>CM053607.1:1895859-1928568 GCA_028646535.1 Procyon lotor
TTTTTTTTTTTTTTAATGCAGAAAGCCTGGGGATTATTCCATTCTTCCCTGCAAGTGTCAAATGAGGATCTGAGAAAGAGACTGGAAGTTTCTGCAAGAGACCCTGGAGGCAAAACCCAAGATGGCAGAGGAGGCGGGGTTGCCCCCTTCCAAGACTATCGCTCACACTCAGTCTCACCAATTTGTCAACATCTCTGTGGAAGCTCTCTTACCAGTTTATAGCTTCAGCACCTGCCACTCCAGGTCAGTGGATCCCAGCTCTGACTCTTGGATTCTCCTTCCTCTCCAGATTTCACAGTGGTGGTTTGCCCAGAAATATTTGTTCTGTTATGGGGCCAAGAAAAGTAGCTGCATTTACATGTTTTCAACATTTTTGTTGGTATAAAGACCAACGTGACAAATTCCAAACCCTTTATTTTGTGGCTAAAACCACAAATCTATAATAACTATCTAAATTTCTCTTCTGATAATTCTATCTGTCTTAGTTCTGGGTTCGTTTTAATTGATTGAATGGGTTGTATTTTCTTCCTTCTTTGCATACTGATATCATTCACATATATATTTTTTAAAGATTTATTTATTTTATTTATTTGAGAGAGAGAGAACACACAAGCAGGGGGAGGGGCTGGGGGAGAGGGAGAGAATCTCTAGCAGAATCCCTGCTGAGCACGGAGTCCAACCTGGGGCTTGATCTCACAACCCCTGAGATCATGACCTGAGCCAAAACCAAGAGCTGGTCACTTAATCCACCCAGCTACCCCTCATTAATGTATATTTTATATTTTTTAGGTACTGGATATTTTTATATTCTTTTATTATTTTTTTATTTTCCTTTTTCCAGGAGGTACTGGGAGACTTAGTTGGCTGAGCAACCGACTCTTGATTTCAGCTCAGATCATGATCTCAGGGTCCTGAGATCGGCCCTCCTTCAAGCTCTGCACTTGGTGCAAAGTCTGCTGGAGACTCTCTTTCCCTCTCCCTCTACCCCTCCTCCTCCCACCCTTCTCAAATTAAAAAATTCCTTTTTCCAGATTTCTTGCAAATCCTTGAAATTTTTCCAGGTCTTGCTTATAAGACTTTCTATGATGCCCCAGAGCAGTATTGAGTGTAGGGCTATTTTTTCTCCGCTATGAAGGCAACATCCCTTTGAAGCTCTACGTGATGCCCTTTTAAATGATGAGATGTCACAGTCTGTCTGTGCAAACAGGTAGTATTCCTCGCCCTGTCTGGCTGTCTGGTACTTTTCCTTCTAAACCCATCATGTGGTTCTTTCCCTCTCTCCTGTGGCTTCTGCATATGCAGGCATACGTAAGCACCTCCTGAACATTCGAGGGTGCCATTGGCAGATCACCAAACCTCCCCTGGTTGCTCTCTCCTCTCAGGACTCAAATTACAGATTCTAGTGTCTTGGTTTTCCTAGGTTTTCAGGTCCATCTGCTCAACTCAGGGATCCACCAGGTTCTTCTGGGTCTCCGTTCCCTCCACTGTGTTCTGCAAACTCTTACCACATCACTGGACTCACCTTTATTTCCAACCCTCAGGAATCACTATCCTTTGTTGCCTGTTGTCCAGTACCTTAGATGGTTGCTTTATATACTTTGTCCGTTTGTTGTTTGTACTCCATCTAGGGTGAAGCATGCATCCCCATTTGTATGCATTTTAATCTAATTTTGCATATTACATAAAGGTGCTCTTTACTTGTAACTTAAGAATAAATACTAAGGGAGAAAGAATTTTTGTCTGTTTTGTTCCGGATTCTTAGCATCTGGAACAGTGACATTCAGGAAGATTTGCTGAATAAATTCGGTATTTGAAGTTGAGAGGGCTTAGCAATGTCCCAGTATTTCTTGTTAAGGTCATCCCATAAAATAATCAACTTTATACACATAGCTTGATAATGAGCAGATTGCTTTTACTACATATGAAATTTTTAAAAAGCTGAGTCATGAAATAGACACAACTTCACAGGCTGGCTTTATCACTTGCTTTATCTTTAAATGTGATTGGCTATCAGAGATACTTGCTTGGCACTTACAGATGTTAGAATTAAATTTAATTGATTTATGTCATGGACTGAATTTTGTCCCCTAAACATTCATCGGTTGGAGCCTAATCCCCCATGTGATGGTGTTAGAGGGTGGAATCTGTGGAAGTTAATTAACTAAGGTTTTGTTGAGATCAGGAGGGTGGGGCCCCGTGATGGGATTAGCGCCCTTCTAAGAAGAGACCTCAGAGATGGCTTCCTCTCTCTCTTCCCTGTGAGGACACTGCAAGCTGGTGGCTGTCTGTGAGCTAGGAGGAGGGCTCTCACCAGAACTTGACCACGCTGACATTCTGGTCTTGATTTCTGGCTTCCACAGCTGTGATGGAATAAATTTCTGTTGTTTCATTTGCCCTGGTTGTGACAGCCTGAACCGACCAATACACTTTATTTTCACAACCCTGTACGTTGTGCTTCTAGTATAAAACAATAAGATGGCCGGGTCATCTGTATTCTGCCAGAGGATGCAGTCCTCTGCAGTTAATGGAAGGAAGAGCAGGAATAGAGAATATTCACACTCCTGGGAGTAATAGCGTCTGTGTGGTGTTCTCCGGCCAGAGTGTCTCAGAGGGAAATGTTGATGCGAAGGAGGCTCCATCATTGGACGCCCCCCCGGAAGGATGCAGGATGGCCCCGTGTGCTGTGTACACACAGGAGCTGAGGTGGAGCAGGCCGGGGAGTCTCCACTTTTCAATCCCGTCTCAGTAGCCCGGGTACTTTGAGAGGATGAAGTGTGAAGGCATGAACAGGAGCAGCTGGAGTCCTCCTCAGCGCGGTAGTGAACCTTGTCTCCATGGACAGCTGTGACCTTGAAACCACGGGGTTCTTACATCCCATCAGCTCCTCCGGCTCGCACTTCCTACACCGGGGAGCACGGACGTGCCATCCACTGAATCTGACATGCATTTCTGTTCTCCTTTCCCTCAAGGCCACTCTTGATCTTCTAAAAATGTCTCTAGCTTTCTCTTCTTCCCCAGACCCATCTCACAGGAAAGGTTAAAGGCTCTTCAAAAAATTCACAGCTGTGGTGTTTTAATTTCCAGGTTACAGACTCTCCAACGTGATCATGGTCAAATACTCCTTCCAAAGATGCCATTAAATATGGATTCACGTACTCGACTGAAAAAACATCCCTGCCAGTATATGAATTTTTGAAAGCACTTTTTCTTTTCTTTTCTTTTCTTTTAGGATTTTATTTATTTATTTGACAGAGAGAGACAGAGATCACAAGTAGGCAGAGAGGCAGGCAGAGAGAGAGGGGGAAGCAGGCTCCCTGCTGAGCAGAGAGCCCGATGTGGGGCCTCGATCTCAGGACCCTGAGATCATGACCTGAGCCAAGGCAGAGGCTTTAACCCACTGAGCCACCCAGGCGCCCCTTGAAAGCACTTTTTCATACAAAGCCCCATTTCCAGGACGACAACAACAACAAAACAATAAATAAATAAACTTCTCCACTTTCAGGGAGAAGGGAACACAGGCATCAACAGTGTCCCTCCCCACTTTGATACCCAAGGCTGGATGGGGACCCAGGACCCGAGTCAACTCTGTGTGATGAAAGTGGCATGAAAGGGGCTGGAGTTGTGTGGCCCCTGCCTGTGTGTGTTGAGTGAGAAGGAAGAACATTTTAGGAGGAATCCCACATCGAACAAAGCCCACATTACTATCTCAACAAGTCGGCCCCCAAGGGAGTTCTAAGGCCTCTGGTGCTAACTCAGCCTTGGAGGTGGTTGGTGGAGGAGCTACAAATCTGAGTTTCTGTGCCCACATTCACATCCTCTTCTCCTTTCACAGTTTTTAGCATTTTGACAATGTTTCTGTGATGCCCTTACTGAGGTACGGGTATGATTAAAACATGCTCCCTACCTTGATGGTGTTAATTTTATGTGTGTAAGCAGACAGATGGAATCGAATCATCCATAGTGTTAGACCAGCAATGTGGTCCAACGGCTTCTCCAATAACTGTGCCGCAGAGGGGAGGGCAGGGCAAGAAAGCTTTCAAAAGAGGAGATTTGCTTAGATGCTCCAGATGGAGAAGAAGGTGAGGGTCTTCCAGGCAGAGGGAAGAGCAGGTGCAGGATTAGCAAGGTCTGAAACAGCTCTGAGGAAGTGTGTGTGATCAGACCCTAGGTTTGGTTTGGGACAGTGACCATAAATGAGTGTAGAGACAGCTTATGGAATCCATGACTGTTAAACTGGATTTTATTTAGTGGTTCATTGGGTTTCCAAACATTCCTTTTTTGCTTTCTTTCTGGTTAAACAGTAGGGCCTTTTTAAAAAAGACTATTTTTATTTGATTAGAGCAATTTCAGGTTGACAGCAAATTTAAGAGGAAGGCACAGAGAGAATTCCCACGTGCCTCCTGCCCCCACACGCACACAGCTTCCCCCATGATCAGCAGCCCCACCAGAGTAGGGCATTTGTTACAGCTGCTGAACCAACAGTGAGACGTCATCACTACCCACAGTGTGGAGTTTCCATCATGCCTCACTCTTGCTATTGTGCACTACATGGGTTTGGACAACTGTAAGGAGATACGTTGATCATATCGTACCATGCAGAACATCTTCCCTGCCCCAAACATCCTCTACTCTGCCTAATTGTCTCTTCCCCTCTCCCACCCTGGTAACCCCTGATCTTCTTGCTGTCTGCATAGTTTTGCCTTTCCCAGAACTTCATAGAGTTGGAATCACACAGGATGTAACCTTCTCAGATTGGCTTCTTCCCCTTAGGGATATGCATGTGAGTTTCTTCTGTCCTTTTGTGGCTTGACAGGTCATTTCTCGTTAGTGCTGGGTAGTATTCCACTGCCTGGATGGACCATAGTTTCTTTATCCGTTCATCTACTGAAGATATATGTTGGTTGCTTCCAAGTTTTGGAGTCTATGAAAAAACCTGCTGTAAATATCCACGTGCACATTTTTGTGTGGATGTAAGTTTTTGACTCATTTGGGCAAATGCCAAGACATGTGATTGCTGAGATGTATGGGTAGAGCCTTGTTAGTAAGTGTACAGTGGTATCTCATTGCTTACTTTGCCTTTTCTGGTGACACATGAGAGGGGGCATCTTTTCACAGGCTCGCTTGCCATCTAACTTTCTCCTTTGGTGAGGTGGCTGTTAAGATCTCTGACTCATTTTTTGATTGGGCTGCTTGTGTTCCTACTATTGAATTTTCAGACTTCTTTGTACATTTCGGATAATAATCCTTTATCAGATGCGTCTTTCACAGATACTGTCTCCCAGTTGGTGGCATGTGTTTCAATCTCTCGACATTCTCTTTCATGGAGCAGAATGTTGTCGTGTTTTGTTTTGTTTTTTTTAATTTTAACTAAGTCCAGATTATCCATTAATTCTTTCCTGGGTTGTATCTTTGGTGTTGTGTCTAAAATCACCATTCCCAATGCCCTTTGGGTCTCACCTTTGAGAGGAAAGAAGATGGTATTAGTAATAAACAAGGTGACATTAGTAATCTTTCCAGGACTGTGGGCATGATCTAGATGTTGGGACAACAGAGTCTACGACCTGGCTGTGAGTTCTTTACACAGAAGCTCTTTAAGCAGCCAGTCGTTGGGCGCATACAGGTTCATTGCATGTGTGTACACAATGTGGCACCCAGTTAACGCGTCACATCGATTCATCATCAGGATGCCCTGCCCACTAGGAACTGCAAACAGGCGGGAGGACGTAAGACGGCTCCCCTGACGGTATCAGCAAACAGTGTTTGCAAGCACAGGTTAGTGCCGGAGAGCCAGTGGATCATACAAATTTAATTCTTTACTTGATTCTAGGGTAATTTCCCCATCAGCAGCCGAAGGTGGAGAAGAAAAACCTCTCGCTCAACAGTTCATGCTCCTCTTGTCTCGGTATTGATATTAATGCCAACAAAATTAGTAATTTGACAATTAGTTCCCCACTTACCTGAAAAGACATGAAAGGGAGAAAGAAAGTATTTTAACTAGATTATAATGTGGTCTGACAAGTCAGGATCCTGTCATGTTATAGCCTCCCAACGTTAACATTTTCATGTCTGCTTGGCAGGTTATTAAAATAAATGAGGGTGCATCGGGCTGCCGCTGTGCTCACCTCTAATGGGAGTTGAGGAATTTGCAAGCCACCGATGTAAATTGACCGATCTCAGAGACTGAAAGGATTTGGCTAAAGTGGACAATTAGGATCATTTCTGCACAGCTGAGTGAAATATTCCTTGTTATTTTAATAATTCAGGCCCAGGGTAATTTTCGGAGGCTGAGTTTGTCAAGATAATGTGCCTGTGCTTGTCTGCTTGTCATTTTTAACTCAATCCCACATGTTACAGGTGCAGCCTAGCTTACAAAACAGGAAAATCATTCACTGGAGAATTTGCATATGGAATACAGATACACCGCATTTAGGGAAAGCGGACCAGAAGATTGACAGGGAGCCATGGTGTGAATGCCTCACCGTGGTGCGCATCCAAAGGCCTGAGGGGGGCTGTGTTGCTTCGTGGATACAATTACGAGTGTTCTTGGACAATATGCATATGCAATATGCAAGTGTGGACCGTGTATAGCGCCACTCGCCTCCTGTAACCTGCAATGTTTGGGTTAAGAAGGGTGTGAAGGCTGGGTCCTCCCTCACTGAAGATGCAAATACTTGCTTTTGGCTCAGTTTTTGCACACAGACTGGTAGACTAATATCTTTAACGTTTTGATAGCAAGACACATTTAGAGAATTATACATGAGTTCAAGAGAGAGAAATTCTGATGCCAGAGAGTTCATTGGCGCATTTCTGCAAGCGGGAGCTTGTTTGACCAGATGATGTGATCCCAACAAATTAAAACATCACTTGTGATTACCATGATTGGTATAAAAACTAGAAGTGACCTCTTCTGTGTGTAGGCTTAGTGCTACATGGAGACAGTCAAGTGATTAGAATAAAATTCTGATTGAAAGTCCACCTTCCACCAGCCCTGCTCAGGGGCCCTATGATCAATGGGGGATGAATGGACTCAGCTCAGGAAGGTCCTCACTGTAATCTCTGCACCCCCTACCCCCAACACACGTCTTCATTAGAACAGCTCTCTTTCCACCTTGTTTATTTTTTCAGACCTCCATGCAATAATTTAAAGATACATTTTACAGGAGAATATTGGCATCTACAACAAAGGTATTAAAGCCACTGTTTTGGGGAAAAGAGAGACTTTGCCGAGTAAGTGAACCTAGCAAGAGAACAGAGCCAGCATTATTAGCTCACCATTCATTAGCGGGGATTTGTGCAACATGGTCATATGTCTCTATGTCTGCTTAAATAGATTCATCAGTAAACTTGGAAGGGAGTGTGGGAGTAGGACTTAGTATGTTATAAAGTACAGATACCTATAACAAGTGGGTTATGCCAAATAAATAAGTGTTGCATGAAAAAAATCCAAAACTTTCATCTATTTCAATGTTGTTAGAACATCAATGGCTCTTGCCCCTGAACTCTGATGGAAGGTGGTTTTGTGTATCAGAGAGCTCATAGGTTACTCTCCACACCACCCCAATCACATCTACTTTTGACATTGATAAATTTAAACTCGCAGGTTTTTTTCTGTTTTTTGTTCTTGTTTTTTTCTTGAACCTCTCAGAATGAAGGACTTCTGTGCTGAAATGCTGAAGAGACTGCCTTCCCTCTGGGGCTCACCACCCATCACAGCTCCCCAGATTTGCTGAAGCCTGGAGAGAAACTCTGTTTCTAAACAGTGGTGTTTTTAAATTCTCTCCAGTATGTTTTTTCTAACCCAGTGACTGAACTGTGGGAGAGACCGTTCTTTGGAATTCTGGGCCAACAATAGGGAAACTACACAAGCTGAATCGTGAATAAACAACCAGCAGCAAAGGTGACCCAGAACAAATCTGACGTCTCCATGTGTCCCCTGTCCCAGGAGAAGAGTGACCCAGCCTCCTAGTTGCTGCCTCGCCCCCCACAACTGAGTACCACATAGTTCAACACCTTGATACATGACATGCCAATTTCTGGGTGAGTCGGGTAATGTCAACAACTTAATGAATGAGCTTGACAAAATACAGCCTTGCTTCTCACTCAGAACCTAGGCAGCTTGAGCGGGTTCCCTGGGTAACCTCTATAGTGTAGGATAATCTCATCAACTGTTAGGGTCTAGGGCCCAGATGGCACAGCCCACTGGCACGGGGTCCCATGGACCTAAACTGAGAAGGCATCAGAGAAACAAAGCATCCTGGTGGGTCCAGGAGGCCAGTGAGCAGCCAGCTGGTTTCCTGAACGGAACATAAGCCCCAGTGGTGAAGAGCACAAGAGACAAGAATGCAAAGTGATGCATTAAAGGGTGTGTGAAACGGGTAGACTACAATGGCGACTCCTGCCATGTGGGCCATGCAGACCGTCCACCGACGGTCCGATGAGAGGCACCTCCAGGGACAGTTCGGAGGCAGCATCGTTTAAAAAGTAGACATTTAAAAAAGAGCTTTGGAGTTTTAAGGATTTACTTCGGTCATTCCTTCCCGTTGTTTCCTTACCAGCAGGACAAGGACTTTCCCCCTCACAATGGCCTTCTTGCTGCCCAGTTCTCCATGACATTGCTCCCCACCGGCGTGGGACGGGGCATGCCAGCCCCCTCACCTGTGTTGGCTCTTTGGGTCACCCGCAGCCCCTAGCATCCAGTGAGCCCAGAAGAGTCCTAGGTGCTCAGGATAGAGTGCATTAGCTTAGAGCATTCGGCTGTAGCAGATGATCAATAAGTGAGTAAAAGGGAGTTACCATTGATTAGCAAGAGTTTTACACTCAACTTTAAACTTGGCCAACTACGACCCAGACAAGAGGGCCACTGGAGCTAAGTATGCTCTAAGTATGCAGACTTCTCAGGATTGAACAAAATTACCACAATTATAGGGAATCAATTCTGTGACTATTATGTTATGACTATTCGATTACACAAATTCCCACTGGGAAAGTCCTCTCCTTTTAATTTGATTGAGAGAAGCAAATATCACTTCTGATTTGAAAATCCATAGTAAATTGGAGACATCAGCTGTCAATGCTGAAATATCTAGGAAGGGGGTCTGGCATTTCAATGAGAAGAAGGAAATTAAAGAACCGGTTCATGACCAGGAGTCGCTTTAGAACCTAATTGAATCATCTCTCATTGGCCTCATTTTGTCTCTGGTGTTCCAGAAAAGCCATCAGCTGATGGCTGAGAGGTGCAGTGTGTTACACAAAAGAATCTGTGTGTGTGCAGACTTACTCACAGCAAGGCATCGTGCCTCTGTGTGGGTACCACTGCTTGCTTCCACTGATGCTCGCCGAGGTGTGGGTCCTAACACACGAGAGGCTGAACGTCGGGATGGTGCGTGTCTTTGTTTTACCAGACATTGCAAAACACATTCTACGCCTGCAAATTCGAGTCTTACAACCTCATGGAATTTGTAAAACTAACCCTGAAGTATGTTTTAAATTTTTCTTAGATGAAAATCCTAATCTGGTCTATAATAGCAACTTTGACTACCTTAGACGATCCAAGCCCTACATCTTTTACAAGCTGCAGTTGACATTTGTGGGGACTTACCCACCATTCAGCTAAGCAGGTTTTTCCTTTCCACACCACACTGACAGAAATGGAGGGGAAAACATCACAAACAACAATGGCTCAGGGATGGATGCCCCTGTTAATCAGTGTTCTCCTCTCGTTTCAGTTTGCGATCTTCACTTTGTGTTGATTTAAGGGAGGAAACTTGGTATTCAAGGCAAATACTTATCAAAACACAATTTATTCAGAACAGCTTTCAAATGCAGGTTCAGAATATTTGCCTGAATAATCACACTGGAGCTAAAATATGGGGGAGCTCGAATTTTTTCTCCACTGATTACTAACTCAGTGCTGGTGTTTGAATGTACATTTTAACTAAAATTGTATCTGGTATGTTTTAGTTGCTCATCTAGCTTCTTGTGCATTGTATATCTTATTTAAAACTTAGCCTTATTATAGGTTGTAAAGCATCGTTCCCACCCGTCTGGCCCTGATAGTCAGCCTTACAGCACCTTTCAGCTGCTTTCCATATTGGAGCTGTTCAAAGGCACTCACTGTAAACAGTCGCATTCAGATTAACCCTCTGAAGCCAGGACAGGAACCCACAAATGAAATAATTTATCTGATTCCTCAGTTACGTTAGGTTACTTTTAATGAAAGTATAGATTGGGACACGCCGTAGAGATATATTCTCCTCTCAATGTTCAATCTCTTAAAAATACCAATCGTTCTAATTTACTCTTTCTTCTGTGTGCGGCACACGGTGGGGGAGGGGAGGGCTGTGGTCACGGGAGAGCAAAGGCACAGAGAGACATCATTTCTGCACCCAAGTGGCTCATATGCACACTGAAATGATAACAATTATAGGGAAAGGGATGTCTACTCGCTGACAAGAGCTAAAGTGCTTCTTGAAGATGTATTGAACCTTGTTCTGCCCACGATGCAGGATTTCAGTGGGAAGGAGCTTAAGGTACAAGGGGGATAGGGGCCAGGAGGCCACGTTTGGGGGATGGCAGATAATGTGACCAGAGCTCACATGGGACTAATGAAGGGAGTGGGGGTGCTGGATGTCATTTTGGGAAATTTAAGTTGACGAATAACGATGAAGAGTATCGATGACCAGGAGAGAGTTTTAGAACCATCTGGTGGGCAGTAAGTTCTGATTACCCATGCATTGCCTGGGCTGTGAGATGATGCAGAAAAGGAATCCAGACAACATGGAAAACAGCCATATTATCAATGCTATCTTTATTATTTTTGTAAAAATTATTTGAGAGAGAGAGAGAGAGAGCATGAGCAGGGGGAGGGGCTGAGGAAGAGGAGAGAAGCAGGATCTATTCTGAGCGTGGAGCCAGCCGTGGGGCTTGATTCCACGATCCTGAGATCATGACCTGACCTGAAATCATGAGTTGGACACCCAACCAATGGAGTCACACAGGCACCCCAAGGCTATCTTTATTATTAATGTTAGAATTAATGGAGTCAGCATTTCCTTCACTCTGGGGAAAATGACAACACAGGACAAGGAATCAACCAGGGAGACACAGCCCTCAGGCCAGGGACATGGGGACATGAGGACTCAGTCCAGAGGACAGGAGAGGTCAGAAGCCAGAGCTTCTGGCTTTGGACACACTTCCTGTGTGTATATGCTGTGTGTCTACACGTTCTGCACACAACATCCGCTCTCCAAACTACCCAAGGAGAAGCATGCTTCTTCCTCTTTGGGGGAGGAAGTAATCAAGACCCCCCGGCTTTTTGTAGAAGTGCAAGAATATTACTCTTTCTTCCTTCGTCATTGCCTCTCTTCACAGAGCCCCATCTTCTCAAAAATAAATTGGAAACCTATGCAACATCCAGGATCACCTTTTCTAGCACATGATAGTGATGATGAATGAACAAAGGAGTCACTGTTTGCCTCAGAGAATTTTCCGGCTGTACAAAGGGCACCAAGCGCACACAGCCTGGCCATTTCTGTGCAGTGAGGACATTGTCATGGGCATTTCTCCATTAGCCCAGCCCGTGAATGCTAATATTGGAACAGGTAATTTGGTAAGAGAATAATTTTGAACTGCGAAGAAGGGAGCAAGAAAAAAGATAACTTTAAAAAAATTACTTCTAAAATACTAACAAGACTGTCGGTATTGCCAGCCATCAGGGGAAAGATCAACTAATACATCAAAACCTCCAAGATACGGATGCCTCAGAAATGTCACCTTCTTCATGGAAACCCTGTCTTGTCAACTGGTCAGAAGGTTTCAGTGTTTAAACAACCTCGCAGCTAATCTGACATTGATATAAAACTTGCCATTTACATGAAAATGCCAGCCCTCACCCAGGACCTGATGTGGCTTCACTGTGAGGGGAGCAGCCTGCAGCATCTTGTGGATATGGAAAGGGTAGCGCGTGGTGCATTTTATTTCAAATAGCTATAAAATACAGAGTGAGTCAGTGGTGAGGGTTAAGATACTAACATGTGACTAAATATACTCATGTTAATGAAGTCAATCATCAGACGGCCAGGAAATGTCAAATGAGGGCCTTTGAACAAAGAAAATATAGTTTGACTACATTGACCCAGTGACTGCTAATGAGCACAAAATACAACTCGATTGTCCCCTTTAAGTCCATTAGCAGAGGAGGGATCCATTCAGAGGTGGGGAGGTGGAAAGAGTTAAGCATCAATGTGCAGAACACTCCAATCTGAGTCTTTATTTTCCTAGATGATCATTTGCTCATTAAGCCATGGGCTCCGAGGATGTGGTCTTTATTAGATTGGAAGATAAGGGGCACCTGGGTGCCTCTGTCGGTTAAGTGTCTAACCCTTGCTTGTGGCTCAGGTCATGATCTCAAGGTCGTGGGGTCAAGCCCCGTGTGAGGCTCTGCGTTCAGCAGGGAGTCTGCTTGAAATTCTCCCTCTCCCTTTGGCCCTCTTCCCGCTTGAGCTCTAAGTAAATAATTAAATCATAAATAAATATATAAATAAGATCTTTGTTTAAGATTTTATTTATTTATTTGAGAGAGAGAGAGTGAGTGAAAGAAAGAGCATGAGCAGTGCGAGGAGCAAAGGGAGAGAGAAAAGTAGGAAACCCTATGTAGGGCTCGATCCAGGGACTCTGCAGAATCCTGACCTGAGCCAAAGGTAGATGCTTAACTGACTGAACCACCCAGGTGCCCCGATAAATAAGATCTTTTTAAAAATAATAGTAAAGTGAAAAATAAGATAGAAAAGAGGACTAACCATACGATAAGGGGGGTAACAGGAACCCCCGAGCAGCTTACCATGGACTGTAGCAAGTGTATTGGGCATCAGACGTCAAAACCAGACTGGCTCTCAGGGCACATTCTGCAGAACAAGCTCGCAGGACTGGGTCACCTGGGTGAAGCCAGATTTGGGAACACAGGGTTAAAAAATATTTAAAAAGTACATAGTCATCATCACAATATGGGTGTTTTTGTGACATCTGAAGTGTTTATAATAGTAATCTTCCAGCTTTCTTTGCCATAATTTCTGACCCTTCCTCAATTTACCCAGAAGCATTCTTACGGCCTCCAGAATACAATCAGACTGTTTGGACAGAAATGTAGAGGTCACACAAGATGATGCTGTTTTATTTTTCTTCTTTAGACAAGCCTCTAGAGAAGCCAAAGAGATGAGCCTCAGGAGCATAAGGGGAGGTGAACACAAGTCATACATGATCAAGGCACATCCTCAGTGGGTCCAGATAGAGCACAACCCTAAAGGACAGGTCAGCTGACCCAAGAGATAGAATCCTTAAGCCCTGAGACTGTAGATCACAACAGAAACTTTGTACCTCCAACAGAATCAGCTAAAAACATGCAGGGCTCAGCATGGGTGGAGCTTGCAGGGCTGGGTGACCCTTTTCTCCCACCTCTGAGACCTCTCATTCCAACAGTATCTCCAAGGAAAGCCTCAGAGCAGCCAGACAAAGTTGCTAAGAAGAAGGTCAGGAGAGAAATGGTGGCCACCACTGCAGACGCGGTGCTCAACTTTACTCCCCGGTCTCCGGCTTCACAAGACTCAGACCTCATGCTGATCCATTGCATGGGTGATGTCATACAGACTGGACAGTGAGCAGGAACTTCTTATTACAAAAATGAAACACCATGTAGGGTAAACTGTCGTGGGTTCTGAAGACAACGGGTTCCACATGCAGGAATGTTGATATGGCCCATATGGTGGGTGACATGGAAGGGTGATTGCTTTGAATGGTGCCAGATCAAAACTGGTATCCTTGGGGCGCCTGGGTGGCTCAGTCGTTGAGCGTCTGCCTTCGGCTCAGGTCATGATCCCAGAGTCCTGGGATCGAGCCCCGCATCGGGCTCCCTGCTCAGCAGGAAGCCTGCTTCTCCCGCTACCATTCCCTCTGCTTGTGTTCCCTCTCTCGCTGTGTCTCCCTCTGTTAAATAAATTAAAAAAAATCTTAAAAAAAAAAAAACTGGTATCCTTAGAAGGTCAGGCTGTGGCAGCCCTTCCATTTAGACCCTGTGGTACAGCAGATACCATGGGTTGGAGGCATGAGCAGCAGGGAAAGGTGCAAACGATGTTTATGGGAAGCCCTAGTGGGAGAATCGCAACATATGACCCTGTGATTCTGGAGCCAGGGCACCTGCACCAGTGAATTAAATGCCTCTGGATAGAGTTCTTAGTATATTAGTGGGCTCTGGTAGATGGAACACTCAACCGGGGGGCAGAAACAGACTGTGAATCCAGGTTGCACCTTATAGGTAGGGTTTTGTTCCCCCTACCACATCACAAGTCCATTTGGGTATCCTAACAATTTATAGTAAACTGTGAATGTAACATCAAGGAAGAAGCCAAGCAGGACCAGAAGGCATGTGTGGGTTTCATGACCAGGTAATCTAGAACCAATGGCCGCCTACTACTGTGGTTGTAGGAGCACCCTTACCCTAGTGTCTTCCTATAACTCTATAGTCATCCCATATGACCAGCTGAAGGATGGGAGAGCTTAGGATATGGATCCAAGCTGAAAACGACTGGCAGCCACAACACTGACATTCTGGGATGTCCAAAATAGACAGCAGAGAAGAAGATTCTTTCCAATGGGCAGAACGGACTTTGTGTGGAAAGGTATTAGAGCAATTTGAGAATATATACCTACTTCTGAATTGTTAGCAGTAGCCTGGCAGTTGGTTGAGGACCTGGTGGGTGTGGGGAAAGTATTGGAATATAATAATAGGCAAAGAGCTCTGATTAAGGCAAATAGATGTATTCATATACAAGAGTGAGCATGATATGTGAAGATATTTACATCACATGCTAATGCCCAGTGGAAGACAGCTACCATGGAAGAAACACTGAACATCCAAGCAGACAAAATAACTCAGCAGTCAATATTAATCAGCCATCACCATTAGCCAACTTAGAATTTGTAAAATAACCTAAGAGTAGACTTCATGAGTGTAGAGGTGAAGGTTAAGCACTTACCAAAACTGATTTAGCTACTGGCTATCCAGCATGCAAGGAACAAAGACCAACAGCGACCACCCCCACCCCCCAATATGGCACTATTCCTTGAGGAGGGCAACCAGCCACGATATGATCTGGCAAAGAGACTTCACCAGACCTCTTCGATTCTACAATGGCCAGCTAGTTGTCTTCACAGAAATGACTGCCTATAATGTCTAAAGGTTTGTCTTTCCGGCCAACAGATCCTCTGGCTAGAGGTCAGCCCCACTCTCCAAGGAGTTATGGATTGTTTAATCCCACACACACAGAATCTGATTAAGAAAACCACTTCACAGCATGGAGGTATGGATAAGGGCCATGGACTACAGAATCAATCCAGTGGTTGTTTCATGTGCTGAACTTCTTAGGGGCAGCCAGCCTTGGGAAATTCTGGAATAGCACTGTTTCTTGCCCTTTGCTGTCCTTACATACTATGCTATTGGAAGGCCACTTGCTGGATAAGGGGTGATCACTATCACAAGGAATGGGGATACACGTCTTTGTTCTTCATTATTGAGAAAAATTGTTCAATCATCTTCTCTTCTTGGTCTATGGGAAAATAAAATATAATGTGGTAGAGGCAGGGTGGGGAAGTCAAATGCGTCCTCTGGAAGATGGGTTGTCAAACTGAACATGCACCAAGATCATCAGGAGGACTTGTTTGGGTCCAACCCTGAGTTCCTTATCTAAGTAGGTCTGGGGTAGGGTTCAAGAATTTGCATTTTGTGACATATGTCCAGGTGGCACTGCTGCTGCTGATGTAATCTGGAGACCACCCTTGAGAACCATTGGTCTGAGAGGTGTTGTAGAGATGTTTGCCTGGCTCACCCTAAGGCATAGGAGTAGACCCCCCAGTGTCACTCCTGTCTGTGTCATGCAACTCCGTTCCCATCCCAGAGTAAAGCTATCCAGGGTGCACATCTGGCACATGCTGTCTGATCGTTTGTTCTCCTGGGAACGTGAATTTAAAAAGGAAAAGAGGCAAGACTGAGAGCTGTCTAAAAGAGCCGCAGTGATATCTAGTGCTCAGGGTCAGGGTGCCAACCTTCAGCAGCAGAGATCCCAGATCTACCCTGGTTCCATTCCAAGTCTAGGTGTTTTTGTTGAATAGAACTGGCCACAAGTAAAATCCATTTTATTGCAAAAGAGAAATGTCCAATCTTCATTAATAGGAATGAAATTGAGATTATTTAGCACAGACATCAGGAAGATAGACAAAGAGACAGTAACCACATTCTCACAACCAAAAGGGAGGCAGAATAAAGAACACAGTTGCAACTAACATGTATAAAGGAGAGAGAAAGGCTGAACCTGCAAGCAAGCACTGCTCCCAATTGCCCTACTTAGAGATTTAGCTTCATATGTCGGTTAGGGACGCCAACTGCCCCTCTTTTCCCAGAACTGAAGGGTTTCTCTGGACACTGGGCTCTCAGTGGTAAAACCAGGACAGGAAAGTAAATCGAGAGTCACTCACCATGCTCATGGCCTTGATATTAAGGTGATACCATCTGGGACACGCGACTGGCTCAGTCAGTAAGGCATGTGACTCTTTGTCTTGGGCTTGTGAGTTCAATCCCCACATTGGGTGTAGGGTGTACTTAGAAAAAAAGACAATGCCATCAAGTTGAGAAAAGCTACATGCAGACTTGGACTTACTAATAATATAATGGATAATTTGGCCCCAACTTCCTGCTGGAGATAAATCAAAAGCTAGAAAACATAACAAAGAAAACACCCTTTAAAATGATCAAATATCTAATACAGTAATAATATATATCTTTGGTCCAATGTTGGGTGGTGTTCCCCAGAGACAGATCCTAAAATAAGGAATCATGTGTTAATGCATTTATTAAGGAAGTGCTGTCTGAAAACACAGTGAGGGAGCATGGAAATCCAAGACAGAATGAGGAGAGCCAAATGAGTGTCCTTTTGGACTTCAGTCTAAACTTTCAGGGAGCTCTAAGGTGCAACTTATGTCTCTGAGTTTGCCTATTCTTGGGTCAAGCACCTGTGCTCCTATACTCTCTCACCAGGGTAAAATCCATATTTAACAGCCAGACATTTTGGCTCCTGAACCTAAAGGTAAATTTTCCCAGGGACCTTAGGTTATTTCTCCCAAGAGCATCCCAGGTACATAACATTACAAGTAAAGTTCACAGTAATCTAAGAATGGGCACATAGACTGACACTAGCAGACAAACAGGGTTGGCGAGCTTGGACATATGTCAACAGAAACTTCCCAAATTGAAATGCAAAGAGGAAAACATAATGAGACAAAAGGACAAAATATCCGAGAATATTGTGGCAATTATGAAAAGAATATGACATACCTAATGACAATACAGACAGGGAAAAAAGAGAGACAGAGTAGAAGTAATGTCTGCACTAATAATAGCTGAAAAGTCTCCAAAATTAATGACAGACACAAAGTCACAGACCCAGGAAATTCAGAGAACACCAAGAGGAATAAATACTCAAAAAATATACAACTAGGCATATTCAAGCTGGGGGAAATAAAAGGAAAAGAGAAAATCTTGAAAGAAGCCAGAAGAAAAAAATGCCTTACCTATAGGGGGCAAGAACAAGGAAAAAAGATTACTTGCGACTTCTTGGAAGTCGTGCAAGGAACAAGATAGTGCAGTGAAATGTTTAAAATGTTAAATGTAAAAAAAATCCAACCATCTAGAATTCTGTATTCAGTAAAATTACCACTCAAAACTGAAGTAGAAATAAACACTTTCTTAAGTATGCAGAAAAGCTATTGTGAAGCCAATAGATATATTTTGTAAGAAATGTTAAAAGTTCTTCAGAGAGAAGTTATTTAGGCCAGTAATTCATATCTACATAAAGAAAGGGTGTTCAGGGGTGCCTGGGTAGCTCAGTGGGTTAAAGCCTCTGCCTTCGGCTCAGGTCATGATCTCAGGGTTCTGGGATGGAGCCCCGCATTGGGCTCTCTGCTCAGCGGGAAACCTGCTTCCCCCCTTCTCTCTGCCTGTCTCTCCGCCTGCTTGTAATCTCTCTCTCTCTGCCAAATAAATAAATAAAATCTTTAAAAAATTTAAAAAAAAAGAAAGGGTGTTCATCAGGAAAGGAATAAATGAAGACAAAATAAAAAACTTTTTTCATATTCTTAATATAATACATATTTGTTCAAAGTAATAACAGTGAAAGTGTACTGGGTGATAATAGCATATGGATGAGTGTATTACATAACAATACTATTTCCTTATAATACTGAGAAGGAGGAATTTTGAATATTCAGTTATAAGTTACCTGTGAACTGAAGCATTGTTTGAAAGTAGACTTAGATATAAATGGATACTGTAAAATCTGAAGCAATCACCAAATGTTCTGGTGATTAAACAATACACATCTAAATAACACATGGACCAAATAAAGTCTCGAGACTTTCAACATATTTGATCTAAATGAAAAATTAAAGGCAACTTATCAAGATGTATGAGATGTAGTGAAAGCAGTATTTAGAGGACAATTTATAGCACTACATGATTATATTAGGGGAAAATGCATAAAATAAGTAATGCTATCTTCTATCTTAGTAAACCAAAGGAAGAAGAACAATTTAAATCTAAAGCAAGCAGAAGAAAGAAAAATAAAATATTAGATATGATAAAAGAAATTGTAAATAGGAAAATAATAGAGTAAGTCAATGGAACCAAAACTGGTTTTGAAATGATTAATAGAATTGATGACATTCTAGCCAGGATAACAAAGAAAATATGAGGTGATACTTTATTAACATCAAAATTAAAGAGGGAGCATCACTACTCATCTGACAGATGGTAAAGTAATAATAAACTAATATTAGAAAAGTCTATACCCACAAATTTAATAATATAGGTAATAAAATTACTTACAAGACATAAATTACAAAAACTCACACAGGAGAAACTGATGACATAAATAGACCTCTCTCAATTAACGAAAGTGATCAATATTTAGTAACACTCCCAAGAAAAAGAAAGCATCAGACCTTGAAAGTTTCACTGGTGAATACCATTTAATTTAAGGTAAAAATGATATGAGTTCTCAAAAATCCCATCCAAAAACAGAAACAAAGAAGACAATTCACAGCTCATTATACAAGGGCACGATTACTCTATCACCAAAATCATATAAATAAGTATAAAAAAGAAAAGTGCAGACTAACGCTTCTACTAGATACAAAACATTAGCAATTTAAACCCACCAGTTTGTTAAAAACAAACAACAAACTACACAGTATGACAAAGAAGGACTTATTTCAGGTATCCAAGGCTGGCTCAACATTTCAAAATCAATCCTTGTAATATGCCAGCAGGTTAAGAAAGTAAAATTATATGATCATATCAATTGATGTGGAAAAAGCAACTCACAAAATCCAATACCTACTCTTGATAAAAACTCTCAGGAAAATAGAAAAAGAGGTAAATTTCCTCAACATGGTAAAGAACATTCAAAAACAAACAAGGAGTACACAGGTGGCTCAGTGGGTTAAGCATCTGCCTTAGGCTCAGGTCAAGATCCAAGCTCTCTGCTCAGTGGGGAGTCTGCTTTTCACTCTCCTCCTGCCCCTCCACCCTGCTCCCATTCTCTTTCTCAAATAAATAAAAATTTTAAAACGAACCAATTAAAAATGTAGCTTACATCATTTTTAAAGATTTTATTTATATATTTGACAGAGAGAGAGATCACAAGCAGACAGAGAGGCAGGCAAAGAGAGAGGGGGAAGCAGGCTCCCTGCTGAGCAGAAAGCCCAACGCTGGGCTGATCCCAGGAACTCAAGATCATGACCTGAGCCCAAGGCAGAGGCTTTAACCCACTGAGCCCCCCAGGCACCCCAGCTTACATCATTCTTAATGAGAGGTAACTAGATGTTTTTCTCTTAAGATCAGGAACAAGGCAAGATTGTCTCCTCTAACCCTTTCTACTCAGCATTGTGCTAGAACCCCTAATTAATTCAATAAAGAAAAGGAAATAAAAGACATGGAGTTTGGGAAGGAATAAATCTTTTTGTTCTTTGTATTGTCATGTAGATAATTCCAGAAAATCAATATCTGCAACAGAATGAAACTCCCATTACTAATAAGTAATTCTCAGAAGAGTTGTAGGATGCCAGGTCAATATGCAAAACTTTCCTGTGTACCAACAATAAACAATTGAAAGTTGAAATCAAAATCTATTTTTATTTATATTATCACCATAAAAATGTAATACATACATAACCATCTAATAAAATGTCTACATAATTTATATTTAGAAAATCACAAAATTCTGATTAGTGAAATCAAAGGATATCAATGATCTAAATTGCACAGTGAAGGAAATTATCAACAAAATAAAAATTCAACCCTCTGAGCAGGGAGAAGGTATTTGTGAATGGCATACCCAGTAAGGAGTTAATAATCCAAACTATATTAGGAACTTATATGACTCAACACCAAACAATAAAGAAATAAAGAAATACATACATACCTACATACATAAGTAAAAATTTTAAAATGGGCAGAGGATCTGCATATTTTTCTAAAGAAGATATTCATATGGGCAAAATGAAAATGCTCAGGATTACTAATCAAGAGGGAAATGCACATGAAAACCATAATGAGATATCACTTTACACCTGTCAGAATGACTAAAATCGAAAATACAAAAAATAACAAGTTTTGGCGAGGATGTGGAGGAAAGGGAACCCTAGTGCATTGTTGGTGGGAATGCAAATTGGTCTAGCCACATTAAAAATAGAATTACCATATGATCCAGTAATTCCACTACTGGGTATTTACCCAAAGAATACAAAAACACTAATTTAAGAAGATATATAAACCCCTATGTTTATTGCAGCATTATTTAAAGCAGTCAAAATATGGAAACAACCCATGTATCTATCAATAGGTGATCAGATAAAGAAGAAGTTATATATATATTTGGTGGAATATTACTCAGCCACATCAAAAAATGAAATCTTGCCATTCACCACAGCATGGATGGACCTAGAGAGTATTATGCTAACTGAAATAAGTCAGTCAGAGAAAGACAAAATATGATTTCCCTCATCTGTGGAACAACACAAACAAAGAAAACAGAAACACAGACTCTTGAATACAAAGAACAAACAGGTGGTCAGCGGGGGAGGGGATGGGAAGATGAGTGAAATAGGGAATGGTGAGTACGAGTACAGTTACCTTGATGAGCACTGAGAAATATATAAATTTTATAAATTTTTAAATCATTTTAAATCATTATTTTGTACCACTGAAACTAATATAACACTGTATGTTAATTAAGCTGAAAAAATAAATCAATGAAGAAATATTCTATATCCGTAGATAGGGAGATGACATTGTTTCATAGTCAATTCTTCTCGACTTGATATATAAATCACAAATTCCATATAAGATCCTGGCAATTTAGTTCATGGTATTTTATATTAAACGATTCTAAAGTTTATATCAAAAAGCAAAATACCCAGAAAACCAGCGCAATAATGAAGAGAAATAGAGTTGAGGGACTGACAATACCCACCTTCAAGACTTACCAAAAATCTCAGTAACCAAGGTCATTTGATATTGGTAAATGTTGAGACATACAGATCAGTGAATCCCAGAAATAGAGAGCTCAGAAATAGATTCATAACAAAGTCTAATTTTCAAAAAGGAATGAAGGCAATTCAGTTAAGGAAACAATAGTCTTTCCAAATAATGCTGCCAGAAAAATTGGACATCCATATGCAAGGAAGGAAGGAAGAGAAGGAGGGTGGAAGGAAAGGAGAGGATAGGGGAAGGTAGGGGAGGGGAGGGAAGGGAAGGGGGAGCAAGGGTGGGGGAAAGGAAGAAAGAGAAGGAGGAAAAGGAAAGAAAAGAAAAGAAAAAAGAAGAGAAACAGAAAATAAGAGGCAAGACACAGAATTTATGCCTTTCATGAAATTTAACTAAAGTGTATCATAGATTTAAATAAAAGATGAAAAGCCCTAAAAGTTCCAGAAACAAACATAGGAGCAAATCAAGGTGGCCTTCAGTTTCATGCTAAGTCTTTAGATACAGGATCAAAAGCATGGATCTGTGAAAGGAAAAATGGAAAATATGGTTTTTATGAAAATTAAGAAGTTTTGCTCCATGAACCTTAACTGTTAAGAGATTGAAAAAATAACACATAGACTGAGAGAAAGTATTTTACAAAATCTATATGTGATAAATACTATCCAAAATATACAAAGACTCCTAAATACAATAAGAAGACACACAATCCACAAGTGCCTGGATGGCTCAGTCAGTAAACGTCTAACTTTTGATTTTGGCTCAGGTCATGATCTCAGGGTGGTGAGATTAAGCCCTGCGTCAGACTCCATGCTCAGCTGGGAGTCCAGTGGACATTCTCTCCCACCCTCTCCTTCTGCCCTTTCCCCAGCCATGTGCATGCTCTCTCTCTCTCTCTCTCTCAAATAAATAAATAAATCTTAAAAAAGAAGAAGAAAGACACACAATCCAATTAAAAATGTGCCAAAGATCTGAAGAGATACCTTGCCGAAGAAGATACGCACAAGGCAGACAAGCATATGAAAAGACACATGTCATTAAGGAGGTGAAAACTGAAACAATGAGGAGCTGTCTGCAAATGTACTAAAAGGGCTAAAATCAAACAAAACTGATAATACTCATTGTCAACGAGGACACAGAGTGCTCGGAGCTCTCACTCAGCATTTATAAAATAATGCGTAATTGGATTGCCACCTTGGAAACAGTCTCACACATTCTTCTAAAGCTAAGGGTCTTCCAACTATGCATTTCAGCAATTCTACTCCTAGATATTTACCCAATGGAGCTAACAATCTACATACACACAATACCTGCAGAAGGAGTTTTGTAGCAACTTTGCTCACCATCTCCAAAACCTGGAAGCAGCCAAGGCAGCCTTGTATCAGTGAGTGGAGAGACCAACTGTGATGCATCCATGTAACATGATACTATTCTGCAGTAAGATGAAATGAGCTATCAAGCCATGAAGAAACATATGCACCTTCAGTACATATTGCTAAGTGGAAGAAGCCAGACTGTGTGATTCCAACCATGTGACATTCTGGAAAGGGCAAAACTGTAACTGATTTTTTTTTTTAAGTGTTTTATTTATTTATTTGAGAGAGAGAGAGGGAGAGAGAGAGCATGAGCTGGGGGAGGAGCAGAGGGATAGGGGCAAACAGATTCCATGCTGAGTGTGGAGCCTGACATGGGTTTGAGTGTGGTTCTATCCCTTGTCCCCGTGAGATCATGACCTGGACTGAAATTGAGAGTCAGACGCTTAACCAACTAAGCCACCCAGGTGTCCCTATAATTGATCTTTAAGATCACCAGTTGCCACAGCATTGGGTTGTGGGTAGGGATGAGTAGGCAAAACTCTTCTGAATGATACTCTAATGATCGATCGGTCCATCCACACTGGTCCTGTCAGGTTTCTTTTCCTGTAAATTCCCGGGTCACAGCCATTTTAAGTGTTTCCATTGGGTCACATAAACATTGCATTATATAAATGCTACCTATCGCAGAAGCTTATTTTTGTTTGTCATAAGCACTGGCGTGTTCTTTCTTTTACTTTATTTTAACATAGGAAAGTTATATTATTTTTCCCCACTTCGCTTTTTTTATGCCTTATTGAAAAACCCTACTACTCATGGAGGATATACTGTATCTCCCCCTTATACGTGTTTTGTTTTGCTCATTTAGATCTTTAATATATCTGTAATTCAATTAATTTTAATTTTCCATATGGGTAGCCAATTATCCCACTGATTTACAGGGACTTAGCTGCCATATGTTCATTTCATACATGAATATACAAATGTGAGCTTGTGTCTCTGTCCTCGCACCTTATATGCTGTCCAGTCAGCTCATTTGTTCACCTCAGTTCCTACACAACATTAAATAGCACAGCATTGGGGCACCTGGGTGGCTCAGTGGGTTAAGCCTCTGCCTTCAGCTCAGGTCATGATCTCAGGGTCCTGGGATCGAGCCCCGCATCGGGCTCTCTGCTCAGCAGGGAGCCTGCTTCCCCCTCTCTCTCTGCCTGCCTCTCTGCCTACTTGTGATCTCTCTCTGTCAAATAACTAAATAAAATCTTTTTTAAAAATAAATAGCACAGCATTACAATTATTCTTGCTGTGTGATGAGGTGAGATCCTCCCTTTATGGTTCCTCAGAGTTATCTTAGCCACCGTTAGACTATTACTAAATTTTAGGATGCAATCTTCCAGTTTTGTAGAAAAATATGAAGCAGTTGATGTAAATGTATTTATATGTATTAAATAAATTGGGGGAAATAAACGATGTACTGGTCCCGTCCACTAATTTGGGATATCTGTTTATTTGCTTTCCTTTATGTCTTTCAATAAAGTTTCATGGTCTCTAAAATGAAGCTTTTATGTATTTAAGTTACATTTGTTCATATGCATAATTTGTTTGTTGCTTTTTTGAGTGGGATTTTGAAAATTGCATTTTAGGGGCACCTGGGTTGCTCAGTGGATTAAACCCTCTGCCATCAGCTCAGGTCATGATCCCAGGGTCCTGGGATTGAGCCCTGCATCGGGCTCTCTTCTTAGCAGGGAGCCTCCTTTCCCCTGCCCCCTTGTGATCTCTCTCTCTGTCACATAAATAAGTAAAATCTTTTAAAAATTGCATTTTATAGTTGGTTGCTGCTTATATTTAAGAGCATAACTGATTTTTTGTATATTAAGACTTCATCTAACAATTTTCTGAGCTCTCCAATTAATTCTTGTATTTACCTCCAGATTTTTCTGTGTTTGCATGAAGACAATCATGTTATCTGAGAACAGGGCCTGCTTTATTTCTCACTTTTAGTTCTTTTGCCTCATATTTAAAATTAGAGAATCTATTAACATGATTCACTCTAAGAGGCAAAATACTTCAATATATTTAAAACAAAACAAAATACCTCCATCAGTCCATGAGGTTCCCTGTGCACATTTTGGCAGTTACAACGGGCATTTGGCTGTTGGAACAAAGGATCTCAGACCCAGTGGTCATGTCTGCAAACAAATTTACTATTTGGACAAATATGTGGACAAGGAATTTGAGTCTTATCATGCCATTTTCCACAAAGACATAGCCAGTCACAAAAACACACTGATATTTGAATATGAATAAAGGTGAGGTTCATCCCACAGAATTGGGAATAAGTCCATTGGAGTAGAGTCCCAGCAGCCACAGCCCTGGTACCCTGACATAACCCCGAGGTGCCACTGTCCGGCACACAATGACCATGGCTGTCTTTCCCTGGTCCATTTCCAGTTATGAGCTACACTTTTTCCCCCATTGTAGATGTTTAAAGAATGCACAGTGCACCATTTGAAAATGTTGCCTACGACTTTGCTCCTAGGTCTCCTTGCATCACGACCTGCAATGAGATCCAGCTACATGGGCCTTGGCTTTCAAACCAATGTATTTAATCAGATGCAATGGCCAGAGCTCAAGCTCATGGAGGATACACAGTATCCTCTGATACAGTGGATATCACTGTATCCACCATCAAGTGGATACAGCTGTATCAAGCAGCCCTCTGGAAATGTGAAAACTTTGCCACCAATGTTGGAGCAGAGGGAGGATGCACCTTGCTTCCCAAAGATCATGGATCTCTGGGATACCCACCTCCAAACTCCTCTCTCATGCAGAAGAATGAAACTCATCTCTTACCTAAATCACTGTTACTATGTACACGTCTTCTGCCATGCAGGGCCACACTTAGTTCTAACCACTGCAGGTGTCTGCTGTAACGCAGACAACATCGTTTGTGATCACAAAACCTTGCCAACCTTCCATTTAAAGATGGGCCAAGTGCTGGGAAAGAGTGCGTGTCTTTTCTCTGAAACCAAATGCATCTGTAGGGAGGTGTGAGGTCAACCATATATTGTGTCCCACGCATGTGGAGGAGTTTTCTGAAGAGACTTCTTTATATATCTGTCCCAAATTTAACACATTCCAAACTTCCAAACCTGCTCACTCTTCGTTGAAAAATCTGACTTTTGGTGGAAGAGAGCCAAATTCCCCAAGGTTGTTTGGGTACTTTGCTTCCTGGTCCTTCTGCCTTGACCACTTCCTTCAGTCTCTCTGCATTGTGTTGTCTACCATGTGATAATGTAACCAAGAAGACCCCCACACCCCCACACCTCACTGTGGACCCATGGTGGATTTTCATCACCTTCAGGAAAGATTACCATCCCTGTTCTAGGACATAAAAGTCAGCCTCCCCCATGATACTTCCCCTAACGAACCACAGCCAACAGCAATACTGAGCTGGAGGACACATTCTCTGACGCCTCCACAGTTTTGCACAAACTGCTCTATCCGCATGAAATAATCGGTTCCAGTGTACCTCTTTCAAGGCCTTAGAAAAGTTTCACCGTGGGTCATCCCACACGAGTCGAGCTACAATTCCTCTGCCATCGGACAAGCCTTCTGCACCTTCTCGGAAGTCCTCGGCACACGAGGCACCCTTTCTCCCTCAAGCCTTGTATCTACGCAGAATGTTGCTGCTTCCTCTGTGTTGATAAAAAGGTAACAGCAATGATTCTCCAGGCTCTGCATCTCTGGTGCATATGGACCTTAATAACTCTACTGAAGAGCCAGCATCCAAGTACTAAATGGGATGGTCATGGGGAAGGGTCACTTGGAGGGCACTTGACCTTTACTTTTCTCATGCCCCATCCCCTTTGTCTTATTATCTCACATCATTTGTCTGTGCCTCTCCCACAGGATTTGGCTGCCAAGTCATGTCTCTCTTGATTTCATCTTGACAAGAATGCTTCTTTCAAAGGATCCTTTTGAAAATGAAACGTCACCATGAATACCATGCTCTGCATCGCATTGAGCATGCCTGCCCCCACCCCCCCAGGGAGTAAAATTCCTCGAGGAAATTCGCTGTCGTTTTATGTCTTCTGCAGAGTGTGGTGCCTGGTACAGGTCCATAGATGGTGATCAATCAACATTTATTGGCTGAATACATAAATTACTCCTTTCTGGGGAATTAATTTTTGGATTATTCACGGATGTAATGTAACTCTTGATCTTGTGTTCATTCTTTCATAATTGTCTCATGCAACTTGTAGGCCCAACAGAAATGTAAATACTTAAAGGTATGTCCTACTAAATAATCAATAAATACATACGCTCATTTTGACTGAGTGGCAATCGACCCAGTTCCTCATGTAATTAGTATATATTTTGTGGAAGCTAAGGTTCCATATAATGGAGTCTCATTACAACTACACTGGAACTAGAATTATTTTATAATGAGAGAGAGAAGGAAAACCTGAGAAAAAGCAAAATGGAGGGAAAGAAAAGGAACCTAAGGAAGAAGGGTGAAAGAGAGAAAATTCTTACTGCTGCTAATTTTAATTTCAGTTTACTACTCGAAGAATGTCCTTTCCCTAGATATATTTTTTAGGCTAAATCGGGTACCTACTATGAGCAATGCAATATGCTAGGTGTTAATCCCTCAAAAAGATTGGGCTAGTGGATAATCTTTCTTCTCACAATTTCAAGTTATTTTATAGGACAGATGTGATAAACACTCGATTTTCTAGTTTAGTTCTCAATCTTAAATTTATTGACACATTCTAAAGTGTCCTCAGGTCAGCTCTGGTTTCCCTTTCTCCTCGTCTTTATTAAAGAATAACTTCCAAACAGCCACATGAGCTACAGAGAGAACAGAGATGAAGGCTAGATAGTGGTCTACTTAGAAAAATAGATTGAAAATGGTTTTGTGTGTCCTGAGAGGATGGGGAAGATAAAGCAAATCTCTGATTGGAAGATTGTAGGACCAGAGAAAGAAAAGACATTTGCTCAGGAATATAGAGATTTCTTTATTTGTTTTCTCTCTTATTTTCAAACCCATGGTGTATATTAAGGTTTGCCTTGGAGACCCTTAACCTGTCAGGATTATAAATGATTATTGAGTTTGCCTATCAAATATCCAGTGCTGATTGGCTCGTCTGAATAACCACACAGATTTGGAGTTATGGTCAGAACCAGCTGTAAACTGATGGCTCCCAAATTGTCATCCCCAGAGCACCCTGACTCTCACTTCTCATCTCAGTCCGCTCTGATCTCAGCAACAGGAAAAGACACGGTCCTCTCTGCCTGGAGCCCAGAGCGGGCGGCGGGCGATTCGCGAGTCGCTCCTCAGCCTTCTCTAAGAGCTCACGTAATTTGATGCATCACATCAGCTTAACTCACCCTTGAGGCCATCTCAAGGACACCAAAAGACACCTTTGCCTTTGTGTGGCACTCGGAGGAGGTGTCAGAAATGCAGCTTTCTCTTCTTTCAGGATTCTGATTTGCTACTGAATTAAACAAGTTAAGAAAGTGACTCATGCTGTTTACCAGCTTTCTCCAATCTTTTCCTGTCTGCCACAACACAGAAGCATATGCTCTGTTTGAAAGCTTTACTTATGTACAACATTTTCTATGATTAATGATGTGCCAACACTGTACATCATTGCGGATGCCTAAGTCTTGTATCTATGTGTGTGCCTAAGTCTATAGCTGTACGTGAATCCATCTCTATCTGTGTCTGTATCCATCTGGACCCGTATCTGAGGCTACGTCTGTATCCATATGTGTATCTATGTGTGTGTCTATGTCGGTATCCATGTGTGTACCTGCATCAGTACCTGTCTCTGTATCCGCGTCTGTATCTATATCGCCATCCAAGCCCATGTACTTAGTTAGCTACCCTAATGTTTACAAACTGCAGGGGTCCTTCCTCAGTGCACATACTCAGATTTGATAGTAGCTTTGGAAGAAGATTGCCACATAGGATACTTTTTCATATTATTCCATTTAAAAATTCAGCCCAATTTGCCTCCCCCTTTATTTTTTTTTCTAAGAGGAACTCCCTCCCCCAACATGGTTTCTCGTCAGCATCTGTTTGCACATCCTTGATCTTTCTCACGTTCTTCTTCAAATTCTCTTTATGTTCCATTTTTATTGGTTTGTTTAAATCCTGTGTGTGAGTCCATTTAAATAAAAATAGGGCAGCCTGACGAGTATTTGCATGGCATGAAATTACAAGCAGGTGAGAGTTGAACAATTAATACTTCTTTTTTCTCAGTGGTGGTACGAGCAGTGCCAATTTAATGCTGTTTAAGCTTATTATCTAATTGCATGCTTGTGCTAGCTTCAGAAACGGCATGACATGAAGGCAGACTTGGGCTCTGTTCCCTCCGCAGTAGAATATTCAATTATTTGTTCTGACTCGTGTAATTCCCTGTATTCCAAGCTTGTTAATGTCATTACAGAGCTGAAATAAAGTGATTACTCTTAATGAGTATTTATCCAATAGGTAATGCAGTTCCTGCACCCTCCAGCTGCCAGTGGACGAGCCTGGGTCCCTTGCCCCTTGGTTCCCCTCCTCTAGAGGCTCCATCCCTCCGTCCCCATCTTGAATTTCCTGTCAGGGAGGCAACATCGCATTGCGATTGCGGTGTTCTGTGAAATACTGTCAGATGATGGGGAAAAAATAAAAATCTTAAAAAAAAAAGAAAAGGGAAGAATTGCAGCGTCCCCCGGCAGAGTTCCAGCTAATGACCACTGTTCCCACTCACCAGCAGTGATGACAGCTTGCGCTAAATGATAATGGCATGCCTGCTGTTGAGTTTGCCCACTTATGTTATTTCTCTTGACATGGTTCTGGGGAAGGCCTAATTTTTTTGACATTTGACCATGCAAATTTGAGTCCTGATACATTATTCTGCATTTACATCCTCCCAGTGTTGCTGTTTAAAGTGTGCTACAAGCTGCAGGAGCTCAGCTAATAAAGGCCACCGAATGAAAGAAAGTTAAATATGAATGCAAGAGGGGGCCTAATGAAGGGCGGGCTTGTACATCTCAAAGATGACCTTCTAGAGATGAACGAGTGGAAAATCCTTTTTAAAGCAAATGGTAAAGAATGTAACATCCACTTTTTTTTCTAGAATATTTTTAAAGGTTTTCATAGATACACCAACAGGAGAGAAAAAAAGAGCCTATTATATATTACATGGACGTTTTTATACTCAGCTTATCAGTTAGTGTACTATTAACCAATTTCATGGCGGTGTTGACTTCCCAAACACTGAAGTACATGATTCCGTAAGAAGCATCTTGATTGCCGACCTACTGACACAGTGTCTCTAAATTTACTAAATACTTCCACATCATCAAATGCCATAGCTGTCGGGTCTCTAAGAATCCTTCCTTTCTACAGATTTCTGCGGGTTTTGAAGCAAATTAAACAATATACTATATCCTCCTAAGCTACAGGCCAAAATTAGGGCATGATTTAATAAAAGTGAGAAAAAAGTAAATAGTAAATAATAATAGTAGCTATATGAAACAGACTTTAGAGCTACTAAAAATGAGCTCCTGATCCTAATAATGATAAAATACCAGTATTCACAAGCTTTCTTATGTCCATCAACATTAATGTAGGTATTTTTAAATGTCCTTCTACTCTTTTGTAAAAAGAAAAAGTTACTGTTTATTACTTGCCTATCTTTATATGTTTATTTAATAATCACTCACTTCACTAAACTGGTCTTTCTTACATTTTGAAAGACATTGGTATCTCATACGTTTAGAAATGCTTTGTTGTACTTAGTCTCTCTTGTGGTTAAATGTATTAAAATATATCATATAATGAGCAGCAGTGGAGATTTGTTATTAAGAATATTCCAGAAAATCCTCTTGGTAATTATGTAATAGACACATTTTTCTCTTTTTCTCTCTGCCGCTCACCCTCCCTTCACCCGCCTATCTGTTCTCTTTTCTTTTTCCTTCCTTTTTGTTTTCTTTTTTCACATTTCTGAGTACCCATTATATTTTTGAGCATCTACTCTATCTATTAATCTATATCACAAATTGGATCTTGGGAAGCTTAAAAAAATAAATAAGACAGAGTCTCTGAATATAAGAATCTTGTAATAAGGAGTGACTAAGCAAATATAGTAAAAAAAAAAAAAAAAAGGAAGAAAGAGAAAAAGGAAAGAAAGAAAAGAAAAAAAGCTTTGCTTTAAAAAAATGTTCTTATTATCAGGAGGTTAAACCAACTCCTTGAGATCAAAGTTAAAAAATGTAGCTGTCAATTTGATTTCTACAAAGGGGCTGTTTTTCCTTCAAGTTTTCAAAAATGTGTGTGTTCTTAACATGTGAGTCTGTGCCTGACTGGTTATCATCGGTTGGCCGGTGCTGCTCTAATCCCTTACTTTCTCCCTGCTTTCGTCTTCTGGAAAGCACCAGAAGAGACTAGACCAGAAGTCACTGTAGCAGCTGTGGGCTCTGTGGGCTCTTGTACTTGGGGGAACATCAGGTAGCAAAGCTGACATTCCACCACCAGGCGATGCCACACTTCCCATCAACAGCAACCGTAGGCTCAAAGGCATCATGTTTGTTCTGAGACATGGACTAAAATGGGTACCAAATGCAGAATCCTGACCCAAAGGAGGAAGTGGACAAACGTATGGCTAAGAAGCCTTCCTATCACCCTCAGAGTCATGGAGACATAGAATCCATGAATAGGGTCAGTGTACATTTTGTTTTTTCACAAAACTTGTAAGACAGAATTTAGGATTTAATTTTAAATATGCACTTTGTATTTATGTTTTATTTAACTTATGTTTTTCAAAATTAATAAAAGTGAATAAATGGTATTTTAATAGCAAAAGTGTTCCTCCCCCCAAAAAAATTGTTGAAGGAGGTCAAGAATTGGTTTTCTTTTCCGGGGAAGGTACATGAACCGACCTTCGTCACACTGCAGTTAGGATGTAGCCTTTTTGGAGAGCAAATATGGAGACGAACATCACATTCTCCCTCGCATCTTCCGCAGTGTCACACTCAGTTTTTATAGAGCTACCTGGGCTCTTTTAGTACAGCATGAAGTAAGGCCTCATCAAAGCTCTGATGGGTCTAGAGGATTAAGCTAGAAAGCAAGCAGCATTGTTAGCCAGGAATAGCCACTCATGGCCTCCAGAGGATGCTGCAGAAATCTCTGAAAGGTTTCCAGTAAGTCAGTGTATTTACCACCTACCGCTGCATACAGAAATGCCATCAATACAAAAACATTGCTTTCTTATCTTACAGCTTTTGTGGATCTGGAGTCTGGGTGCAGATGAGCGGGGAGTCCTACCTCAAGGGAGACCTTGAGTCCCACCTCAAGGTCTCAAGAACCTGCAGGTGCGGGCCATGTCTAGATCTCATCAAAGACTCAACTGGAGAAGGAACCACAACCAAGCTCCCTCACATCACTGTCATATATGGCTTCTTGGCATCTGTAGGACCAAGAGCTAAAGGCTATTTGCTATCTGGAGGTCAACCTGAGTACTCCTAGGCCGCCCACAGTTCCTTGCCAGGTGCCTCCCCCATGGTGGCTCTCTTCTCCTGAGACAGCAAGGGAGAGACACGGTCAGACTCAGGCAGGGAAGCCCCAATATATTGGGTGATCTCACCATGTAATTATGTGCACGGATCCATGCATATCTCCGCACCTTTGCCATTACGCTGTTAGTTAAGTGTAATTTCCAGGCTCTGGCCAGACTCAAGGGAAGGGAATTACACAGAGGCAGGAATACCAGGAGGTAAAGAACTTGGGGTCCGCCTGAGAGTCGGTATAGCTGTACTCAC
>CM053607.1:1929068-1958697 GCA_028646535.1 Procyon lotor
AAAAAAAAAAAAGAGAAGAAGACAATATTGGCATTATACTTCTTTCTGTTTGACATTTTATTTGGGTCAACTTACTCCAAGTTTTGTTTTTTTTACATTCCTCTCTTCTTCCTTTTTGGGGGCTATGGTTCTACTTCTTTCTGCTAGTTTTCCTGGATTGTTAAGACCTAAGATGACAATCTATCTAATTGTATAAGGATGTATCACCTGCATGTTTATTATTTACTTGGTTTAATCTCTAACACCTGTTTTATAAATACTACTTCTGTCTCTGTAAAATTTTGCCCATCCCCCTTCCCTTTTATTCTGGCATATTTTAGGTTCTCCTCCATTCCCCTCTTCTTCTTTCTTTACATGAATTGGGAAATCTGCTACGATTTTCTCCTTTAGGTTTCTCCAGGATAAATCATTCAACTGATATTTCCTTCACAAAGCATACAAAATCCTAACTGTGCCCTCGCACTGAGATGTTTCTCTCATCTGCTTACTCTTCATTCTGAGGTGGAAACTTGAGAGTGTCCATAATGACTCTCCTTCAAGAGTCACGGATCTGCTGCCTTTGGTTTTCTGATGGCTTAGAGATCAGAGTTCTGCATCCTTGTTTATAGGAACCTTTACTTATTACTAAAATTACCATTTCCCAGTTGTATTCTCATTATTAAGATTTCTGTTTTATACAGTGCACAGGTTTTCTCATTATTGTATCTTTCCCATCCAATCTTGCCCTGCTTTCATTTTTCTCCAGATTCAATTCTATTGGATAGACCATTACTTCCTAGACAAAAATCACGCATAGAGAGAACATGAGCTTACTACTTTCTGAATCTTTGCACATCTTAAAATGTCAAAAATTCTCTTGCTTCTGATCAGAAGACTGAAAGATGGCATCATTTATTAAAATATTGGTAAAAAGCATTCATTTCCACAAAAAAAACTGAATACAATGCAAACATCTCAAGCTTCCACCAAATGTCTACAATTTTCGGATTATCTTCATTTTGAAAATAAATTATTTATTTAAAAATAACAATAGGAAAAACTTTGGTATTCTATCCTCACTGGAGTATAAGAATATCTCTAGAGTATAATGAGTGTTAGATTTCTTCATTCATTTTTGCTATAATCAGAATGAATTCTTGACCAGAAAACAAAAGGTTCTTTTTGTCAAATCAAGCATTTTATATTATTATTCTTTCTCCACTTGTTTTTTCTCTTTCTCTCTTTAGAACTCCAAGTATATTTTAAATTTTCATCAGTTTCCCCACCAGTGTTTCAACTTTATATTAGTGATGCTAATTCTTTCTCATGTTTGCTTTTTTCACCAATAAATATTTTGTTTACAATCACAAAAACTTACTTTGGTTATTTCTAGAAAATTGTGTGTCTGTCTCACAGGTTTAAGAGCAGTTTTGGCTGGTATTGGGACAGGGACAGTATCCACATATGGCACCCAGTGTAGGATTTAGTGTCAATGGCAGGTGAGAGATATAAAATAATAATAATGATAATAGTGATAATAATAGTAATAGTAATAAAGTGTCAATCCACTTAGTTATAATAAAAAAGTAAGGCAGACTTAGCATAGCTCTCAGATCTCCTTGCAAGTGCATTTTTTTAAGCAGGCCATCTTGAGTCTCCGTACTCTCTCAGGGACACGTTCATCAACTTCACGATACAGTGTCTGTTCTTCTGTAGCACTTACCATAACTGCTATTGCAACATTATTTTGCGGTTGTTTATGGATTATCTCCCCAGTGGACTGCAGGCTTCTTGGAACCAGGGATAGTGTGTGCATCTGGCATTGTGTCTCTTGTCCTAAACAAACTGCCTCAACATAAATGTTTGTTGAATGAATGCATAAATGACTATATCAAACTTAGGCAACTGGTCAACTCTATGGAATTTTTGTGTTTGCCTAGGAACTGAAGCAAGTTTTGAACTTCTCCCCAATGCACACCTTCTTCAGCTGTTGACCCAAACCACATGCTAAAGTCCTCTGATTAATCCCTCAACCCACCCAAGCACACATAACTATACCTCAGATGGTCTCCTTTCTCTGCACAACCTCAGCAAAGAGTGATAGAGACATTAGATAGTAGGTTCTAACAATACCAAGTTAAAGTCAAATAAGTCATTACATTAATTTATCCAAGAATGTGGCATTTCAGCAGAAATGTGCATGAAAAGTTATGTGAGAAAGAATATTCTATATACAAAGAAGAGGAAATGCCAAGGCAGCAGGACAGGGTTGGTCATGTTGGAAGAACCACGAGCTGACCAGCATGGTGGGAGATGTGTAGCTACTAACATAACTTCTTCTTGTTAGTTTTTTTTCTCTATGCCTTGCTAAGCTCCCACAGTTAAGAGACATGCAGAACTCCTTGGAGGAGAATCATAATTTTATAGGGATGCGTGGTAGTTGTCATGGGGCCCCACGTTCTTATCCGAGCTTGTGGAGGGAAAGGTAGAGTGAGCAGAAACCAGGAACTCAACATTCAGTGTGGAAAACACAGATGGGTAAAGTAGCTCACATTCCCCTAAAACCTGCCAAAAGCAAGATCACAAAGGCAGGCTGATGTAGAACAGCCGATCTAGTTCTAAAAGTAGCAAGGAACATTTTTTTTTATTTTCATAGCTATTGATTTATATGTAGCTCATACTTGGTCCTAAAGTGGTCACAGAGTCGCTCGCACTCTCAAATCTCTGCATAAGACTAGGCACCACAAACACTCAAGAGGTGCGGGGAGGAGGGGATTCCTAATAACTCCGTAAAGAAACTTGTATAAGGGCACAACATCCATCATGTTGTCACCAATTTTATGGTTAACCCAGAGTTTGAAAAGATCTTCAATAAAATTTGAAATCTAAAGTGCGGTTCTCAAAACACATTTCAATATATCAACATTCTTTGGGATTTTATCAGTGGTTATTACAACTCTGTCTGTGACATGGAAATCGGGTTAAGCCTCTGCCACCGTGGTGAATTCGTACAAGTTCTGAAGAGTGTGCGTGGTGGAAACCTGGTTTGACACAGGATTATAGGGATGTATGCTGAAGGAGTTATTCATAAAATAAAATAAAATAAATAATTATAAAATTATATAAATTACTTACATAACAATAGTGTAATTTTGATATAAATTATATTAAAAAATAAGAGTGATGGATATGAAGGCCAGGTGGTCAGCAGGTGCTGTGAGTGACGTCATTTTGATGAGAAAATGAGCAGTGAATTTTTTTCACCTGAGAAAAATCGAGAAAAATATGTCTAGGTCAGTGTCAGGATTTAAATTAAAAAATAGGAAAATAACCACTGATAATAACATAATTCTAGAAAAAAATCATGGGTCTGACCTGAAAAATTTTAAAATCAGATGAAGTCTTTGATAGTCAATGTTCCCAGGCTGAAAGAGAATAACAGAGATCATGGCTTTTACATCGCAGGGCTCGGCAACATCTCAACACCCAGTTTCCTGGACACCTTGCCTACTATACCCAGTGATATTGGTTCTGGATTTCTTGAGAGATGGGGTGTTGGAGATTCATCACTTTGCACACAGATCACTTGCCCTGAAATGCATCTTTGGACTAGGACACGCAATTCATAGATTACATCATCAAGGTGTCTACTCAGAAACTATGAAAGATGAGATGCACCGATGAAGTGAGCACTTCTGGCCAACATGAAGAGCAATGGTCAGCCATAGCCTGCTGCGGACGCGGGTGTCAGTCCGACCTGTTGACAAACAGCAGTATTATAAAACCACAGAGATAGTCACTAGAAGAACCACAGGTGTGACCGTCAACGAGACAAACTTCTCTTTGGACAGGAAGCATCTTGGATTCGTGGAATTTATACATAAAGGGACAGAGTACCAACTGGTCAATAGACACTGCGTCCATGATAAGATGACTCACAGCCCAAAAGAAAGAGTCAGGAGCCCGTGAATCTACTTTGGACAAGTCTGTTAATAGACCACACTTCAGCACCATGGCCAGGGAAATGGACGTGGCCTGCAACAACGTTGACACATTCAATGTCCGGAAAGTTTGAGTGGAGATTGACTTCAGAACAACGGGGATTTATAAGGAATGAAGTGCCCGTGAGAAGTTGAAGGGACTGAACCATGCAGGGTGAACGTGAACCTACACCAGTGAAACACTCAGTCGCAGGACACAAGAAGGAATTTGGCGCCCCAGCTGTGCCCTGGCCTGAGTCACAAAGCACATCTCTCCACATCTCGCAAAGTCCCAGCTGTTTTCTTTTAATAATGGCCTTGAGATATAAGTCACATGCCATACAAGTCATTCATATAAAGTGTACAGCTCAATGTTTTTTAGTGTGTTCATGGAGTTGTGCGGCCATCCTGGGAATCTGACTTCACCCACCTGACTATACTTCCACATCCTTCCTTTCGCAGCATGCATCCAGACTCCATCCCTCTTAGTGTCAAATGAAATTCCATTGTGTGTTTGTAGCTCTTTTATTTATCCACTCACCGGCTGATGGACACTCAGGCTGTTTCTACTCTTTGGACACCATAATTAATGCTGCCACGGACATTTGAGTACAGGTTTTTGGTTTGTTTGTTTCGTACATAAGTTTTCCTCCCTCAGAAATAAACACTTAGAAGCAGAATTCCTAGGTCATGTGTTAATTCTATGATTGATGTTTTGCTAAGTGGCTTCACTGTATTGTGCTGCCACAATCAAATTATGAAGGCTAATGTTTCCCCATGCCCTTGCCAACATACGGTATTGTCTGCTTTCTCACTACATCCTGGAGAGTGAGTGTGAAAGGTACTTCGGGGTGGTTTTGTTTTGTATGGCTCTATTTAATGAGACATGTCAATGGGACTGTCCTAAATTATTTAAATATTGTTTCCTTTAATTTTTGAACATATTTATGGCAGCTTCGTTGAAGTCCAACATCAGAGCCCTCTCAAAGGCAGTCTCTGTTTGCTCTTGTTTTCTTACCCTCTGTTCATAGATCACATTTTCACCTATCTTTGCATATTTCATGATTTTGATTGTTGAAACCTGAATATCTGATGTATAATCTCTTGTAGCAACTCCGGGAAGTGTTCCTCCTTGGGGCTTCTTGCTGTTGCTGTTGTTTCCTTTCTTGTTTCTTTGCCTGGTGGATGGCCAAACTAATTCAGTACCATCTTTCTCCAACAGTCCTCAGACTCTGATATTGCTCCTCAGAGTGTGCGTCCTGAGCAAACATGGGGTCTTTTGTACCTCCAAGGATAACTGTGGGTAACTTTTAGCTCAGGTCTCTGTAGTGCCTCTTTTTGTGATTTTCTCGTTAAGCTGCAGGCTTATTTGCCTTTATGGGTACCACACTATGCTGCTGGCTTCCACTAATTGCTACACACCTGCTAGCTGTTTTCAGCAATGCTCTGCAACATAAATTTCTCCACAAATCAGACCAATTAAATCTGAGGACTGTTAAAAGGCAAGACTTGTTCTTGATACTTTCTTAGACCCTCAGAGGGCTTTTCTTGTTCTCTCCATCAAACTTCTATCTAGTCTACTCTTTCTACTGTTGCTACTGGCGTCTTCATACCACAGCACCAAAATCTCCATTGTTTTTAACAAAACCTTTAGGCGTGAACCTCCCCACAACCTGTTCCAAATAGTCACTTGACTTGAGGAGACCATAAACAGTTCTCTTTTCTCAGGCCTCATCACCCCCTGCACAGAATCTCTGCATCACTGCCCCAGGGATGGGTTCTCTTCTGAAGTGAACACCCTGCTCTACAGCTTGAGGGCTGGGCAGGAATGGTAGCCCCAGGCTCGTGGTTTGCTCCTCCTGGCCCTGAACCTGGGGTAGGGGGTTATCAGGGAGCTGAATGCTTGGTATACCACATCCAAGTCAGAGCTTCTGCCCTACGAGGTGGGGCTGGCTGGAGGGAAGGCTCTCCAATCCAATTGCCTGCACTTTCCTGAAATACACCTTCTGCATCATGAAGCTGCACAGAATGAGTCAGGACAGTGGTCTTCCCCTTTCAGAAGAGAACTGTAGCCCCAGCCTGGGATCTGGGGGAGAAGTCAGACCTGGTTTCTTGGCCATGAGCAGCTGGTGTACAGCTCTCATGATACCAAACTGGAAGCAGGTATTGGAAGGGGGCCATGACTCACATGCCACAGACTCCCATTGTTCTTACTGGGATGTAGTAGATTTTCTTAAATAAATGTTTCCCATTTGCTGTATGTCCTCAGGACAATTTCCAGATACTTCAATTTTTGTTTTCCTAATAGTCACCAGTTAAATGGCTGTTTCACCTGGTAACAGGGTCCACTGAGTTTCTCTCACTCCCATTTCAGAGATCCCTCATCTCATGTATCTTTTGAAAGATGAAACTGAATTTTGAAAACTCACACAAAACAACTTTGTATAATTCCAGCATTGGTGTGGTAAAACCATTATGAAAGCCTGAGTTGTTCCTTTTATTACAGAAAACTGACACAAAATATGCTTTGCAAATACAACAAAATATACTTAGGAATTTCTCTTTACATCCCAAAACTGGAGTCACATATGGCATTAGCCCCAAGAAATGCTATAATGCTTTTGATACCATGGTAATGCCAATCATATTGTGGTATTAATATGGAGCATCAACACCCCAGAAATCAATCATTCCCTACTTTCCCTAACAACCAGGCATCATCTTCCTAGTGATCGTCCATCACCTCAGAAACCATGATATTGCTTCGAAAAAAGAATGACTTCTTCTGTAAAAAATTGTCTGGGTCCCCTGACCTGCTGGAAGTCTTGCCCTGGACGAGTGATTTTCCATGTGGTCTTGGGGACGTCTGAGAGCTGCAGCTAGGGCCGCTGGCCACCTAGGAAGTAGAGTCTGCCACATGCCTACACAGCCTTTCATGCCGTTTTTTTTTTTTTTTTTTTCTCTGTTAACCTGAACCTATATTCACAAATAAGTGGTTCCACCTGTAATAGCCCCAAATTGTGATCTGGAATGTGCCCAAAGTGGTGTGGAATGGGACCAGGTCACCAGGCTCTCTATTCTCGTGCACATAATACAATAATCGAAGCCTGTCGTTAGGACCCGGGGCCAGCCAACGGATCTTACCCTACATGAATTGAGAGTCCCATCTAAGAGTCTTGCACCTTTTGGTATCTTTCGCAGAATGTCCTCTCAGACAGGCCAAGCTGTGCCCAGAGGGCCTGGTTCTGAAATCTGTGCCCGGCAACCGCTCCCTGTTCTTAACGTTCTCAAAGATCTGGTGACTCTTGAACTATGTTGGGATTTCCAAAAGCCCTGCTGTGGCTGCTAGTCTCGTGGGTACCGCCTTATTGAACAAGGGGGCCACATGTCAGACTGAGGAAGTGGGAGGGCCTTGCTACTTTCCTCTGGATGCTCCAGCTCCACTGGGCAAATCTGTTTGGAAGACGGTAGAGTAGGAAACCATATATGATCATGGCTCCATTTCTGGTTTTTCTTGTTTTCAAATCACTTTTTTTTTAAAGATTTTATTTATTTATTTGACAGAGAGAGAGATCACAAGCAGGCAGAGAGGCAGGCAGAGGGAGAGGGGGAAGCAGGCTTCCCGCTGAGCAGAGAGCCCGATGTGGGGCTCGATCCCAGAACCCTGAGATCATGACCTGAGCTGAAGGCAGAGGCTTTAACCCACTGAGCCACCCAGGTGCCCCTCAAATCACTTTTTTTCTACTTTTTTTCCTCATAAGTTTTCAGAAGCATTTTAAGGAATTATTCTTTCTAACACAGCTAACTAAATAAATATAGATAAATGATCTTAATATTACATATATGATAAAAATATATAAAGCAAAATAAAAATTATTAATTCATGGATGTATTTCTTGGGGAAAAAAAGGACATATATATGGATCTTGAATAATGATGACGTTTGACGGTGTTGTCTTTAGGGTAGGACATAGGATGTTGTTGGGACCAGAGTTTGTAGGTCAAGTTGGGACCAAGTTTCCAACCTGGAGCTGGGGGTTGGAGGTTTGGGTTATACTGTTTCCTTCCCAACTTCCTCAAAATGCCCCTCTCTTGTGAATTCCCTAGATGGTGCTAGGGACTCCTCCCACCAGGCATTTGGTGCCATCTGGTGGCTCATCTGCCACTCTTTTTTCAGATTTTCTGAAAAAAATCTCTTTCCCCAGACTTCTGGGTGGTCACCCTTATCTCATGCTCATAGAAGGATCCAACTTGCTCCGTGTCTCTTTGTAGTTTCGACTTTGCTCACGGTAACAAGAACATTGGCTTTGTGATCTGGCTTATCGTGTACTATTTGATTCTTATTTATATGTTGTGAGAGAGTTGTGATTATTTTTCTCCTTCAACAGAAGTAAAAATTGGGGCTTCGATAAGCCAGGGTCTTAGAGTAGATAGAAGGCACTCAGTTGTCATTTTGTAAGTAAATATGTATAGACGTACACACACACACATATATAATTTGCAGTCAGAAGGAAGGAAGAAAGGAAAGAAGGGGGAAGAAAGGAATTATGAATGACACCAGGTCTTTGGAGACCAGTATCTACCATTGTTCAGTTGTTCCTGCTGCCTAATGACCCCTACTTCACCTTGCTAGCCACTGCTCAGTGAGAATTGAGGCCGATTGCTCCCTATTATCTAAAATACCACCACCTATCAGGCACACATTTGTAAATGCATATAGGAAATGCGGAGAGTTAAGTATAATATGTTAGAAACATTAAACCAGTGTGTGAATGGAGAGAGGGAAAGTAAGATTTAACTTTAAAAGGAAATTTTAAATCTGGCTATATTATTATCTACTTTAGGGCTCTTTAAAAATACGTTGGCAGGAGCCCTGAGAAGTATATCCACATTACCGTAAATTCCACTTAGATCGTGATGGGGATTAGTGTGAATCAAAAACCAAGCCCTCATCCCGTGTGGAGTGGCAAACACTCACTGCAGCCTCATTTCCACTAATCTGGGGCTGCTGAGTGATCTTTGATCACACCAAGTATTACAGATGGAAAAGTACTCTTTTCAAATCCCCAACGTGTTTCCAACTGTCAATAAAATCCTTTTTAAGTGTCAAAAGCAATTGCTGTGGTTTACACTTACACTCCTAACCATAGAAGCACATTTCAGGACTTCTAAAGCAAAACAACAACCAAATGGCATAACTGCGGGCCAGAATTCTGACGGGCACGTTCACCCCCGGCTTTAAAGGCATTAGGGATTCATTTCTAAAAATTGCCATTTATGTTAACTGCACTTTAAAGATTAGGTATTTCGCTCGGAAATATCTTATCTGGGAGGCAAAACAACCCCCACTCCAGCCCTTGAATTAAACAAACAAATTGCACAGGTGACATGTCTAGCCAGATGTTCAAATCCACACGGAAAATGAAACGTTGCTGGTCCCTAGGACATGTGATAAAAATTTTAATATTTGGAAGCAAGTGAACAAAGGATGTCTTACATTTAAAAGATGATCTCAGTGCAATTGGATTCTCCGCCATAAATTATACAAGGCAACGGTTTGCGGTAATTGATGTAATAAAGTATCCGCTCGAAACAGAGCCAGTGCCCTAAACTAGATGAAGTAAGCAATCACGCTTTCTATCAGAGGGCTCCGTCGGCGGGGAAGCCGTCGGTGCCAAACAGAACCCACAAAGCCCTGTTGCATCTTGTTATCTTTCCAGGATGTGCATGTATAATAAAGCTTCTCCAATAAATGAAGGGGGGATGTTTCTGGCAAAATGAAAAATGGTGATAAACTATGTCCAGATGATTAATTCACGGAAACTCTCCATCACACAGCGACGACATATGCCCATCTCCTCTGTTGTCCCCTTGGAGATTTTCCTACTAAACGTATGTGCATATTTTTCATGGCTACTGATACTTGAATTGCAGCCGGCTCCCATGCAGAACATGAAACACTTCAAACTGCATAATGCTGACTAAATTATCAAGTCTCCAGTGGCCTGGGGGAGCACTAGCCATAATAATGAGTGTGCTTAAGTGGTTTGTGTAGATCTCCCCGCCCCGCAACTTTAATGCCCTGACTTATCAGGTTTTTTTTTTTTTTTTCTTCCCATCCTTTTCCTGCTAGAGATTGTCTCACATAACATTACTGGCCATTTTACGTTGGGGAAATGCACTGATCTGTCGCCGTAAATGAACGTGAAGAGGAAGAGTGGTGATGGCCAATTTATAATCAGTTTCATCAAATGAAATTGTCGCTTGGCGTGTTATCATCTGCGCTTAGTCCCCCTTGTTTAGCCATAAATAATACAATGAGATTGGTGCCCATGACATTGGAAACCTAGCTTTTTACTTTAAACAGTATCTCCATCTCCATCTGATACTTTAAACATATCCTCCATCAGTACATCTAAAGTGGGTGCGTCGATCTTCAGTGATTTCTTGTAATTTGAGATATTTTGCATGAATCGTTTTCTGAAGACATGAAACACTATCAAAAACTGAACACATACATTTGCTGGGTTAGTGATTAAAAGGATCCTTTAAAACTCCAGTGGTGCTCTGGTCTGGTGGCATGACTGTGCCAACTAAGGCACAGTGCTCAGCACGGGATTCAGAAAACCTGGTTCAATGTTGTAAGAACAGTCCTTTTCATGTGGTTGGTCATTTGGTGGAACTACTTTGTGCCCACTGTTGGTGAAGTAACTGTTTCATAGTTTTCCTCATTCTTTTACTAGACTACCAGCAACATCAACTAAAGCACCATCATGTGGCCAGGATCCCAACAAAGAGGACTTGCCCTTAAGGGTAAGACCCTCAGCCAAGGAAGGTCTGCCGGGGCTGGATGAGAGGGGACCCTCTAGTGGACTCATGTGTTTTTGTTTCATTGTTTTTTCCAATCTCCTTGAAACGACACTCCTCTCCTCTCAGTCTCTGATTTGGGAATAGTATAGCCAGCCAACATCCCAAGGCGGGGTCCGAGGCTGAGTCTTAGGCAATGGCATCCTTCCCTCACCTGGTCACTGTGCCTGCCAGATGGGGCACTTGAGAACATTGGGTTGGCAGAATTTTGTTCAGGAAAGGGGTGTTCTCTTCTACATGGGGTGCCCAGGAGGATGAAAGGCAAGGCCGGGGCAATGGGATCCACCACTGCCTCCAAGGGTGAAGATGCTGCTTGGGAGTCAGCAGCCCAGAGGCAAAGAGACCCAGGGGAAGAGAACAGGAGTCTCAATGGCATCTGGATCCTATATGAGCATCATGACACAATATAGTAACTTTCATGCTTCCACTGGTTTGAGTTGATTTTCTGACTTGCAACCAAAATCACTCTGACCACTGTAGCCCCTTACCCTGGATCTCAGTCCCATGGAAGCAAGTGATTTTAGAGGGATCTAGGTGTCCTTACAAAATGATCAAGATCCCATAGCCCCCAGAGAGCAGAAATACGAGAGAAGTTAACCTTTCCCAGTGCAAAGGGAGGAAGCAGCTCTGGCCCAAACCTGTAAGCCCCAGATGCCTCTTGGGAAGCTTTGATGAAGTAGTGAGATGTAAGAACTGTTCCCACTGATAGTATCAGAAAAAGATCTGAATGTTTCTGCTTGTTGTCCAATTATCCCCACATGGTTCATTTCAAGGGTCTCAAACAGAATGGAGTTCACATTTATTCTTGGGGTATCAGCACTGGGGAGGCGAGGCTGGAGCGTGGGGACAGGGGGATCTTGTGACAGGCGGTGAGGTCAGTGCAACAGAGACTCCTCTGCACAGAGCTGTCCCTCCGCCTTGATTGCTGCTCCCTTTAGTTAGTAGGACAGCCTCCCTCTGAGGAGCCCAGCCCTCAGGCTCTGACCGCAGCTTGGCCAGCAGGAGAGGCGTTCTCCCCAGGAATGGAGCTAGGTGCGCTGAGCAGACTCATCGGCCTCACTTTCATCATGCTCAGAATGGGGACACAAATGGCCAAAGGAAAGAGGCGGTGGTAGAGAGCAGGTGGAGGGTGGGTGCTCCAAGGTTCTCCAACCCCCGCTGCCCCAGGAGTCACATGCTTCTACAGGTCACGTGAGGAAGCACCATTGAGCCAATCAGTTGGCTAATGGGTCTTCGGGACTTTTAACCCAAGAAGGGTCCCTATAGCTTCCTGCCTGCCTTCATGCTGATGCTGGAGATCTTTGGGAGGTTTCTGTTGATTTGATCAACTCAGTAAAAACTGGCACAGGAAGGCATCCGTTGTTCACCGACTGTAAGTCCCAGGTGTGGCCCTGCCTCTCCCACCCACCTGGACCCCAGAATTCTGTCCTTCGTTTCGCCTGCCATTTGCTGTGGGCACATTCAAGTGATTTCTGTGTAGGACTTTATAACCAGGTTGTGGAAACAGCAGAGGGGAAGGGGATATTTGCTTCTTTTCTTTTCCATACAGATAGTTTCTTTAGAATAGGAATATATGAACAATTTTCAGAAATCACGTGGCTTTAGGGATGCCCGGGTGGCTCGGCTGGTTGCGTATCCGACTCTTGATTTTGGTTTAAGTCATGATCTCAGGGTCATGAGATCGAGCCCCATGTGGACTCTTGTCAGCATAGAGGCTGCTTGAGAGTCTCTCTCTCTCCCTCTCCCTCTGCCCCTCTTCCCCCCTCCAAAATAAATAAATACATCTTTAAAAAGAAAAATCAGGTGGCTCCAAAGAGCAGGCAGTTAAAACCTAACCTCTCACCACCCACCGGACCCCACCCAGGGCTTCCCTCCATGGGAATATCCACACTTACCTGTCTTGAGAATGAGAATGTTTCTAAGGTAGAGTCCTAAGAGTGACCCTGTTGAGTAAAAGAGCGTGTGCATTTAAAATTTAGAGATGTACAAATCATCTTCCCTAAATTGCATCAATTGATGGGTCCATAAATGTGAAAGAGTGAAAGAGTGACTGCTTCTCCATGGTCACCAAGAAAATGTATTTTTTTTTTTAAATGTGATTTTAAATTTAAATCTTCACCCATCTGATCAGGTGAGGAAGAATAGTTTATTTTTATTTCAACTCCCATTTACTTTTAATAATAATCTGACTATTGTTTCATATATTAAGATATTTATGTTTCCTTTTCTAAAACTTTATTTTTGAGAATTTTTCCATTGCTGGTCTTTAGCTTACTGATTTATAGAAATTTCTCATATATTAGACCTTTGATATTAGCTGTGGATATTTTCCTTCATTTGTCATTTGAATTCGATTTTGCTTAGGGCGGCTTTTATAATTGTACCGATTTTAATAGAATAATATTGATTAGTTCTTGTCTTTTATGGCTTCTGAGTTTTGTTTATCATCTAAAAATGGCTTTCTTATTTTGAGATGATATCAAAAAAATCTACGTATTTTTTCCAGCATTCTTACTATTGCAGATTATTTTCAAAATAAGTATATATTTCTAATTTACTTTGGCAAAGAATATAGGGTAGAGACCCCACTTCGTTTCTTAGATGCTGTCCAAATAGCACATTTACTGAGTAAACTGTATTTTCTCCCATCGATGTGTAATGCTACCTTTGTCGAGGCTGACACAACCCATTTTACAGACGAGGAAACTAAAGCACAGTGCTTTGAAGGATTTGCTCAACCTTCCAAGGATTTGGCTCCTATCAGAGCCAATTATGCACCCAGTCTGCCTCCGGAGTAGGTTTTTATCTGTCTTTCCTTCCTTACGCTACCCTCGTATTTTTTTATGGTTTCTACTTTACTAATTACATAGGCTTTAAACTTTTGCATTCATTTCCCATCAGGGACTGACAGAGCTGAACTAATATCTCTCATCATTGCTGAATTTCTACCTTCACCTTGGGGTACACAAATTTTACTGTGTGATATCAATTGCACATTATATAGAACATAAAGATTGCCAATCCTTTCACTGTTTTAGAGAATGTATAATTAACTACAGATGATCACTTTGCCACATTGCTTTCCATGTGACTTTAACATTAATAGTAAAAATTTTCTTTATGATAGTAACAGTGTCTTTTTAAATTTTTTAAAAAAGATTTTTTATCTATTTATTTGAGAGAGAGAGAGTAACAGTGTCTTTCAAACTGCAAATTTTCCCTCATGAACTTTCAGTTGTACTTCTTGGAGATATATTTTAGTTCAATTTTGGTTCTAGACTCAATCATTACCCTTTTCTGTTTCTGAAACAATAACATACCAATGAAAATGAAACTAGGTCATTTTGCATAAGGAATAACCTTTCACACCTTATTTTAATTTGAAACCCAACCTTGGAAGTTCCCAAGAATGAATGGTGCTTACATATTGTTATGAGCTGGATATCGAACTCCCAGCCCCCAAAGCGATTGTATTGGGAGATGCCCATTGGGAAGTAATTAGGCCTACATGGGGTAATGAGGCTTGGGGCCCTGTAATTGGATTAGTGTCCTTATTAAAAAAGGACATTGAATTCTCCCTCTCCATGTAAGCACAAGCAAGAGATCCCAAAATAAGGATACAGCAAGATGGCAGCCATCTACAAGGCAGGAGGAAGCCCTCACCAAGCACCGAATCACTCAGCACCTTGATCTTCTCTTTCCAGTCCCCAGTACTGTGAGAAAACAAACTTTTATTTAAGTCATTTGGTTTAGGTTATTTTTCCAGAGCAGGCCAGGCCAAGCTAAGACACGTACAATATTTATCATTTTAAAACATGATGCAGGGGCACTGGGTGGCTCAGTCAGTTAACCGTTCCACTCTTGGTTTTGGCTCAGGTCACGATCTCAGGGTTTGAAAGCAAACCCACATGGGGCTCAGCACTCGGTGTTGAGTCTGCTCCAGATTCTCTCTCTCCCTCTTTCTCTGCTCCTACCCCCACTCAGGCTCTCTCTCTCTCTCGCTCTCCCTCTCTCTCTCTAAAATAAATGAATAAATCTTTTTTTAAAAATGATGTAAATCACGTTTTTGACAATCATTCCATATCAACTGAGGTCATTAGGAACAATGTGAAGTTCGAGATACACTTATTTTGTTAATAAATTAATTAGTTAATTAATTTCTTTGTTTGGTTGGAAGGGTAAAAAAAGAATTTCCATGTGAAAGATACATAACATCTGGATGTCCTGCACCTTATCATTCTGCAACCAGGATTCAGAACCATGGGATTCTGACAGGACTGAAGAAACATTGTTGAGGAAAATTAAAGTATCATGCATATCAGCAAGTTGAAGGAATAAAATTCAACCTTCAGGAGAATACACTCAAAGAGGAATTCTCATTTTTAAAGAACATTAAGTACTCATGTGGCTGTCCAGGTTAGCCAGATTGCTGCATATCTCAAACACAAGACTGTGAGTTAAGACTTGAGAGGTTGACAGAATGTCACCCCAACCCACAGCTGGACACAAGGCCAGCCCATGTTTGCAAAAGGAACAAAACGTGATTCTGGTGGTCCAAACTGATGCTTTCCTTTAAAAAAACAAAAAAAAAAAAACAAGACAAAAAACACCTAACCAATAAACAGTAATCACAAACTTAAAATCATTAAACCAGGAGCGCCTGGGTGGCTCAGTCGTTGGGCGTCTGCCTTCGGCCCAAGTCACATCCCAGGGGCCTGGGATCGAGCCCCGCATCAGGCTCTCTGCTCAGCAGAAGGCCTGCTTCTCCCGCTACCATTCCCTCTGCTTGTGTTCCCTCTCTCGCTGTGTTTCTCTCTGTCAAATAAATAAAATCTTTAAAAAAAAAAATCATTAAACCAGTATGAATTTGAGGTTACATCTAGTAAATGTAGAATTGTCTAGACCAAAAAAAAATTAAGTTGAATTGAAATTTTGTTAATACATTTATATTTTTAATTGAAGTATAACTGACACAGAATGTTACATGAGTTTCAGGTGTACAACACAGTGATTGGACAACTTTAGATGCTCAGCTATGCTCACTGCACACGTAGCTGTGGTTTACATTGAACTGAAATTAAGATCCTTACCTCAGAATGATTTCCGGGGCTCATTACATCACACACCCTCCTTAATGTCCATCACCCAGTTAAATAGAACTAATTTTAAGCACATTAAATGTAAATGATCTAAGTGACAAATAGAAGTCAGAGATAGATGTAAAAAAGAACTCACTTTAAATAAAAGGGAAAAAAGATAGCTTAAAGAGGATGAGATAATCTACACCCCACAAACACTAAGAAAAGATGGCTAGTGTCTCTTGTATCAAATAAAGTGGACTTCAAAACAAGGACTATTACTAAAGATGGAGGAAGGAGTTTTCCTTCTCCTATAATTCTCTTAAGAATTATAAGAGAGTATATTGATAAGGACAGCATAACAATCTTAAGTGTAAGAGTATCAGAGCTTCATAATGATAAAAGAAAAATAGATAGACCTGAAAGAAGTAGAAAACGCTATAATTTTATTTGCAGACTTCAATAGTCTTCCTTACCAATGCAGACCGCATGTCGACAGGAAGTTGCTAGGATCCAGAAGACACATTAAACACAACAACTTGACCTAGCATGTATTTACAGGAAATTGAGGACGCTCCATCACAGTAGCAAAGGACAGAGTCTGCTCAAGCACGTGTGGAACTTTAGACTATGTCCCATATGATAAGGCAAATCTCCAAGCTGAAAGAATTGAAGCCAAAGTAACTTTGATCATAATGGAATTAAATTTGGAATAAATTGCAGAATAATGCATGTAAAATCTCCAAATACTTGAAAATTAAATAAACCACACTTCTTTCTATCCCACTGACCAAAGGAGAAAACAAAAGTCAAATTAGGAAATATTTATGATTGAATGACAATGTAAAAAAAAAAAGTCACATACCAAAATGTGTGGCACACATCTAAAGCAGTATTGAGAGGAAAATTTATAGTGTTAGAATTCTTACATCAAAAACAAGAAGTATTTCCAATCGGTTATGTACACATTTATCTTAGAAAGTAGAAAAAGAGGAGTAAATTAAATCCCAAACAAGCTCAAATAATGAGAAAATAATGATAAATGTAAGAATCAACAAAATTGATAACAGAAAAACAAGGGAGAAAATTAATCAAATTAAAACTCCTTTCTGGGGGGACAGAGATTTCAGCTGAGCAGGACATGGCATGGGGAAAGTCCCTTCTGGTGGTCAGGAAGAAGGCGGTTGGCGGCAGCACATCTTGTGATCTGCAAAAGGTCCAGGGTGAGAGGCCCCAGGAATTCTGCCATTCAGCACAAGTAGGTGGTGGAAGATGAGACCTGGGTCTGTTTTCAGTGGTTTGCTTGAATGTTTGCTTTAAGACGAAATCCTCTAAATATTGGCTGGTCCTAGCTGTGTTAGCTTCTGATCTCAAATCAAATGAGACCAAATCAATGATAAAGTATCTGAATTCATAGCAAAGTTAGGAAAGATTTAAAAGGAGAGCAGGATTGGGAAGGTGACAACATGCCTGTAGAGAGCAATTCATGCAGGTGCATCACATGCATTCTAACTGGCTCAGGGCTTTTAAAACTCTTGTAAGCCTTCTTTTCTTCTATTTATTACTCTCAGAAATAATTAGAAATATACCAGCTAAGCAAAGTGGTAGGCACAGTAATGTTTATAGAAGCCTTATTTAAGTCAGGCAGAGTATATGCTCTCAGTAATGGATACTTAGAGACTAACTCTTATATTGGATGCCTTTGATTAAAACCACCAATAAGATGCAAGAGCATCATTTTACAATTTTAAGCTAAAATTAATGGAAGGGGCATCTGGGTGGCTCAGTTGGTTAAGCATTTGCCTTCAGTTCAAATCATAATCTTGGGGTCCTACCTGAATCGCATAGGGCTTTCCATTCCAATTATCAATTGAACTGTTATCAATTTTGTTGATTCTTACATTTATCATTATTTTCTCATTATTTGAGCTTGTTTGGGATTTAATTTACTCCTCTTTTTCTACTTTCTAAGATAAATGTGTACATAACTCTGCCCCTCTCCCCACTCCTGTGCTCTCTCTCTCTCTCAAACAAATAAAATCTTTTTTTTAAATTTTCTTAAAAATAATGGAAGAAAATCTCATGTAATATGATCTCAAGATATATAAAAATATGGGTAGAAAAAAGACCTAGAAGAAATCCCTCAAAATGTTAAGTAGATGAACCATGTAGTCAGCTTAAGGTTGTTCTAACTGCATTCAGGCTTTATTTTTAATTTTTCTACATTTACATGAGAAGGCTATTGAGAAATCCAGTCCCACTAAAACAACACCAAACACAATGAGGAATCCAAGTGAAAACAGTCACCTGTCCATCAAATATGTATTTATGAGTAAGCGATTGATGGGTGTTTACTTGTAGATTTATTACTCTTTCACGATGAGAATCCACATGACGTGAGTAAATCAAGCTTAGAAGGACAAACTGAACTATCTGAGGCATAGACCAACCATCTCTAGCATGTCCATCAGTTTCCAAAGAAGGAGCAGTATTTCAGAAAATGATGAAGGCAGACACTTTCCTCCGTAGCTTTTAAGGTATGTTCAGGAGTGTGAGAGAGGGCTCACTGGCTCCAGCTGGGTCCCTGTCTCCCCACGTTGCTGGGATGCTGCAGGTGTGTGGCCTGCAGGCAGAGGAGTCAGTGCTTAGAGTAGATCCAGGCTAAAGAGCTGGGTTTGAATCCCAGGGCTCCTCCTCCTGAGTCTTGGCCTTGCTGGCATTGCCCAAGTTACTCCTCTCTGCACCTCACTTCACCCATATGTAAAATGGACATATTAACCCCACTCTCAGGTGTTGTGAAAATTCAAAGAAAGACACTTTCCGCAATGTCCATGCATGCATGCATGCGCATGAACACACAACATCCAAACATGCATGCACGTGTGTTTACACACACACACACACACACACACACACACACATACTTCTCTTTAATTAATTAGAAAGTTTAATGGGACATTACACAGAAGACTATTTTCCATACCATTTGAAATGATAAAGGTAATACAAACTAGTGCGTATTGTACATACACCATGCATCGGGCACGGTGCTAGACACTTTACATGTATTATTTCCCTTATTTTGGACCAGGTTCCATTTCCAGCAGAGGAAACCAAGGTCCTAGGAGGATGATGGGGAACTAGCACCCACATCTTACAAAAATAATAATCTGTTAGATACACTGAAACTCAACTGTTTTAAATTCTCTTTCCCAGAACTGCATTCTTTTACTTTGAAATCATTATTTTTCTGATCAGTTTTGGATAAAATTGTATTTCCTAGGAACACAACTGTGGTGTAATAATGAGGGAAGTCAGGAGAAGGAGAGAAGAAGAGAGAAAGATTTCTCAACCACAAAGAGGATATGAGTAAAGGTCCCAAGCTCTGTAAGAAGTAAAAGCATTATCCTATGGTGAGTATTATTTAGAATCACAAAATGGAAGTTCAAACACTGAATCAATTAAACCAATTATCTCCATCTAATGATTATTTTGGCTGAGAAGAAAGATATGAAACTTGAGCGTCTGTACAAATGCACTCTGACCGTGCAGACCCACTCTCCATACATTGAAATTGTAAGAAGATAGGACTTCACCGAGGTTCTTACCTAGAGGAATTAATAAAATTCGCATGGATGATCTAGATCTTTCTTATACATAAAAATGGTCTCTGACATAAACATACAGTATTGTAAAAATATTTGCATTACATACATTTCATAAAAATGAAACAAGCGACATATTTTCTTTTTTTTGTCAGCAGTAGAAATAATTTTGTTCTCACTACTACATACTATATGCTGGTCTCATTTTCAGAAGAGCAATAGCACTGAGTTAGTTTTTTTTAAAACTCAACATGGCATCTAGTTCTCAAATACCTTGAGAGTTGGTTTCCCAGATCACTTCCTTTGGATCTTTGATGGCAATGTCCCCTTCTTGGTAAACATTGCTTTTAGAGCTGAGTAGGTTTATATGAAAAAGGCCTCCTAATGGCTACATTTGCTAAAAGCAAACAAAAACAAAATTTTATAAGGATTTTCTATTTCTTTGTACTAATAACATTGAGGTGGGAAAATAAGAAAAATTACTCACCAAATTCAGCAAAACTCAGCATAATTAATAAGTGGGATTATGCTGGGTTTTGCTGAATTTGGTGAGTAATTTTTCTTATTTTCCCACCTCAATGTTATTAGTACAACGAAATAGAAAATCCTTATAAAATTAAATATTACCAAAAGGTTCCCAATTGCCCCAAGTCATTTTCAAACAGATTTCAAACACACTTGATATTTTTTTTGAAGTGAATTATTTGGTTGTATAAGTTTTGAAAGGTGACACATTTATATTATTTATTGTAATGAAATTGCACAGTATTAAAGACTAACATATTATATATTGTTTCAGCATTTTCATATCTTCACCGGAAAAATATCTTCTCAAAATTAGCCACAGCCTTGTTCACTAAAATTTCCTTTTAAAAGGTGGCATTGAACATACTTAAAAATATCTGCCTAGCATCCACATCAGCAGGGTCCTCTCATTCAGAGGCTATTAGCATGTGTTTATTAGCCATTTGTATGTCTTCTTGGGAGAAGTGTCTGTTCATGTCTTCTGCCCATTTTTTGACATGATTATCTGTTTTTTGGGTGTTGAGTTTGACAAATTTTTTATAGATCTTAGATATCAGCCCTTTTTCTGTAGTGTCACTTACGAATATCTTCTCCCATTCTCTGGGTTGCCTCTTTTCTTTGTTGACTGTGTCCTTTGCTGTGCAGAAGGCTTTTATCTTGATGAAGTCCCAAAAGTTCATTTTTGCTTTTGTTTCCTTTGCCTTTGGAGACATGTCTTGAAAGAAGTTGCTGTGGCCGAATGTCACAGAGGTTGCTGCCTATGTTCTCCTCTAGGATTTTGATAGATTCCTGCCTCACGTTGAGGTCTTTTATCCATTTTGAGTTTATCTTGGTGTAAGGTGTAAGAAAATGGTCAGGTTTCATTCTTCTATAAACTTATGTGTGGAACATAAGGAATAACATGGAGGACATTAGGAGAAGGAAAGGAAAAGTGAATTGGGGGAAATTGGAGGGGGAGATGAGCAATGAGAGACTGAGGGTTTTGGAGGGGTGAGGGGTGGGGGGTTGGGTGAGCCCGGTGGTGAGTATTAAGGAGGGCACAGATTGCATGGAGCACTGGATGTGGTGCATAAACAATGGATCTTAGAACACTGAAAAAATAAAACAAAATTTAAAAAAGAAAGAAGGAAAGAAGGAAGGAAAGAAATAAGCTATTAGCAAAGTTTAACAGTTGTCTTTCTGTAAAAGAATAATCTATCACTCACCTATGAATTTCAAACCTCAGTTCAGAAACCTACATATTTTAAGCAGCATACTTTCTCTGTGCCAGAGAAAATTTTTACTCTGATGTTTCCTCACTGAAAATTTTATAAAGTCCATGGTATTAAAATAATAATAATAATAATAATAATAATAATAATAACCATTTGACTACACCCAATTGCATTTGAGGCTCTTCTGGTTTAAATTTGTTGGTCTGAGCTGGTTTACAAGTAACCCAGCAGGTGAATCCTGTGTTTGGTATTTTATCAATACTATCTTGATAATATTGACCTGGAAAATTAACTTTTCTCCTCTTTCCTTGTCATGTCTTTTTTTCTTAACTCCAAGCAAGATAGCCATTTCATCAATAATTGCATATGTGTGTTTTATACTCAATGTCATGTTTGGGTGAAAGAAAATCTTTGCTATTGAGTATCAGGTTTTGAGTTTTTTGAGGCATACACACAAGCACAACCTGGAAAAAGTCTCTAAGTATCCCATCATTGAAAGATTATAAATGGCAATCTAAAATATATTTAAGATACCTAAGTTCTCCCCCAATACAAGAGAAATTATCCCACAGTTTATAATTCATGCAAAGACAATGATGTGGTAACTTAGCCCGTTTGTCCTTTTGCCCTGTGTACATGATCTACACCCTCCAGGTTAATAAACCTTTGTTACATGCTTGGTGAAGTAATACATACCAATAAACATGGCTGAAGATTGGGAAAAGGGTGCCATCATGTTCTAGATGCTTAATTTTGAATTGTCTTTCTACTTTTACAGTTTCCAGTGGTCCATAGCTTACGTCTCATGGCATAATATTTATAGAGGGTAAGAAGTGTTGTTAAAAATACTGGTTATAGGGGCACCTCAGTGTTTCAGATGGTTAAGCTTCTGCCTTCGGCTCAGGTCATGATCCCAGCATCCTGGGATTAGGCCCCACATCAGGCTCCTGGCTCAGCTAGGAGTCTGCTACTCCCTCTCCCTCCCCCTCTTCCCTTGCTCTTGTTCTCCATCTCTCTGTATCTCTCTGTCTCAAATGAATAAATAAAATAATTAAAAAAAAAATCCTGGCTACAATAGCCATACTTCAAATAGTCTATTTGATAATTTCATGTCCTTTTTGGGTTGCTTTCCTGACAGTCATAATTAGGGTCATCATTTTGTAGTAATGTGGTAGAAAAAGGACATTTGTGTGTGTGTGGTTTTCCCATAAATACTCTATAAGGAATATCTTTAATTTCAATTTTTGAAGGACTATTGAAAACCAGTTTTGCTCCTAAGTGGGCACACCTGAGCTGCCCTCTGTCCCACACTAGAAATTCAGAACTAAAGCAGCTAATCACACATCACTGTCTAACCTTAACAAAGGATGGACACAAGTATCAGTCCATGTAATAAATATCAGTAAAGCTTAAATTGCATACATCTTTATGATTAAGATAAATATAAATAGAAGTTCTAGTAGTTTCTTCTAGCATCCTAGTTGATTGTTTGATCCCAGGAATGTTAACATCTTACTTTGAAGATGCTGATCTAAAGCTTGCCATATTAAACCCGAAGTCTTAAGTTTTTAACCCTCACAGTTAAAAACCTATATCCATGAGGTCTGTCTGGAAATTCTAGAATCAATAGAAATCAACAGGGACATATTCTAATATTAGGTGAAGCATCGGAGGCATACCACTTTGAAGAATATTGGGGCACTTTTCAAGTGTTTTGTGAATTCTAAAGTCCCATCCAAAAGGTGACCTTTTTAATTATTGATCTGTCAGCCTTTCTTTCTTTATAAACTACTCTGGAGAACAAGGTTCTACTTACCCTTACATTTTCCCAGTAAAACAATACTGAATCTGAACTACAAATTATTGTTACCAGGTTTGAGGTGTAAAGAAAAAGGGGGTTGCTTCTAAATCTTTGATTTTTTTAGTGAAATTTTAGGAGAAGATAAAAGAGTCAACAGAAGAACGGATTTGATGGACTGGTATCTACAGTTAAGCACACACCTAACAGAAGAGCACGTTAAGAGAAGAAAAATTCTCAGCAGGGTCAAATCCATAGGAGATTCTCATTACCGCTAGATCAAGCTGTCCTCCAGAGAAAGCCAGCTTAGATTAGCTTACCGTAGTTTATGTACTTTATAAACTGAGAAAGACAAATAGTGTGTTAAGGCTTTATGGACTTGTTATGACAGCTAATTTCGTATCGCCTGACATAGTATCTGAGCAAATGTACAGATGTTCATTCATTTCCACTCCACTCTAGATACTGTAAATTGAGTACCTCTGGAAGTCCACTCATAATAGTTGACAAACATCCCTGCTACCCACAAGAATGAAAGTTGTAAGTCACTGGGCTTCGACGTGGAAAGTTAGCAGAGAACTCAGGGGTCCATGCATCTTTTTAATGACCTTATCGTAGAAGTCTTGTATGGGCTTACTATGACAGTCTACCAGGGGACTAGGAGGACACCTAATGAATTTAATTTAAATGACATGATACCTGATAAATGAGGGACTTCTGACATGTCTTTGAGTTTATCACCCTCTCCATGAAATCACCATTGTGACCTAAGCCTTGTCTTCGTGTTTTCCTTCCCCATGATTCGTTCCTGATCTTAAAAACGTGGAAACCTGTTACTGAACATGGTAGCAGGGAGTCCTTCCCAAAACTGCACACCTGCATGCAACCCCAACTCTCCTCCTGGCACCAGGAGCCAGCCCATCCTTCTGAGCCAGCCCTTTCCAGAACAAAAAAAGTCACTACTTATTTGATTTTTATTCACAGGATAATATTTAAAGCACCTCATCTGGGGCTTGAGGCAGATTAAAGCATAAAACTTCAAGATAAAATATAAATTCTAAATCTTGTGGATTTATTAAAGGGAATGTGGAATTATCTCATAGTCTGTACATCAAAAACTCATGAAGCTATTTTAACTGCCTATAGTTCCTCATCCATCATTACAGGATACTTGAGTTGCTTGAGGAACATTTTTGAACATCCTTGAAAATAAAACATTTTTAAGAAAGTTAAAGATAGAATTGACCACATTAGATATCCATAGTCTGGTGGACTCATTTCTTTTGAATGTTACACTTGAAATCTTTATATCCTATTAAAGAGTAAAATCAATCAATCTTCTTCTGGATGTTCACCACCAACTCTCACCAAAATTTTTTTGCAAAGTTTTCCCTCTTACTGGAATGAATGCTACCTCCAGAGAGATTCTGCAACAAAATTTTGGGTTTGAGTCAGTTTTTGTTTTAGGTCACATTTATGATAAATTAGCCTAAAGTTTGCTCAATTAATGTTTAAAGTTTCTTGTTTTGTTACAAAACACTTATGGTGAAGATGTAAATGACAATGAATAGTTTGGTTTATCACTTTTCCTCAGATAATCTGTTCAGGATGTTTTCATTTTCAACATTTCTATGAAAATTATGCATGAGAGACTTCCAATCTCTCTGGACAATTTTCTCGCTCACTAGGAAAGAACAGAGTACTGAGAAAGGTCACACTGATGACCAAGAAACTCACATGTTATGTCCTACCAGTGGATCTTGTGGAGCAATGGATAATGTGTCGAAGCACTGAATAAAAATATTCTCTGATGAATTATTTCAGATATAATTCCACATTAGCTGTGTTATTTTGTCCTGCAGCTGTTTCATATGGCTTCACTGTGGAACTAGAAGTGACTTCAGAAAGCATTGTTAGCTGATAAAAATGCTTTCCAGACCATCACTTGTTCATCATTTTGTGTCTTGGGTTGGGGGTCTGCCTCTTTTTGTTTAGGCTGTACCCCAGGGGGAGGCTTGGATGTAAGAACAGTTTTTGAGATAAAAGTTGTTGCTGTTGCTTAATGGCAACAGTGGAAGACAGAACACAATAGCAGAAGTGAAGATTGGAGTTGGTGTCTAATACGCAGCTCTGTAAGGCCAGCGTGAGTAACGTAAACCCCTTATTGTCAGGGCCTTGTCTTCATTAGAAAGACAGGCAAGGATACATTACACAGACACTATCATGTCAGCTATGAATAAACAAAGCAAAGCAAAGTGATGAAAGGTGACTTTTTTTATAAGACTGTCAGTAGTGCTTATGGGCAAAAATGGAGAACAAAATAAAACATGATTTTTAAACGGGAGAAATCACTGGAAGCACCAGAATTTAAGAGATAGCAGCTCAGTTTCAAGTGTGGGGATTCTTTTACCCCCTAACTTTGTGTCAATAGACAAATAATGAAGTAATATTTCGTGTGTCTCACTTTCTCCATTTCTAGGCTTGACTCTATTTGCCAGACTACCTTCCTTGTGGACATGATCATGGCAACAAGATACATACTTTGGTTGATTTTCCTCCTTGCCATTCCATTTTTTTATCTTCCTGAGGGAATATATTTTTACATGGAAATTTGGGGGGAATTATACATTTTTGGTGAGAGTTGTTGGAGATGTTGAAGTGGAATTTTTTTTTAATGGAGAAGAGACATTGGACAATATGATTTTGAGACATGCTGACAGATGATGACAGTGATGACTATGGCAGTGGTCATCAACATGGTGATGTTGGCGATGGTGGTGATGACACTAGTGTGACAATGGTGGTGGTGATGGTGGAGGTGGTGATGGTGGAAATGATGGTGATGATGGTGGTGGTGATGATGGTGGGGGTGTGAGTGATGGTGGTGGTGACGGTGGTGATGACAGTGTTGATGGTAGAGGTGATGGTGGAAGTGATGGTCATGATGGTGGTGGTTTTGGTGGAGGTGATGGTGGTGGTGACAATGGTGACGGTGATGATGATGATGGAGTTGGAGGTGATGGTGGTGGCAACAACGGTGATGGTGATGGAGGTGGTGGTGATGGTGGTGTTGATGGTGGTGGTGACAATGGTGATAATGATGGTGGTGGTGATGGTGGTGGTGACAATAGTCATAGTGATGGTGGTGGAGGTGATGGTGATGGTGGTGGTGACAATGGTGATAGTGATGGTGGTGGAGGTGGTGGTGATGGTGGTGGTGACAATGGTGATGGTGATGATGGAGGTGGAGGTGATGGTGGCGACAATGGTTATGATGATGATGGTGATGGAGGTGGAGGTGATGGTGTTGGTGACAATGATGATGGTGATGGTGGTGATGGAGGTGGTGGTAATGGTTGTGCTAATGGTGATGATGGTGGTGGTGATGGTGATGGTAGAAGATCATGATAGTGATGATTACAGTGGTGAATGTGATGAGTTTTGCAAAGTCAACATATGATGACACTGAAATAAACCAATAGAAAAATGGGATATTCTGCAATATCGAAACATGGGAGTAGCATTAATGTTGGAATCAAGGGTTTGAGCTCAGGTATATGCTCTTCATTACTTAGCCAAATGATGCTGCCATCCTCTTTATAATTATCTGAGAATCTGACTCGCCCTATGTAGGCAAATAGATAGCATAGAGGTCACATTTGCTCCTCCCACAGGCCGGTGGGAGATTCTATGATTCATGCCAGCACTTACTGCTAAGCCCAAATTCCATTCCAGACAACAATATATATGCCACCAATAGGTATGAATTAGCCATAAAGATAACAGCAAAGCCAAGACTTTTCAGGGTGGTGATAGGAAAGGGCAGTAAAATGTGAAGTAGAAAGTATCCTAAGTTCCAAGTCTTTTTAAAGATTCTCACATATTCCTTCAATGACAATCACATAAGCTAGCATCAGCTTCTTTCATACACTTAGTGTCTGGGAGAAAAAATATGCACAATCTTTTTAGGGAACATTTAGTTTAGAAGATGAAATACATATATTATTAAATCATATCTACATTTTTTTGCTAAGTTTAGAATCACCCTTTGAAAAAGATTAACATTAATTTTATTTACAACTAATCCATAATTTATTTGATTCAAATATTAAATAACTAGAACCTTTTTAATTATCATTAAAAGAACACTCTCTGGTGCTTGCTTCAGCAGCACATATACTAAAAAAAAAGAGAGAGAGAACTCTCTCTGCACACTAAATTTCTCAACCTTTATTATGCATACTCATATTTCTCTATTGTCATATTTAATAATAAACCTTTGTATTCTGTATTTATAATTTCCATTTTATTCTTCCCTGTGTTCTGTGTTTAAGTAAATTTACCTTTTTGCTTCAAATTTTCCATTTATTTACTGGCTGTTGGAAATTGGCTTTCCAATATGTCCTTGATTTAAAAGGGTCCTTGCAGACTATACCCCGAGTCCTCAAATGTTACAGTATGCATCTGTTCTCTATATACTTGAGTAACCATTTAGCCACGTGTTACTCTCGAAACACATTATTTTTTTCCTGTGGAATTACTTGGTATCATTACACTGTCTTCTGTAACTGAAAACTATGGTGAAGAAGGATGAAATCAGACTGATCTCCCTCTAGAGGTGGTGTAGGTAATTTGGTTGTTTTGATTACCTAGCCTACCATCTTCCCTAGGAGCTCTCTTAGTCCTGAAGAGTCAAGATCATACCATTCTTCCAATCCATGAGCACATACTTTATTTTAAGACAGTGTTCCAAAATTATACCTTGGTAGCTTCTTTTTGTTTCCCTCTGATTCTCTTCATTGAGAATATCAGTTATACTCATGTTGAATTTTCTTTGTCTTTCCTGTGCATCATTTTCTCCCCAGCCTTTTAAAAATCTTCACTCTATTTTTTGTATGCATTTTCAAATTCTGTTTCCATGACTTAATTCCATCAGCTTACATCTTCCTCTCAGATATCTCCAAGGCATGCTTCCTTATTGGAGTTGTCTTATTTATTGCTTACATTGTGTTCCTTGACTTTAAGTCCTCAGTCTATACCTTCTTCCATCATTTCTTTCTTGAGATTTTGCATCATGGATTTGAAAATTTATTTGACAGAGACCAGATATTTTTAAGACATTTTGTTTCTTAGGGAAATCATAAATAATATTTTTACATCTTTTGGCAAAAAAAATTATCTTCTACATTATTTGTTAGTGTGTGTGTGTGTGTGTGTGTGTGTGTGTGTGTATTTTCTCTTTCTCTCTTCACAGTATTTAGAAAAACTATTTTCTTCTTTTCATTTTTATTTATCTTAGAATGAAGAGAAATTCTTGATAGGCCAGCTGTTGAAAAGTTGAATGTCCACGTAAGAGCAGGCCTGCAGATGCAAGAGAACATCCCCTATGGCATGTGATGTTCTGAGTGTCACCCAGTGGGGCTCTCAGTGGGTTAGCTTCTCCTTCTCTTCAAGTGATAGGCCCTGCTCTGCCCTGAGTTATTCCAAACTAGCAGACCCTGGATTTGCTCCTTAGAACAGGCCTCCTACTTTAGGCACCTCGTTGTGCACAGGTGTGATGAGATCACTGTAACAGTGCATTTTTTTCAGGGCCCTTCGAATGTTCAACCAATTTCAATGCAATTGGCAGACCACGTGCACTAATATAAGAGGATTCCAGATATCTAGACTACAGACCAGTTTTGTATGCACACATGGGTGAGTGTGTGTGTGTATGTGTGTGTGCACGCAACTTGACTCCATGTGTAACAACCACCACTGTCAATACCCAGAACTGTTTCATCCCTACAAAGCTACCCCTTGATGGTTCCATCCCTGTTCCGTAGCAAAAATTAATGTGTTCCCAACCTGCAGAGTTTTGTCATCTCAACAAGATTCTATAATCAGGACCACACAAGATGTAACCTGTTGAGATTGACTTTATCCCTCAGCATAACCCCCTTGATATTCATTGTGTTGTGTGTATCAGTGGTTTGTGCCTTTTTATTTCTGAGTGGAATCCCAGTGTGCACCTGTACACACTTTGTTGAGCCACTCACTAATTGAAAGACACCTGAGTGTTTTCCAGTTTGGGACTGTGACGAATAAAGCTGCCGTGCACACTCATGAACAGATTTCTGTGTGAATGTTCATTTTCATTTCTGCAGGGCAACCTGAGCATAAGTGCTATATTTAGATTTACAAAAGTTCTCCAGGCTGTTTTCCAGCATGGTTCTGGAAATTTCTGAGTGACCCATAGTCTCTGCTTCCTCACCGACACTGGACACGTTAGCCCTTCAGGTTGGTGTATGGTGGTGGCTGGCTGCCTTTTGAATTTGCATTTCCTTAAGAGTTAATGATGTTGAACATTTATCTCTTCACACACAGATTCACCATCCATGGCTCCTCATTAGTGAAATGGCTGTTCATATCTGTTGCCAACTTTCTAATTTGTTTATCATTACTGTTTTTTAGTGCTGAGTTTTGCAATCTCTTCATATATTCTAAATACATGTTCTTAGTCAGATGTGTGGTTTGCAAGCATTTTCTTCAAGCCTGTAACTTCTCACTCCACCCCCTCATTACTAGGGTCATTTGAATAGCA
>CM053607.1:1959197-1969532 GCA_028646535.1 Procyon lotor
CCTAATTTGTATAACCTTTTCAATCTCATCATCAGTTATGAACCACAGATTTTCTAGAAACACTCAGGTTATGCTGAGAGTTTCTATTGTTGACTAAGGAGGCTCTGGGCTTACAAAGAATAAAGGCATCCTAGAGGACCCAGGGAATCAGCTCCCTGTCTCATTAAATATTCTTTTTGGATTCAGAAACACCCAAGAGAGAAAAGATCAACAATCTCGTGACCCTTGGGACGCTCTCGGTGCCTACACACAGTTGGTGTAAACATTTGCATCTCCACTTCTCTCTGCAGTTTACCTGCTGAAAATTCATCTCCTGGAAGGGTTTGCGGTGTCTCAAAATGAGCTGCAGTGCATTTTCAGGATGCGTGTGACATAGGGAGGAAGATGTGATTTTCTGCCCCATGTGAGGTCATCTGCCCTGCTGGGGTACAAACAAAGATGGCGTATCAGAGTGGCTGTCTCCATCCTGATCATCAGAGAGAGATGGAAAAGAGTGTGTGCGATATTAAATATATCATTCCATTTCAATTTTATCTGGTTGTGGGTTTTATTTTAATTCTTCTTCCTATTTTGTTGTTACTCCAGCTCGAATCTATCAACGTAGACATAAAGCCTTACCCTCTCAATACTAATTAGAGATATCTAATGGGAAAACCACACAGTCTACCAGTGTCTGCCACAATAAACCTTTCTAATAATTGATGAACTCCACTGGGTCACATCTCATTACACTGAGTGACTTCATAAACTGATGTGACGGGTTCTATGACCACATGATTCGTCAACTTCAAAACTAGGTTTGGGTGGTAGGCAGTTTGGCCACATGAACCACCTAAATGAGGACAGGTAGAGTAATTTGCCTGATTTCATAAAAAGCAAAACACTTTGATATCTTTGCCATGAAGAAAGCCTACCTGCAGCTCACATTCTATCTGAGCATGTGAAACAAAGCCATGTGTGTTACATACAAGTCAGGAGGGGAAAAAAAAAAAACAAACAAAACATGTTCCATTTCCTATAGAATCTGAAGGTAAAGACAAATCCTCCTTTCCTAGCTCTCAGCTCAAACTAGATTTTGGGACTCTCACTGATAGAAGAATAAGAAGGCAGGAAACCTTCCCCCATGTGCTAGCAAACCCAGGACCCTCTGTGTCTAGGGAAATTACTGATTATGGGGCAGTTCTATCTGGAGCACACAGCCACATTCATGCTAATACTTACACTGTGAAATGTGATTACCGACACTTGGAACTAGTGTCTTGGATTTTGGTATTTTTCTCTTTGGCAATTTAAATCAATATAGATAAATAGTTTAATAAAAGAGCACTTTTCTAGTTAGAATATGTTTTTAAATTAAATCTCTCTAATAAAGGCATACAATCAAGATTCTACATGGTCAAAGGGTAGGATAAAACTACAGACTAAAATGACCGTCAATACTTACTCATAATGACTTTCTACGTGATACATTCCAAACACGGTATGTTCCTCCATGAGTGATAGCCATGCACTGAAGATCTGATGAGTAGACTTGAAAGGTGGAAAATTTGAAATAATAAGTTTAATCCTGTGATCTATGAATTTTTTTTCTATGAAAAATCCATTTAGTCCTTCTGTCTCTGGCTTAAAAACCCAAAAATAGAGAGAAGTACCAAAGTCAGACACACTGGTAGGAGGAGGAAACAGAAGAAATGCCCACATCCCACCGCAGGCTGCCAATTTTTCAATCCATGGACACAGTTCTAGAAACCAATGAACTCTATCAGATCCTGTTCAGCTAGAACATGAGACCCTCACAAGTAAAGTGAATCCAGGCTGATGTGACTCCAACCGTGCACCCTGAGCATCCCAGCCCACACCCTCAGTTTACCATGGACTCTCAGGATCCGGCAGATACACCATGACCTATAGACCTGGTCCCAGTCACTGCATAAGGTGTTTCTGCCCCTGGCCTCCCTGTACACCTCACTGTTTTCTCTTGCCCCAAGAGATGTCAGAGTTCACCCGGACTCTCCCCGCTCTGCCCAGGCCCAGCCAACCATGGAGAGTCAAGCCATACCCAACAGTTTCCTCTCATCACTTAGAATTCTGCGACCACTTCAACCTTCCTGTGAACCATCCACTTATTGACCACAGCCTCCCGTCCTGTCATCCTTGGATCTTCTCTCTTCTGTGACACGTGTTGTTGGATCTCACTGAGGTTGTGTCGCCTCTCACATAAAAGTGTATTTCCACGTCACTGTGCCTGTTGTCCCTCCTCCAGCAAACAGTACTGTTTCTTGTTGAATCAGTCAGCTGAGAAGAAAGGCAACTCTGGCCATGCTACCAGCCCATTGTATTTACCCATCAAATACCAACCCTTGATTATTCTATGTTCTTATTTTCTTTGCGCCAGCACAAAGACTTCTAAAAAAATCATACAACTGTCAGATTGGTAAATCTAAAATTCTTGATCTCTAATTTAAATATAGCACTTCATGCTACCTGTTGACATTTGTATATTTCCCTAGACAAGTTCTATTCCCAACGGTTAATGCAAAACTTTTCTTTTTTTTTTTTTGTAAAACTCTACACCTGACTATCTTCCCCTATCAGTCTAAGAGAGTCATGTCTCCTCACACAGAGAATAGAAATTTCAGAGCTCCAGAATTAAGATGGAAGTGTTAAATATCTCTACACACCTGAATGGCAAATGAAAATCAAATCAAATCAAATTGAATTGAATAAAATAAAATAGAAAGGGGCTAACCATAGACACAGATCTCTAACAGTGTCAAGCAGAATGAAGAGTTATCCAAGTAGTTGGACCCAGAAAGTTTTATCCTATCTGCTTGAGACAACAAAGATGGGCTTCAGGAATAACACTAATGCAATATCACACTTCTGACTGGCAGCTAAAACTGTGTAAGGAAAAAGAAAATGCACACAAATGCCATATTTTTACTTTGTTTTGTTTTGTTTTAAAGACTTTTTATTTATTTATTTGAGGGAGAGAGAGGGAGAGGAAGAAGCAGATTCTCCACTGAGTGGAGAGCCTGATATAGGACTCGATCCCAGGACCCTGAGACCATGATCCAAGCCAAAGGCAGATGTTCAACCAACTGAGCCACCCAGGTGCCCCACATATGCCATATTTTTTTAAAGCCAATAGAATGAATGATAGATAAAGAAGTGAACATGGCCATTGGTTTGACCAAAGGCAGTAAAAGAGAGATAGATGCCAAGTGACCCCATAGAAACCCACTTCCTTGTAAGTTACAGGTCTATCTCCAGTTCACCAAGTAGTTTGTGACATGGAGCAGTAAGTGAAGATCCCAGACCAAGGAAGGCAGCAAGTTCTTGCAAATCATTCTGAGTCAACACAACTGAATTAAACTTATATTGGCCCAGGTCAGGTCTGACTCTCTTTCCCTTGGAGAAAATATTCTTAGAAAATATCTGGATATTCTCTTAAAGTTATTTTTAAAAAGTGAAAATTGAGTAAGCATAGCTAAAGAAAATTAGATGGGAAACAGAAAACCATTTCTGGATAGAAAGTCACAGTAGAAACAGGAAAAGAGCCACAGGGAATATTTATGACCCTGGCCAATGTTTGAGCAGAGACACCCCGGGCAAACTCACAAATATTTGGGAAAAACAAAGAGAAAAGGAAACATTAAAAACAAGCCTGGTGGTGGGCATTAAGGAGGGCACGCATTGCATGGAGCGCTGGGTGTGGTACACGAACAATGCATCTTGGAACACTGGAAAAATAAAAGTATTTTGGGGGGAAAAAACAGGAGTAGAGTGAAAATTAGATGCAAGTAGAGTCACAGAAGATTCAGCCTCCATTACATAGCTATAAAAAAACCAACCTGTGGTGTTTCTGCACTATGATTTACATTTTATACAAGGAATTACTGGAAGCTCTAAAAGGCATAAGATAACAGTTGTGAGAGTGGCGGGAAGAAGAGGAGCTGGAGGGGTGTGTGGTCATCACAAATTATATAATTGAGATTCCAGTTAAACTGGACCCTGTTACAGAGAGAAAGCAAGATGTATTTTTGCTTGTTTGTTTGGTTCTGAAACCAACATAATAGTGTACCAAAACTTGTCAGGCACATACAGACACACACAACAATAACAACCAATAAAACAACCTCACTTCCAATATCAAATATAAAAATCCTAAATAAAATAAAACAAAGAAAATTAAGCCAAACTTTAACCAATGCTAAACATAATCAATAGGGTTCAGGGGTATATGGAAAATTCAATAATATGATATTTCTTAACAAACCAACCCTGCATTATGACATATAAATAAATGATGGTGATTGATGCTCAGGTCATAGTTATTTAACATTAATTTCTAATTAAATAAAAATACTCTTAAGTGAACATATAGATATTTCCTAAAACATAAATATGTATAGGTTGATATATAGACAGATTTTGGAAAGTTGAGAGATGCAGTCCCCGTCGTGCAATATTTTGTAGTTATCCTTCGACTTTACCTGGCTAGAGCCAGAGCCTGGAGGGTTAGGGTGAGGGAACCATAAGTCCAACCGTGATGTTGGAAAGAGCAGGGAACATGAAGACAGAGCAAGTCCCATTTCAACAGACCTGAGTTCACACCGGTTTCTCTCCAGGAAGTAGAAACATCAGGGAAGGGGGAAGGGGGGGAAAACCAGAGGGGAGATGAACCATGAAAGACTGTGGACTCTGAGCAACAAACTGAGGGTTTTGGAGGGGAGGGGGTGAGGGGTTGGGTGAGCCTGGTGGTGGGTATTGAGGAGGGCACGTATTGCATGGAGCACTGGGTGTGGGGCATGAACAATGAATCTTGGAACCCTGAAAAAAATAAAATAAACATATTTTGGGGGGAAAAAGGAAGTAGAAACATCAGAGAAAGGAAAGAGAAAGATTTGGGAATGAGAGCTAGAGGGATTCCTGGCCCACCCACAGCCAGCACAGAAACCTAAAAGGTGCTGAGTGATGGGAAAGCCCAGAGAATTCAGAAGATCTTAGAGCAGAAAGGAGTATCTCCTTGCTTCCCACTGGGATTCTGGGATGAATCAACCCCAGGGAGCCTCTGATATCCTCCTGGGTCAACTACAGCTGAGCTCTACCCTGGGTCCTTCCAACACATGCATCATGGAGCTGATTCAGAAGACCCTCACCTTCTTCAGAGGTGGACTAGGAAGGAAATGCCCAGAACAGGAATGCGGAGGGCGCTGCAGAGACCAGCAGATGTGTGTACAGAGACTGGCGTGTGCCAGACACCGCGGTGGGTATTTTACATGTGACCATTTCTCCATGCAACCACGTTTTGAGACTGGAATAGTTTCATGCCTGTTTTACAGACTTGTATCTTCTACCTGCTTAAGCACTGTGACAACCTGAGTTTGTCATGACTTCTCTTGACCCAACGCTCCCTCAGGTCGCATTTGATGTGTATTTGTATCCTCTGCCTTCCCTAAATATTTTCTTGGACAATTTCTCAAAATAGATCGTGATAGGTGCATCTTGCTTTCTTTGCCAGACCCCTCACTGGACATGAGCCTGCCCGTGGAGGTTGTCCTCGGGTCAATGTCTACTGCTGGGGGGTGTGGTCTCCGCAACATGGCAGTCTGGGTTTTCTCCACCAACGGGGACCATGGGCCAATGGCGCGGTGACTGGCTTTGCCATGCTTGCTTTGTGGGCAAATGAAGAAGGGAAGACTCCAAAGGGAGACACAACTTGTGAGTTCATGTCTACTGCACAATCTTCCGTGAGTCACCCAGCAGCCATGAAGTAGTTGAGTGAAGCAGACGTCGGGAACAGAGGACTGTGTCTTGCTGCCATTTCTTGTCACCGCTGAGCCACTGCTAATTTCCCTCTTTCTAGCAGTGATACCATTTCTTCTTTATAAGATAACTTTATTATTTTTATTAAAAATTTATTATTATTTATTATTATTTTTAATTAAATCGGAAAGAGCAGACCCAGGTTTCTATCCAAACGGTGCTAAAGGAGCAGGGGCGTGCCGTGTAGCCAAAACGGCAGACCCAAGATTCTAGAAGCTTCGCTCCCTGAGAGAGAGCTTTCGTTGCTCCCACACTGGATACGATTAAGAAATACACCATGAATTTTACTCAGGAGTTTGGAGAGAGAAATGAGTTTTAGGAATGGAAAAGTATCAGCCATTTTAAATAAAATTCAATTTATGAATGACTTACCAAGTTTAGAAGGATGTTCTCTCCTGGACCATTTTAGCTACTTCTAGGAGGCAAGTAATTTAAATTCATGAATCTATTCAAAATAGTATTAGATAAGTTTATCTCTTTTCTAGATAGCTGTCACCTGGTCAATTCATATTCAGTAGATGACCTAAATGAGAGGATAACTAGCAAATAAAATACCCTTATCCAGTCCCAAGTAATGCCTCTAGATAACAATATCCTTGTCAGGAACACTGTAAATACAATACAAACTTCTGGGAAGTCTCTGAGATACTATATTCTCTGAAATAATATATTCTCATTTGGAGTACTTTAGGAAACCGAGGCTGTCTTGTTTATAAATAAACAAGAAGTATTTAAAAGAGCTGTTTTAAGCATTTGCGTCCAATAAGGAACTGAGAACACAGAAGGTCTATGCCTTAGAGGCAACATGAAAACGATCATATGATCTCTTCTGACATTTTCTTATTAGCAGTACAAATGCAATTGTAAATGAATTAAATCAACGACTTAGAGTTAATGGCAGTCCCTTCAAACGTCTTCTCCTAATGGAGTAAACCTGCTTCAAACAGTTCAGCCACAATGTGCCAGCGATGGGACGTTCTGTCTCGCTAAAATTCCAGGCTAATTCTGCTTAGAGAGAGTTGTCAAATACGGAATTTCCCAAAAAAAGGACCCTGGAGATAATCGACACAAACCAAGGCTTTAATTTGCGTATGTGTTACCAGAGACAAAGTTTCTTTATTTTTCTCTTGGAAGATACCATAGAAGCACCTAATATGCACAGATACAGTTCTAATTGATTTGCACCTGTTTTTGATTGAAGACTTACTTAAAAAACCAAAAACCACAGAATTCCATTCCAAAGTTAAGCTTGGAGTGCCCTCTGCTGGTCAGACAATTAAAACTACGAAAACACCATCAGCCTTGCTCCTCACTCACAGGTTGAAATTATTCTTCTGTTCCTTATTATTTGGATCACACCCATTACTGCTGCCCCTCATCATTGCAACCACATAATCAAGAACAGATGTTTTTCATCATCTCCTCTTAAAAGGAGGAGATGATAGTGAATGAATAACGTGTGTGATTTAAGAAGTGTTCTCAGATGAGAGGTAAATAGGCAGATGAGAAAATGATAGATGATGATAGATGACAGATAGATGACAGATGATAGATAGAGAGGTAGACAGATAGATGATAGAGAATAGACCGACAGAAGCGCTGGACGGATGCCTGTACAAGTCAAGCAACAGCGGATATCGCCAACAAACCCCCAGGCACCAGGAGAGAGGCATAAAATATTCTTCCTAACAGCCCCTAAAGGAACCAACCCTGCTTATACCCTGTGCTCAGATTTCTGGCCTCCAGAGTTGGAGGAGGGAACACCGTTCTGCTGGTGTAAGCCACCTAGGGTGTGGTACCTTCATGGGACAGAGGAACGGATACAAATGTAAAGTTGCGAACTCCCCAGGGCCTCCGGGAAGCACAGTGTAACAAGTGCACCTGTGGGGGCGGGCGCACTGGAGCCTGGCGGTGGCTCCCCGCTGCGAGTCCTCGGGCCCAGGACAGACCGGTGCTGGAGACCAAGGCAGACAGGGAGGAGGGGCAGAGTTTGGATTCAAACTCAGGCCCTTCAGCTCCCTGATTTCAAACTCTGCCTCTTCCCCTGGGCTGTGCTGCCTGGTAGCTCCAGCCGAGGGGACCACCCGCGCACACACACACATGCACACATGTGCACGAACCTTCACAACACACTCACACACACGCACACGCAGACATATGCATATAGTAAAGGAGCAAACTCTTCTGTTTTGAATCTGCCTTCTCTTGCTGGAAAGATGTGGAGGGACCACCTTGGCGGGGTCGGGGGGTGGGGTTGGTGGTAGCACCCACGTCGGCAAGGCCAGGTTCTGGCTCTCTGCAGAGACGGCAAAGTCCTCCCCTGCCTTCATTCACCCAACGGTGAGGAGCGTTGGCTTTCAGGAACCGCGTGGACTAGTTAGTCCAACAGCCTCCGGCTTTACCAGGAGCGGGACCCTGAAGCTCTCATGGACAGAGTTGTCTTGTGCACTGCGGGTGCCCTGCCTGACTTCCCTGGGCTTCACGTGACACCACCCACGGTGGAGACGCCATCCCTGTGCCTCCTTCCACCGTTGCAGGATAAGAGGTCACCTCCTTAGTCCACTCTGAGCAAGGTCAGAAGGCGGGCATGTGGACAAAACTCAGCCATCCGCCAGGGCCCCGGAGGCTGAGCCCCCGTCTGAGAACCCAAAGGGCGGCTGAAAGCACAGTGGCATCCTCCCCAGGGACCTCAGATCAGGGTCCCCAGCAGCTCTGGGCCCCCTGCAGATTCCCAGCAGGGCCAGACTCCCCCGCTCAGCCACACCCTTCTCCTTGGACCTCTGGGCCCAGGTGGAGCCCCCATTGTGGACTGGGAAGGCTTTTACTCGGGCCCCTTCACAAATGCACACCAGTTGGTCCAGAGAAGAATCTCATGATCCCACCATGCATCGGACTGGCCATGGGACCACCCAGGACTCAGCTTCCCATCGCTGTGCATGTGCTTTGGGGAACATCGAGGTGCCAGATGAGTGTGTATAAACGGAAGAAGATAGATAAGCTGAATAGCCCGTACCAAAGAGCTATGCATCGGGAGCCGCACCCCAGGGTGACGAGGAGGGGAACCGCGACCATAAAGCAAAATCATAGGATAAAGCTGTCCTATTTCTCTTCTTTCTCTCTCGCTGAGGATGTGCTACTGAACGAGCGGTCAGATAAGCAACAAGAAAACCAGAGCATTTCTAAATGAATCGCAGCAGCCACGGCCTGGGGGTTCACTCCTTCCCAGACCCGCCGGAACCGCCTCCCACGCGGGACCTCATTTAAAGCTGAAAACAATCTTAGGAATTTGGACATTTGGAATATGCTCTTTCCTTATGTATTATTAACTATGATATTTTATTACATTTAAGGCACACATGAAAATATGATGTAATAAACAGGGAAGAAGGAATTTCAGCAAAGTCTCTGACAAAGTACGAGACCCTCAGTCAGAGAGCGGTTCTTACCAAACTCAAGGCGAGAGAGGGTCCTCAGCGTTGCTTCTATTTTCTGTGCCACCAGGGGGCACCGCTGAGCTGAGAAGGCCGTCCTGGTCCCAATGTCTCTTCCCGCAGCCTCAGGGGTTAGGGTGATGGCCCAGCAAGGGGTTTTGTCAGGACCTTATTCAGATCTTTGAAGGAGTCGGGTAGAGGTTTTATTAAAGCCATTTCAACAATTTTTTTTGAGAAAGGTTTCTGGGCAATTTTTACTTGCAATGATTTTATTCTTGCTTCTTTGTTCAACGTCATCCCTGAGAAAGATACTCCCCTTCTCACTCCCTAGTTAACTAGTGTTTATTGAAACAAAGTCTTATCTTTGCTTTGGCTGGAACATACGAGGTCTCCTCCCTACACGTGGAGTCGGCTTCCGCAGGTCGACTCCGGTTCTGGGCAAAGGGCCCTGGATGGAGCTGAGGCCCGCACCCCATGAGAGCCGCAGGGTCTGGGGTCTTGGAGAGGTGCTTCCTGGGAGCCCGGTCAGAGATGTGGCCCAGAAGGGGCCAGCCAGAGCGAAGCTGGAGAGCCCACAGAGCTTTCCCGTGAAGGGGGCCAACTGGCCACCGATGTCACCCCCGTGGGGAGCAGAAGGGAGGACTTGGGTCTTGGGAGTGGGCTGCCTTCCCCAGACCCCGGGCTCTCACTGGTCTCCCTCTCTTCTGACTGTCAGGACCTATCTTGTCGACCTATCATCCTGCTCACCATCAAATTACCTGGAATTGGCATCACGACAAGGCTAGAGGGCAGGAAACACTAGAACCCAGCGAGTGGGCGCGCATTGTCCTGGGCTTTGCACTCAAGCTCTAAGGTTGTACCTTCCGGCTTCTCCACATCACAGGGGGCCCCACACTCTGCCCCCAGGAGGATTCTCGTGACCTGGTTGATCCTGGGAGGTACAGGGGAGACTGCCTGAGGACAGAGTGGGGGAATGACTGTAGAGAGTCCCAGCCCTGTGCTCCGGGCCATCACAGGTCCTTCCTGTGTTTCCAGGGAAATAAGGGGAAGTCAAGGAACAGAGGGGTCAGCCGTG
>CM053607.1:1969632-1987953 GCA_028646535.1 Procyon lotor
AGTACATTCTGAAGATCGGCCTGCCTTTGTTAAATGATTCATGGATCGGGCAACATCCATCGAGCATTTAGAGGGGGAGCTCGGAAGGTTTTTATAGAAGGGGGGTGGACAGGAAAGTGACAAAGCCAAGAAAAAATTGCTCCAGACAGGCCGCCTTCCCTTGGGGGGAAAGCCGGGGTCCCCCTGCAGATGGCCTCATCTTCCTTTGGGTGAAGAACAGGGCCCAGGGCAGACTCCCTGCTGCTGATGGAAATATTCCCAACTGAACAGTTAAGGCCACGTTTCTGGGGGAGTTTGACATGGCAGTTAGAATACGTGTGAGCCCCAGTGTGCGGACAGAGACTAAGTGATGTCACCTCGGCTTTTCTTTTCTTCTTTCTTTTTAACACTTGTAAGGTGGCAATGGCAGAGGACACACTAGGGAAGGCAGAGCCGAGGAAGACAGAAGTCAGGACGGGTGACAGACCCACGGGCAGAGAGACGGGGGCACCGGGGGCCCCCCCAGTCCCTGCCACAGCCCCGAGACCTCACCACACTCCCGGCACCCCAGTCCTGCCCCATCGCTCCGGACTCAAGAGGATGGAGGCAAGACCCTGCCCCCGCCCCCAGCCCAGGGCAGCGGTCTTCTAGGGGTCAGTCTGCTTCCGTGTTGACCCCTGAGTCCGGTGCCGGCGGGTCTGTAAGAATGACCAACAGCTGTCTTCCCAGGAGCAGCATTCAGTCGGCTCGAGCCGCACCTTCCACTGCTGAGTCAGGGCACAGGGATTCACTAGCCTGCAGGCAGGTGGGAACAGCCTGGTTGGTACCCGGGAATTAGGACCGGCAGGTTCTGAGTGTCATCCAGCTTCTGAGAGCAGGGCCCAGCCATGGACCCACGGGATCCCTGGCTGCAGGGGACAGCCCCTCCCCCGCCCCCGGGCTTTGGGACAGAACCCAGCGGTCCTGGCTGGGTCGTTCCTTCCCTCCTTGCACGGACTGAACATCCCTCCTTCCAAGCCCCTGGAGGTCTGCACACAGGGGGAGGCCCCAGCCTTGTCCCCCACCGACTGGGGATGAGCTCCCAGAGCCTAACTAACGCTACCCCGACTTCCAACAAGGAAGCTCATATGTGGAATGGGACTATTTCCTCCCATGACATTGGCTCCTGTTGACCATCTATTTCGGATTTTTACTTGAGTCTCCCTAAGGGTCAGGAGTCTGTAGTTTCTGCGTGTGCACTGGACACAACCTCTTGAAGCTCCGGTGCCCTCCTTGCCCCCCTGCCCGCCTGCCCACAGCAGATCCAGCTTGCTCCTGCCCTCCAACACGGGGCGGTGGTCACGCGTCTCAGAAGGACACCTGCCACCCGCAGGGGCCCATGGCCGCCATCTCTGGAGCTCTCCGGGTCGGCCAGCCTTGCTCGGCTCCCACAGAGCCTGAGCACACCCTGCCAGGGGGCTCAGTCTGGGCTAGCCCCTGTCGCTGGGGCCCGCCCGCCTCTCCCGCAGGTGGGTGGTTTCTCGTGTGGCCTCAGCCCCACATCCTCCCCACCAGCCACGGTGCTGGGACCTCCATGCCTCTCGTCACCGCTGCCCTAGGAATCCTGGGAAGACACAGGTCAAGGCCACCAAACCCCCCCCACACACACCATAGGGGCACATCCCCCACCGCTGAAGCAAAGCCTTGGGTGCACAAGGTCTCCAGTGTGTGCGCATCCTGCAGAGGAGGGAAGACGTGGACAGACAGGGCAGGGGACCCTCCATATCTCCCCCCGCGACACGTGAGGAGGGTCCCAGGAGGTTACGTCCCGTCCTACCCTTCCTGCCACCTTCCTATCACTGTCCATCTGTCATATCAGAGTGAGTTGGCCATCTGGCTGGAGGCACGCTGGAGTCTGAGAGGGGCTCCAATCCACAGCTGCGGCTCTGGAAGGAAAAGGACCAGAAGTTTCCACAACAGGAACCCAGACCCAGTAACTCAGGCTGGAGAGCCTCTCGGGGACCGATTGTCATTGTGAACCGATAACCGTGAGGATCAGCAGGTTCGCGCCCTGGGGGTGCGCTAGGGCTGTGTTTGTCTCTGAATCGCTGAGCAGTAACACAGGGGCTCGCTCCGTATCCCCGAGTCTCGCTCAGACGGCAGCGTTTCCGTCCTAGACCTGAGCGGCCTCGGGTAAGCACGGCCCTGGGCTTGGGGGTGACATTTCATGGCTCTGCATCCAATCCACACGGCCAGGAGGCGGACGTGGCCCAAAAAAGTCCTCACGGTATCACAGTGAGAAGAACAATTAGCAAATGCAAACCTAAAAATCAGAGACTTACTTCAACGGAAAAGCAAAGGCATGTTTCCGCTTACCGCTCCCTGGATGAGTCAATTAGGCAAAGTGTTAGCTGAGCCTGAATCCCTGATGTGCAAGGTGAGCGTGTTGAAGTCCCAGAAGCAAGGGGCTTTCTGTGGATGAAGGACACGGAGAGGTCCTTCTGCTAAGAGGACCGGTGACAAATCCATGCCTATTTGAAGACAGAGAGTAAACACGATTTAACCTTTTGTTTAATAAAGATAAGTATTCAAGCCAGCTTGGTGTCCTCTCACTCTCCTGGCCCTGAGTGGGGAATAACGCGGCCTGAACGTCCTCACTCGGGTATCAAAGCGTGTGGTGAGCCACTGCTGTCCGAGCAGCCCCCTTCGCTCTGTGTGTCCGATGCCCTGGGGGAGGCAGGCAGGTGGTGGGGTCCCGCTCCAGCACCGGGATCAGCACGGGCACCTGGTTTGTCCAAATCTCCCACGTGAGGCCTCACTCTTCCTCCTGTCCTGTCACCGGGGTTCCGTGAGGTGACACTGGACAGAGAGGACCGTGTGCACATATCATTCAGATGTATGAAGGCCACCTCCTCTTCCCCTGACATTCCGGCCTATCTGTCCGAATCCACAGGGATCATCAGCTCGGGGTTCCCCGGCAGCCTGGAGTCTGGTTAGGCTGGATGGTGCCTCGGCCACATGCTGGGTGACCTCTGGGCGCCTGCTGTGGACTCCAGGACTTTGGGCTCAGGGGCTATCCCGGCTGTCTTCACCGCATAACGAATTCCTGTCACCTGGCGGCACGGAGCCCAAACCACGTCATTACGCTCATGGATTCCGGGCCAGGAGCTAGCGCGGGCGGGCTGGCTGGCAGAGAGGAGCGCGGGGCCTCAGCTAGGAGGCCGTGGAGGGCCGCGTCCTCTGCAGGTTCCCTCGCCTCCACGGCGGGTGCAGGGACAGGCCTCCCAGGTGACCGGGCTTCTCGGAGCGTCCCGAGACCGGCGTCAAAGAGCCAGGCCCCTTGGAAGATCTCCCCTGAGAAGCCACACTGCCCCGGTTCTCCATGGAAGGACAGTCTAGGGACAGTGACCATTGTCCAAAGCGATGGCCTTCGAGCAGTTTATCAAGGTGTCTATCTGCGAGGCCCGTGCATCCGACCTCCCGCGCTCAGCCGGTACCGATGCCTCCAGGCCATGTGCCTGCCTCAGACTCGGGGTTCACCACAGACTTGGGGCGCGCGTCTGGCCGCCAATCATACGACACGCGTTAGCACACGGGGTTTCCCCCAAGCTTCGCCGGGGGCATGCTCAGTGAGGGACGGGAGCTGAACGAGGCACACTGGCTGTTTCCTCCCACCTCCTGGGCTCTGCCAGACTGGCACAGAGGGGTAACTGGCCGAAGCCCCAGCAGCCAGCGTCCTTGGCTCCTCGAGCTCCGGGGACAGGGATGAGCTGGGGGACAGCGCCAGGCCGTGACGCGTTCGGAGCCCAGCCTCCAGCCCCGGCTTCAAGGCGGTCGCCCGCACACCTCGCTCCATTACAGCGAGGCTGCTGCTCTGCCTCCGGGGACACCGCGGGCTCCCCAGGGGCGCCCAGTCTCCTGGGGCTCCCCTCTCGGCGCGCAGCCCGAGGACCCGCCAGGCCCACGCGGCTCCAACAAGTCCTCCGTGGACAGCGCCCAGTCCGCACGGGCCAGCGTGACTCCCAGACGTTCCATCGGCCCCGGGACGGTGGTCTCAGTCTCCTGAGCGCTCGTGCTACGCCCCCCTTACGTCATCTCAAGCCCCGGAGTCACATTTCCAGAACGGCAAGTGTTTCTCGCACTGTGGAGCGGTGGATGGCCCACTCACCTCGCTCACGCAAGGCCACATTTCCCAAGTCTTGAACTTCCCGTTTGTAAATGTTTGCCTTCTCTCTCTTCTCTTTTAATCAGAAAGTCTCTATTTGGAAAAGGAGCTTTGAAATTCTTGCTTTCCTTTACAAGAGATGGCCAGCAACACGCCCTCCGACAGCCCTGCCAGATGGGGAGGCTGTGGACGCACCCCGCAAACCCTTCTCGGGTTTTTATGACGCCAGATGAAGAATGCTAGCCACAAACCCCGTGGGCCTTGCTCTTGCCCTGGGGGACCCCGCACCCCCAGCTGGGTGGGGTGTGGGGAGGACTCTGGTCCACAGCAGGGTGGGGTGTGGGAAAGTGGACACCGCCCCTGGAGGGAAGCAGTTCGTGGGGCCCTGGGCAGTTACAGACGCTGACTCCCCTGTTGGCTCTGAGAAGGCACCTATCCTCAGATTCCACGAGAATGGAGGGCTCACGCTGCAGAACCCTGGTGATGCCAGGCCTGTGGGTGTCCCCAAATTAAGTAAAATAAGGGGCAGAGAGCCCCACCCACAGCCAACGTCCGTAGCTACGGGCAGATGCAGGGGCAGGGGGCCACTTAGAGGCACGCCCCCCCAGGCCCTCTGTCTTCTTCAGGCTCCCGCGGGCCCCTCCGCCATCAAACCACTGGTGAGCCAGGCAGCTCCCCGAGTTAGGATGAAACCAGACTGGGGGCAATCGCCGTATAGGAGGTGCCTCGCTCCCCTGCATTCAGCCCTGCTGCCCTGGCAATGACTGGCCCCTTCTGGTGGGTCAGGACTTAGGGGATTTTCGCCCTGAAAGTCCCCAGTTGCAGGACGTCCCCTCCAGTCCCTGCCGCACTAAGGCTGTGGCCGCCCTAACTTGGAAGTCAAGGTCAAGATCTACCCACACTGAACAGGCCTCCAGTCCAACCCTACAGAAGCCCTTTGGCTCTAACAGGCAGGCCTTTGTTCCTACCTGTTCCAGATTCAGCCACGAGAGGGAAGCAGAGAGTCATCGCTGTCCTGGGCCAGAAAACCCAAGGGCAGCCTGGCCCTGCCTCTCAGACCCGGACCCCTATTATGGGGGGATTATGGAGGTGTATATACTGTTTAGTGGCTGACTGTCTCACTCCTAGTCGACCATCGTTAGTTCTCAGGCAGAATGAGTTTTCTGCTGCTCCTGATCACAGGCGTGTGAACTTCCAACCCTGAACAGCCCCCCGCGTGCTGCGGAAATGGACTTGGCTCCATGAGGCTTGTCTTGCTGCAGTATCCGACCCCCCCGTCGGGATTTCACAGGAAGATTCTCCCGTGTCACTGCTGGCTGTTTCCCCAAGGGCATGCCGTCTGAATTTCTGCCTCTAGTGATGGGCTTTCTCTGCTGGGCTCCATGTCCTCGAGTTTGGAGAAGGGCACGAGTCTTTTTCACAGCAGCCTGGTGTTCTTGCACAGAACCGATCCATTTTGAGGGACAGCTGATGCCCTTGAAGTGGTTTTCGTGAGTGACAGACTCATGGGGAGAATGTGAGCTGGATCCCCTTATCACAGACTGGAATCAAGTCTCTGGAATTTACCAAGCCAAGTCCACACCCTGATTGGACCGCCTTGTATCCATCAGCAAACACGGCGATAATGGAAAAAAGCAAAAAGAATGAGACCCTTGTCTGTCCCCTGGGCTTATGACAAGCCAGCAATGTGTGACCTCCCGATATTTTGACATTATTCTGAGGAACGTCTTCATTGAAATTATGTGTTTGCATTAGATGTGAACGGTGAAGTCTTGTTTAACAGAAACAACAACCTGTGATTTTGGAAAAAACAAGAGCACATTACGTGTTTCCCTCTGGTATGTGGAGAGTAGAGGAGTTCCTTACAAGCCCAGGATTGTGCTGCCCCTGGGAGAGGTTGGGAGTGATTTAATCGGCCTGCCCCGCACTCTGGGCTGGAGATGTCTCCTCCAGCAGGAGGTGAGCCCCTGGCGGGACAGCAGCCCTCAGCAGGAGCATCGTCCCCTTGGTTTTCTCCTGCTCACTTACAGAGACCCCCCCCTTGTCCTGAGCCCCCTGGAGAGGCAGGTGCCCACAGCACCACCGTGGGACAAAGGGAGAGCTGACAGGTGTGTCCACAGGTGGGTCAGCGGTGGCCCCGCCGGCAACAGGTGACAGGCCTGGGTCTTCCAGGACCGCCGTCCTGGTGCATCACACACCTGCAGGGCCTGCGTCCACGGATGGGGACCTGGGCACCAGGGAGCGGGCTGCAGTTGGGCCTGCACCTGTGAGTAGAACAGGCCAGCGGGCCCCTGGGGCACCGTCGGTGAGCCTCACGGCCGGCGTTCGACTGATTTCACTCATTGCCCGTGTAGTGCCCGGCACGGGGAGGCCCTCCGTGAACCTCCATTGGCTGAATGATTGTTCCAAACACTGGTTCTGGAGAGCATGCTCGTCAAGACATTTTAGAGTTTGCATGCCCCTGTTCCCTGAGCGCGATTCAGGGCGTCCTACTCCGTGAGCATCCAAGGACCACTGTAACAGTGTCCCAGTCTACAGGGCGCAAACGACAGAGGCACAGTCCCTCCCAGTTCTGGGGACCAGAAGCCCTCAATCAAGGTGTCTGCAGGGCCGCGCTCCCTCCCTGTTCCCTGACTCCCGGCCCCTGGTGCTGCCCGCCACCCTGGGCGTCCCTCGCTGGTGGGGGGCATGGCTCCAATCCTGGCTTTTTCTCTACACTGCATCTCTCTGTCTGAATCCGTTTCTTACAAGGACACTCTCTTTGCACCTGGGAGCCCCCCCACCCGATGCAGTACGATTTCATTTCAACCTTTACCTTCCTCCATCCACAAAGAATATTTCCAAATAAGGTCACATTCTGAGCTAGCAGGGGACGTGAGTTTGGGGAACGCACTCCTCAGAACACTGCGTATCCCATGATGACAGCTTCTGGTGGGGACCTTGGGAGATAACACGCACTGTTTCACCTGCGTGTTCCTTCCCCTTCGGTCCTCAGCACCCCCGCAGCGAGAAGGTACCCGTCTTAGCATTCCCATTTTACAGGTAGGACAACTGAGGCGAGCTGGGTCACTCATCCAAGGCTGCAAAGCTAGAAGTGGCCGGGCCGGGTGGTTTTTCCATTCTGAGAACCAGAGGCACCTGCCCGGATGGTGCCCCCATCCAGGATGACCCTCCAACACTCAGCTCTGCTGGGAAGTGCTCTAAACCACCGTCAACAAACAAGGAGAACTCACTGAAATTCCCTCCCTGTGACCACTTCCAAGTGGAAAACCCAGAAAACGAACACGGGGCAAGAGTCAGAGCAGCTACTGACATCCAGATGTGCATCCTTCTCTCTACAACTCTTGGCCCGTCACGCACCGGAGGGAGTTCTCACTAATCTTGGGTCCCTCCCCGAGCCAAAGATGAGATCTTCCTAACCTTTCGTGCTATGATTGGGAAGGGAGCGAGGGAGGACAAAGGAGCGGTAGAAAATGCGGGTCCTCGCAGATTTCCCAAGGACGATGTTCACAAGGGCTTGGGTGACGAAGGTGGCCCTTCCGAGCATCACTGCTCCACGGGCAGTGACATGGTGTCTGGTCTGGTGTAAGACCTGAAACGTGACCTAATGTTCCGTGCCGCCCTGATAGCAGGAGGCCTCGGATGGCCTAACCACAAATCTGCTCCCCTCCCTGCTCGTGGACAAGACGTCTCGGCCAACAGTCCCTGACCACGAGACCAGGCACGGTGCCTGCTTGTCCTTGACTCGGGCTTCCCGTTCCCTGCCAGCCCATGGAATCATCCACACAAGCCCATCACTTCGTCCTTCGGGAGCCAGGGGGGCACAAAGCCTGCCTCCCGCAGCCCCAGGTGACTGGCTCTGCTCTTGGATGTGAGCTCCAGGTGGCCCTGGGGATGCGGCCAGGCCGCGGGCCCTGCCCCTGGGAGGTCAGCCCATGTGACTAGCGCACCGCCGTCCATGTCATCTGTCAGTGTTGGGCGCAGGCGTCTGGCCGTCCCCCTACACCAGGGGCAGGAATCCCTCCCTCAGCGGCGCAGTTGAGAGGAGGTGATGGAGGCACCTCACCAAGTCCTACAGAGCCTCGCCTGTCCCCAGAGGGACAGCCCCACAAGGAAGAGAACATCACCGGTGAGAAACACGAGACAGGACGCAAGCACCCAATGCCAAAGGAAGACAGAGATGATAGTCTTTCCCAGAGCAAACTTTGGGAAGAGCTGCCCATTGAGATGAACAGAGAAGCAGAAGCAAGTGGTCCCTGAACGACTCTGGGCCAGAGGGTGGCTGGAAGGTCACGTGGTTGTGGGGACAGCGCGTGTGTGGGTAGGACGAGGAGGAAGCAGTTTAGGACACGGCCACCATGCCCCTGAGCTCTCAAATCCTGACCGCGGCTGGGCCTGGCCGGTGGACCCCAGGTGGGACACCGGCACACAGGCCGAAGAGAGCCACCGAGGGGGCTGGGGCACGTTCCAGCAGCTTCCTGGAGTGGGAGGCACGAGGGCCATCCTGGGGAAGGGGTGGCCTGGCTCCGTCTGTGGTCAGGAGGTGGCCCAGGATAGACACCCACCTGCGTCTTGGCCTTCAAACTCTTTAAACTAACGGTGTCATTCACCGGCATCTCGCTAGCTTCCCGGGGGCCGCACGGTGTGCGCCGTGAACCCTAGAGCCCACCGACTCCCGACTGAGCCGTAGGGGTGACTCTTGAGAGTCTGTGTGAGAGGAAGCTGCTCTCGGGTGGGTGAGCAGCTGCAATCTGGGAAATATTTGGAAGCAAACGGAGACGCAGGCGAAGAAGGCACGTCATGAGGCACTCAGGGCAGCAAACAAGCTCAATCTCAAGTGCACAAGCAAAAAGCATCCTGTTAATGTCACAGAAGAACCAGAGTTCAGTCGGGTAATAGAACTGTCACCTCAAAGAAGGCAGGATTGATGCACGAATGAGTCAGGTTATGAATCCCGGATTCATATTCAGTGCATGACACTGGCCCACGTTTCTGTGCCAATAATTTTAATTTAATAAGCCCATGTGTCAAGGGCCACTCAGATATGTTACAGCTGCAGCCTCCCACTCCCTCAACCCTTGGAAAGTTCAGTTCTCTGGCTCCTTCCTCTCCCCAGCGTCTAAGGGATGCGCGTGCTTACATAGCCATTTGCATGTCCTTTCTCAGGGTCACTTGGGCACCTCCTTTGTCACTCCAACTGTCGTGTCCCAGACGTAGCCCCCTGGACTCCGTGGACGTGGCCAGTGCTGTGCCTGGGAACCATTCCGTACCATGAAGAAAGATGGCGAGCCGGGGAAAATACACAAGCAAATATTGATTGGAGGCTAAAAATCAAATTACTCAGATACGACACGGAAATTGAGCATTGCAAGGCCAGTTTTCTGATTATTAACTTTACCAAAGAGTAAGCAACAGAGGAGAGATAATAGGTTATTTTTAATCCCCTTTAAGAAAGAACACTGAAGAGGATGTAGAGTCGGGCTTACTGGGTAATGGGAATCGCACACAACGAAGAGGAAGTAAGTGTTAAAAGAATTTCTTTTTTCTTATTAGTCTAACAAAGCCAGGAATTCTGCCAGAATGGTTTGTATTCTTAAGTAAGTGGGTGTGGAACAATCAGAGGGAAAGAGGGATTGCAGGGACCCATGATGTGTGGGGCACCCAAAAGGAAAGACACCAGTAGAACCAGCAATTTGTCAAACCTGGGGTCAGCCTTCCAGACCCCGGACCACTGCCTTCCTGGTGGAATCCACCCAAATGTGTCTTGGTATCAATTTCTGAACTGGTTTATTCTTATTTGTATCCTTTTTAACTTGGAGATCTATGAAAAGGCCACAGTTCCCTAAAACGACTGAGCCCACACTCTGCAGGGAGAAGTTCGAAAAATCTGTCCCGTGTCCCCTCAGCCACAGAGAAGATACCAGAAGGACTGGGCTCCGACATTTGTGGTCTGGTGGCCTGGAAGGGATGGTCAGCATCTCCAGAGGTCTCCCCTTCCAAATGTCAGTCCCCTCTGTGCCTACATTGCTTTTCCCCATGACATCTGGGTCACACTGTTGAGTTTCCTTGATTCACACTTTTTTGTTTGTTTGCTTTATGAGATTATTTTCATCTCTGCATTTTTAATTCCTCAAAACACTCTCAGGATGGCCTTTGAGTATTTATTGATTTCTATAGAGGACTTTCCCCCCTCTAATTAACAGACTTTGCAAAATCCTTATTCCCATTTAAGGAGCAATGGCTACCGTGAGCCGGCTTGACCCTGCCTTTGCCTCACTTTAACCTCAACAGTCTGTGCATCGTCATTTCGGTTCTGAGCTGTGAATGTCACCGAACGTGCCATTTCCCAGAGCACCTGCTCTAATGGCTTTGGGACTTCCTCCACGCTTATTGGCCACATGCAGTCGGTGAAAGGGGCTCTTTCTCCGCAGAAAGTCCTGCAGGTGGCTTTCCTAGCCAAGAGTTTCAGAGAAGGGCTCTGATTGCCAAGAGTTGGGTATAGGAAGGCGAGTGATGAGAGAGTGGTGTGTCCAGTTTCCTCTGAAGGAAGGGTAACTGGAGAAGACTTGAGTTGTTGAGGATAAGTGAGCTTGGCCAGAAAAAGGGAACAATAGTCATCTTTTACACAAAAAGGAGCAGCCTGAGCAGAGGTATGTGGACAAATGGAAGTGCATGTTCATGGTTGTCAAATACTCACCACGGTGCGGGCTGCTGGGGACGGGGGACGAAGGGCCGGATGGGTCTTCAGGAAGGCTGTCTGAAGCCTCCAAGGGGCCTGAGCCTTTGTCCAGCAGGAAAGAGAAGCTGATGCAGGATTACACACACCAGGCCAAGTGAGAAGCCAGCTCAACCCCTGGACTTTTCGGCCCAATGACGCAGCAGGTCCCTTGGTTGACTGAAGCTATTTTGAGTTGTCTTCTATGATGTGCAGTTAAAACCATCCAAGAAACAGAAGTGGGAAGCCACAAATGCATTTGATGGGAGTGGTGATGTGGCCCCATCTCACCTGGGGAGCCATGTTTGGCTTCCATGGGAGGATCAGGGGCGGGAGGAGCAGAGGACTCATGACATGTAGTGGAGACCATCACATTAGGTAAGTAGGCTCTACAACAGGACGATGGCAATGGAAATCAGAAGAGAGAAGGTTTAGAGGAATACTTAGAAAAAGAAGAGACAAAGTTTAAGACAGATTAGTGGTAGAGGGCATAGGATAGGGATGGTGTTGAGTCTGATCAAGGAATTTTGATGTAGGTGAGGAATGGAGAGGGGAAGAGATTTGGGAGAAGGTAAACCTGGACGTCTTTACTATTGGGAGTTGAGTTATTGTTGGACAATGGAAACCCATTTTTTCCTGGGTGTTGTTTTTTGTTTATTGACCAGATCTTATAGCCTTGGTTTCTGGATATGGAGTTAGCATGAGAAACCTTGTCTCCAGGGATGGGACAGGGGCTCAGAACAATCAGCTAGAAGCTACCAAGAAGAGGAGAGGCCACTCAATTCCTCCACAGGGGAAACACCAGCAGCTTTACCCTACAACAAATCATCTCAGCTTGAGGACACGGTTGAGAGATTAACAGAGGATCAGTTAACCAGAGATGTAAGTGTGAGATTTAGTATTGGTAAGCACTCTACAAGAGGATGGAGATTAGGTGGGTAGACCAGTGGGCTCATCAATGTCCTTCTGTGTTTCATGACCCAGAGCCACAGTCTTCTGGGAGAATCCAGAAACTCTACAGACACATTAGGCCCAAGGGAGACCCAGAAATGCCAAGGTCCCTGTTCTCTATCATTTCCACCTAAACTCACCAATCAGGATTGCAGAAAGAGGCAGAGAGAGGTGAACACATGTGCTGTAAAGGGACTCTTGATGGGAAAACCCAAGAGAAAGATGAGTTCTAAGTGCAGCACCCAGCAGGCAGTTCCAAGCATGTGTCTGAGGTTCCAGGGAGAGTCTGCTGCGTGAAGATGGACGTGTGTGTGTGTGTGTGTGTGTGTGTGTGTGTGTGTGAGAGAGAGAGAGAGAGAGATAGAGAGAGAGAGAGAGAGAGAGAGAGAGAGTTGGGTACACAAGAGATGAAATCTTGAGAAAGTATGGGCCCCTCCAGGTAGAAACTTTCTTTAGAGAGCCTGCAGGGGCTTGCTCAGGCATGGAACCCTCAGGATCACCACTATCCAAAGAGAGAGATCAGAGGAAGGGAACTCTTTAAGGAGGCAAAACAAACAGTGATATCCAAGGAGCCCCAGGAAAGAAGAGTGTCCCAAAAGAAAGAAACAAGCTTGATAAGAAAAGGCAATAAATATACTCTGTAGAGAAGTCCATTAAGATAAGCAGTGAAAAGCATCCTTGGGTCTGGGCTCCATAGGCGTCATGTGTAAAATTCAGAGAGATATCCAGGGCTGAGTCCCATGTTCATCATGCTGTAGTCACGGGGAGCAAGGTTCTGGCCTCCACGTTGAGCAAGGTCATTGCCTGTTGGGATGCCAAATGCAAATGGCTCCCAGCGGACCGATGCACGCCCCTGGGTGTTGCCTATTGTAGCTCAGAGGGGTGGCTGAGTTCAACCCCACACATCCCACATTCTGTTGGACGGTGGTTTTTGATCTGCGTTCCTCGGAAAAGAGTTTGCTCACCTCACTTCAACCCAAACATGACAGTTGTGTTTCATTGCAAAGCTGATATTCCACTTGAATGTCAAAATCCTTTCAAGGATTTTTAGAGTTGGAAAAATTTCAATGAAGACTGATAAAGTGACATCTAACGAAGTCTCTTAACATAGCAAACTTTAATATGCAGTTATTTGGTTTTTTTTGTTTTTTTTTAATTCTCTGTAAACATACACATTAAATACACATTTGGAAGATTAATACTGAAAAAGAGATTTAAAAGCCTCATGTGAATATGGTTTGGCATCGAGCTGGGCAGGTAGCTACTGTGTGTGTTAGGAGAAAGATTAGCTATGATTGTATATTTTTAAAAATCCACACAAACAACCTATATCTTCACCACTAAGTGTAAGCTGAAACTAGATCAGATTTTTCTCAGATATCTGAGAATCAGATATCCCCTGAGGAGGATATTTTCATCAACTAAGACTTATATGCTCTGTACATTTTTACATTTAGTTGTGCACTTAGCTGCTGGAATCATACAATTGTTGGTGAACCATACAACACTATCCTCCTACATGCAGCATGGGATTATGAAGGCTCTTAGTGGAGACCTAAATAAGTTGCCGTTCACATCGTTGTCTTTGGGTACAGAAGAGAGCAGAGGCACAATAAAGGCAGGACTCCCCAGACAGGAGCTGGGACAGCAGGGACCCAGCAAATTCCTAGTAACCAAATGCCAAGCGAGTAAGCCAGGGTTTAATTGGTCATCAAAGGAGCTTTTCTTGCTCAATGTGTTAATGAAGGGGGTAGGAGACTGAATCCTGGTCCCACGTGCATTCCAAACACACCTGGGCTATCCCCCTCGTCTATAAAACTTCAGAGAGGTCCCCTAACTGCCTTAGTGTGTCTTGTCTTGTTCTGTTTTCATTTTGACCCTGTCTCTTGCCCTAATATTTATTAGAATCAAATGCTTGGGAAATTCACGCAGGCAGCTTGTCCACACCAGTGACCTGAGAGGGTGATTTAAAAATGTGAGCTGGCATTTCCTTCAGTGGAGAAAATCCAAAGAGAAGGAGAGCAGATGGCAGTCAGGCAGGGTCATAGAGGAACTGGCCAGAGGGTTCCAACCAGAACACGCTCAGAGGGACAGGATCCCACCTGAGACACCGGAGCCATGGACCATGATGCTAGCAGACGATCCTCAGACTGACTCTACACGCCCTGGGCTCTGTCCAGTCCAGGTGATTCCAGAAACCATTTAAGAACCATGGAGCGGAAGGAGGGCTGTGCTGCACATTGCTTCACGGTGACTTTGGAGATTTGGTCATGATGGCAAAAGAAATTGCTCCCCAACAGTTTCAGACAGTCTGCTTTCCACTCTGGCATGAGCTATTGACTTCTTTCCCAACATTGAGGGAGGGCAGGAGTGAGGGAGATGGCAAGAAGGAAGTACTGGGGCTTCAACATTTTATCTGTTATTTAAATCCTTGGAGAACACTGGCGAGTCAGGCATTGGCTTCTGCGCTCCAGCAAAGAGACAGGTTATGTGCTGTCCTCCCATGGTTCAGGTACCCCATGCCTGGAAAAATTCTAACAGTCATTGAGAGTTTCACATTTGACTCATCTAATTCCTACGGCCACTTGATGAGGGAGGTATTATCATTCTCATTTGAAATTAAAAAAGCCAAGAACCAGCAAGGGGAGTGATTTCTCAGCTAGCAAGTGGCAGAGATAGGTCGGAAGCAGATTTGGGGCTGACTGTGGGTGAGAGACGCCAAAAAGCAAGAACAGCACTTGGGTAAACATGTGCTAAAAAATAAGAGGACATAATCATGCTTCTTTTTAATAGAACCATCATCTTGTATAAGCGGAGCCAATTTCTTCTGCTTCCTCTGTGTTGTCTTATTTCCCTGGGAGTGCAGGGTAATCTGTGCATGTTTCTTATCCAGTTATTATCAACTTGAGTGGATGGGATGACTTCCAAATGTTTCCCATGGCCTCCCACCTTTTAAACCCACAAAGCCCAACTTAGAGCATCTTTACAATGTTAGCAATTGAAACCAATATGCATTAGGACAAGAATGATGATTATATAACTGTTCAGAACACAATTTCAAAATTCGACACGAGTCCCCCGAAGTACAGCAAACACACTGAGCATCCTGGCAATTGCATGTGGAGTCTGCGTGCCAAGCACTCCATTATGCAAAAGTAGGGTGCTTCCCGAGTGCTCCGTTTGATAAGGAAAACAGTGCAGGGCTCTGCCAAATTAAATCTGTCTTGTGCAAGGGAGGCCCTTCTTGCTGAGTTGAGAAGTATCTAAAGAGAACAATAAAAGCACATATCCAAGTCCGGAGGGAAATAAAAGTACACAGTCTTCCTGATTGCAATAAAGCATCAGGCCTGGCTAACCTCTCTTGGACCGGGGCTGGATGGATGGGATCACACAGCCTCTCTGATTAGCGTCCACTCCAAATACCTAAAATGGCGCCCCGGTCCTCACCCGGTAAGAGATAGGAAAGGAATTCTTTGGGACGTGTGGAAATGACTTACAGAATCTGTAGAGGTCCCTAATTTCTATTTTAGTATATGTGCTGCCGTAGTGAGCATGAGGTCCCTAATTTCTAATTAAGCATGAAATCAGAGTGCGTCTCCTCTTCCTTCTGGCTACCTCATCTCTCTGTAACAGGGGGAGATGGAGTGATTCCTGGCCTTCCATTTGGCCATCAAGGAACCCAAGGGGAGATTTTTACAAAACAGATTCCTGGACCTTAGCCCCAGGGATTCTAAGTGGCCAATCCGCGGGGCCCCCAAGGTGGTTTCTGAAGTCTTTTCTAGTTTTAATGCCCACTGCTCCTTCTTTATTATAATCTTTCCTTAATTTCTTGTTCTCTGCTCAATACGTATCCACTGACACGGTTACCTCAGCACCTGCTGCTCGTAGCCTTTGCTCCTGAGGCCCACCTTCTGGCCTTTCGATTACTGTCACTGCTCTCCTTTGGCCATTCTTGGCTCTCTACCCCCCTTTAAAAATGTGATTACGTTAATTGTATGGTGACTATGATTGTGACCTTTCCAGAGGTGACGCTGACCATTGTCAGACGGACCGCTCCTGTAGATGTGTCTTTTCTAAGTTATCTCTGTTCAGTGAGGTCACTCCAGGGAAATAATAACGGACGATCTGTCCACTGACTCAGTACCGTCTACTCCACAGAACCTTCATTGTTACCCACGTCCTCCCCAAGGTCACCGCTTTGTCCCGAGTTCCCCCGTGGGGAGGGGTTTCCCAAGAACATGGCAGTGTCTGTGGGGCGGTGTGTAGGCTGGAAAAAAGGGGATTCAGTACGTTGGAAGAATACTGCACGTCCCCGTGAGACCTATCAATCTGTTACAAATAATTTCTTTTAGCTTCCTTGTCAGAAAAGGATTAGTTCATCCCAAATGAATATGACGGCCCCATGCCTCTTGCCTAGACCTGGAGATGCAATATATATCCCTAGGAAGGTGGTTATTAATTTACTTTGGAAATGCAATCACTGACCACAGATCATTTCAATTAAGCCGTGCCTGTCGCATCTGCGGGTCTCTGTTTGCTAGCGACCGGGTCCCACGCCGCTGCCTCCTGCCGCTAACGTTACGGCCTGCTGTTGGCGAGCACTTAAGCATCCCTCTCTGAGGAAACACTTGAGGTTGTGTATAAGCACTTGGTTCCATTTGGGAGAAATTTCATCTTCCAACCACATCTTGCTGGCCAGGATTTTTCAGCCCACGGTGCAAAAGGTAAAATATACGCACGATTGTCTCTAGGCATTAACAAAACAGAATGAGAGAGGGTCTGTGAACTACACACGGCATCAGAAAGGGGCTCAGGCCCCACGACACCTGGGCCCAGGTCGCTAGCCGGGAGCACAGTGCAGAGTTCCACTTCTCGCACAGGATGTAAACAGAAACCAAAGTAGACAGAGTATACTGTTCATCTTGTGTGCACCTTTCCCACATCTGGGGAAATTCGGCACAATGTGTCCCCTGCACCCACCCCCTGCCCCCATCTCCTGGACACACAGCGGGGGGTCTACTCCGGACTCAGGGTTGTTAGAATCACCTTTTTCCTGAACTTAAGATTCTTCCCATGCCTCTATTTTATTTTTCCCCTAAGAAACTTCTTTTTAAAGATTTTATTTGTTTGTTTGTTTGTTTGTTTGAGAGAGAGAGAGAGCGAGCGCATGAGTGGGGGAGGCACAAAGGGAAAGAGACACGCAAGCTGCTCCCTGCTGAGCAGGGAACCCAATGCGGGGCTCGATCCCAGGACTCCGGGATCATGACCTGAGCCGAAGGCAGAGGCTTCACCGACAGAGCCCCCCAGGTGCTCCCCCAGGCCTCTATTTTAAGAATGACATACCAAAGAGACATCAGCATTCTCAGGATAACTTTCAGTCAAGTGCCTGGGTACCCCACTCTTCAGGAGAGCAGGAGGTCAAGAGGGCGCCGACCACATCTGGGGTCTTAGGGCTTTCCCCTGGGTGCTGCTCACAGTCTCACCTGCAGGAAAAATGGGGGCATCTCCCCCTCGGGGTCAGCACCCTGGGTCTGCAGTCTCTCGAGGAGCCATCCTCCTCGCCGGCCTGCCTACCTGCTGCCTTTCCCCTTGGGCACAGTGTGGGACACCGGGCCCACTGACCCGCCTCCCAGCTACGGCGCAGCGGGGAGCCTGTCCCAGGCGGCAGTGGGACTGGGTAGGACATCCCCAACTCCGTGGCCTGAAGTGGACGACGTCTTCCTGTAAAGTCCCTGTATCTGTGTTAGTCTACGCGCTTCCGATGAAAACAAACCCTGACTGAGACTATTTGCAAGGCACTCGGGCAATTACTACTAGGTTCATGAGCTGCCCCGAAGGTCCAGCATCAGCCCCTACCCCCACTGGCCCGCGGGCCCCTCGGACGGACTCTGGTAACACGCTGTTACCAGATGTATGTTTTCATAAAATTTGCCAAAGTGAGAATGTAACTGGAATTGGGATCCACTCTGCTCTGACTCCCCCTGCCCACCTTCCCTCATGTCTGCGGATGTTGAACGGCCAATCGCACTTTAGGTTTTTTTGTGATGTATGTAAGCTTCCATTTAATCTGGAATGTGTGTGGGTTTGCAATCCCTTCCTTGAATAACGAAGTTGCTGGTAGCTGTCCTTACCATCAGTGCGCAAGGCACATGCTGAGACTCAGGCCAGGGGTCCCCCGATAAGAATACGCCCTTCGGGTGTCGGCACCGAGCCTGCTCAGAGAAGAGAGATCTAGAACATGTGGTTTTAGGAAGTGGTCGAAGGGAATGTCTTCCAGGCCCAGGTGTGCAGAGTCCTAAGCAGGTCCCGCATCAAAATGGATGTTATCTCCATCAGGAACATCCTCGGCAGAGCGATAGTGATATTCAGAAATGTATCCATAATCTCTTCTCCTTTTGGGTGGAAATTTCATGAAATAGAATTTATTATTGTGTTTGTAGAACACACACCCACTTAATACTGCAAATGACAAGTGCTTCACACACGGCGTTGCATGTTGTATGTGTTTTTGTGTTCGACACTAAAAATAAAT
>CM053607.1:1988453-2043298 GCA_028646535.1 Procyon lotor
AGCCATGTTGAGCCAAATTCTCCAACAATCTAAATAAGTTTGGAAGTGAATTCTTCCCCAGAGAATCCAGAAGGGCACACAGTACAGCTGACCCCTTGATTTTAGCCTAGTAGGACCACAAGGAGAGAATCCAGCCACTCAGTGTTGAGTTCCAACCTAAAAAATTATGAGCTGATAAATGGTAGGTTTTGAAGCTGCTGAATTTCTGGTCTTTTGTTATGCAGCAGAAGAAAACCCTTATACTTTTCTTCTAATTGTATAACGCTTGATAAGGATAATGCCCGTCCTTGAAAATGCCAATGTCTGCCTTAGAATTAAATGCAGGCTTTTTATACTTCATCCTCCAGTTTCTTGGGAAGGATGGCCAATATGTTGTCAAAGAACACTTCAAGTTATTAAAAATTCATATTATAAGAATAATTAAAAAAAAAAAAAGAATAATTGAGAATAATTGAAAGGCTCCTGGGTGGCTCAGTCCTTTAAGCATCCAACTCTTGGTTTCTGCTCAGGTCATGATCTTGTGGTCGTGGGATCGATCCCTGCATCAGGCTCTGCACTCAGTTTGGGGTCTGCTCCAGAGTCCTTCTCCCTCTCCCTCTGCCTCTGCCCCTTCTGCTCGTGCTCTCTCTCACCCTCTCTCACTCCCCCTCATAAATAAATACATCTTTAAAAAAAAGTTATGGACCAAAGAGAAATAATATCTCCTTTAGCCTCTTATTTTAGAAACCATCCAAAATTCACAGCTCCAAGAGTATTTCAACTTCTATCGTAATAAACTACCAGAGTAAGAGGGTTTGACCCATAGATCCCATGAATTGTTAACAAATAAAAATAAACACCACCAGAAGATGTGTGGGGGAAAAGTCAGGTGATCCTGGGGAAATAGCCCAGTAGGCAGAACCGTGACTAGACACTGGTACTTAATTTCAATCCCTCGTAGTAAATGCTTACTTTAAGGATTAGCTGGAAACACTTACAACACCTTTCCAAGTGCAGCTGGCATGCTAATGAGAGGGATTATGTTTATGTACCAGCTTGGATCATTTGCCTGGGAAATGTTTCCCTTCTGACACCTTAATGGCAGTTTCCTGGTCATTGAAAGTCCCCCTGAGAGCTCCTTATTTGTGGGTGATGCCGCTGGAATTCAGCCGATGGGTGCTGCCCGAGTGCATGCCTGTGGACGCTCTAGTTAGGGGATCTGTGACTGGGAGCAGGGATTTCGATCTCTGAGGACATTTCCAATGAGCTTGCCTACACCTGCACCTAGCTCTACACCTGTACATGCAGGTACGTCTCCACCTCCGCCTCCCCCCGTCGCCGCACCTGCACGATGCCGTGAGAGGCAGGTCTGTGCCCGGGACACCCAACTCCCAGCCGTCACTCCTGGGGCAGAGCTGCTCAGGGGGCTTCCTGGCAGACTTAGCCCTGAGGTGTTCCAGCCCCGGGGAGCAGTGGCCATTGGACATTGTGGAGCACAGGGAGTCCAAGTAGAGAGATTGTTCCATGGTCACAAATCATGCAAGTTCTCGGAAACCATGCATTTAATTCCACCTTGAGTTACTTCACTGAGCATTTGTCCCTGTGATTCAATACCCTCATTCTCTCCCCACTGGGCCTCCAGGGGCCATGGTCTCCCCCCCACCTCAGGAGCAAGACCCCGTTCCTTCTCCTAGCCCCTGGTTCCCCTGCAGTGGCTAGGACGAGGAGCTGCCTGTGGCCATGTCTGCCCATGCCAGTCACCATCTCCTGGAACAGAAGGGGTTGGGAGCAAGATTACTGAACGTGGGAGGCCCCCGTAGCCCATTCTACCAGTGGACAGTGGACACACCATGGAATTGCTATGTGCTCATACAGCCACAAAGACTACTTGAAAAATCATTATGCACCAGACCCAGAGCTTGATTCTAAAGCTACGAAGGTCAATGGGTAAGAGTCCGACTTGCACACATCTCATGAAATGATATGAAGGACCCCTCTAACATCAGCCAGAAGACGAGGCCACACACAGCTTGTCACTCAGTACCCAGAGAAACTGCATCTGCTCACATTTGGACAGTAGAGTCAAAGAAAACCTCACAGAAGTGACATTTGAGTTAGAACCCCAAGTGAGGGCATCTTCCTCCAGGCAGCAGGAAAGGGGCCCCTGGGAAGGCACAGCAGAAGCAAAAGCTAAGAGAAGTGAAAGCCGTCAATGATGACCAACAGCGAGAAGAGGAGTACTCGTTCCAGGCCCTGGAGCATCCAAGGGACCGAGGGTGTAGACCCCTGCATGACCCCACCCAGTGTAGACAACCACTTCCAAACGGGTGCCTTCTCTAAGGGCAGTGCATCTCAATTCCATTTCCTGCGCTCTGGGGCTGCCTGACACGGGGTGACTCCAACACCTACATCCTGCAGAAGCTCGCCTTTTTCATCACTTACCATTGTTATTGCTGATCTGATTGCCTGTTTGGAATTAAGTAAAAGTGCAGTCAAAAAAAAAAAATAGCTGCACATAAAATCCGTGAGATCGATGAACCCAAGCGAGTGTTTAATAACTTCTCCTCTGCTCTGTAAGAAGCAGACTTTTCTTTTAAATCACGCTGCTATCACATTGACAGGAGCAGTTATTTTCTTTGTAAGAGGTCTTATTTCTGTGCTCAGACCCTCGGCGACCCCAGCTTTATCTCCATTCCATACCATCTGTGTAAATGGGTCTGTTACAACGTGTTCAACTCTCTTTCTTCCTGTCGTTTTACACTTTAGTTCAAAGGAGTCTTGCAAAAAGAGCACATTCTAATATTGGGGATTAAATGCTTGCATCTTCTTAAATTTCCTTGGCTGATGCCCACTCTGCACAATTGCAGCTGGTCCGGGACTTAGTTATGCTCCCCCGGTACTAATAAACCTGAGTAAAAATATCCATCTAATTGGAACCTTCTTGAGGATGTTTTCTTGATACTTTAAGAGCGTGTGGTTTACATAGCAAATAGAGAACATGCTGTTGGATGTACCACAGTGTGTCCCCCCACGCTGGACAACAAGAGCCCAGGTCCCTCCTACCCTTAGCTCTACAAACAGGGGCCCGAGTGTTTACAGCAAGCCCAAACACAATACACAGTGTGCCTTCCTCACCGGTGCGCCTCAACCTCACCCGCGTGACCCCAGTAGACAAGGCCGCCATCTTGTCATGCTCTATCTGCAGGAACCGTCTCACCATTTGTGTTCTTGGAATGCTTCTTCTCTGAGGCTTAAAGGTCAGCAGCCCCGGGATGTATGGACCATCAGCTACACCACCAAAACTAGAAAATTTAGTGAGAACAAATGCACAGGACTCGCACGTAAAAGCAATGAATGGATTACTGGGTGGATACACTCGTGAAGGAATGAGAAACGCAGTTGAGGTGACGACCCGGTTTGGGGCCAGGCCCCATCTAAGGGGGTCACACTCTAAGGAAATGAGGGCACCAGCAACTCACGAAGTTCTTTGTTCTCTCATTGTGTTCCCCTGTGAAAACAGAGTAAACAGAATTCTGATGTAGTTTGCAACAAGTTTATTCCTCAGAGGTAGAGTGCGAGATGATTTCTGGGTTTATTATTGCCAATTACTAAATTATACCATGTTTAATAAAAGAGTGTTATCATTACCACTTCACACTTTTCAAAACGTTTCATGACTGTTCGTTTCATTTTATAAAGGGAGACAGAAAGACAATGAGCTCAATGTCTCCTTCCATTAGCCTCCAAGTTTCATCTGTTACATTTCCCTTCTACTATATTTTTTGTTTTGTCCACAAAAAATGCTGTTCCCTTCTTGTGGAAGCAATTAAAAAAATCACCCATTACAGTATACGGTTCCTCCGTTAATTGAACTGTCCACAGACGTTTTCATCGGGTTTTCAGACCCGTGCTCTCCTAATTCAGAAACTGGGACAAGCATTACTGCAGCATCCCAAGCGCTGCCATAGGAAACAAAAAGAAGCAAAGAGAAGGGAAAGCCATAATGAAACCCAAGCCTAATTGAAACCCGACAGCGAGCTCCTTATACCCAACAAGGTCTTGTGGCAACAGCAGCAAATGTGAGTGGAAAACACCACAGACGAGATGCTGTGTTGCTGGATGGTCTGGAATGTGTTAGACTTTGGGTAAAGAGTTCACAGTCACAGGCTGGGAGCTGGACTTGGGCATCTCTCATTTATTCCAGGTTGGGTTCTTTCTGAGTAGCGTGTGTGTGTGTGTGTGTGTGTGTGTGTGTGTGTGTGTGCGCGCACACATGCTGGAGAGAGCCTTGAACACCCAGACAACTGGACCATGGGAAGATGGAAGGCTAGACCTGGAAGGGCCTCCCATCAGCTGGTCCAGCCCTGCCCCCCCGCCCCCATGCAGGACCCACTCTACATCATTTCCAACCTCGACCTGAATATATTTTGGGACAGAGGTCCCCCCCACACACACTGCACAGGGGTGTTCTGTAGGTGCGCATTCCTTAGAGCAAAGCCACGCTCTGATTCCTGCTGAAATGCGTCATCGACTGTGTGTCCTGACTTGTGTACAGCACATGACCCCACCGCACCACTCACATTCAGGCCCTGGCCGCAGCAGGACCTGCAGCGAGGGCTGTTCTTTGGGTGCTGACCTCCCGCCCAGCCACAGGTCCGCCACGGCACGCATGCTCTGTGGGTGTGCAGAAGACTAATGCCGTCCCGTTCTGGATGGGAGCGGCCAGACCTGCCTGGCCAGACACTGTCCCCTCTTCCCCCTCAAATCAAAACACTCTCATGTGCATAAATTCACACAAGTTCTGTGAGCTTTAATCCAGAAAAAAGGTATGGAACTCTGATTGCTGGTCATCCTGGGAACAATGACCCATAAATCCCTAGAAACTCCTAAATTGACATTGCCCATTGCCATTCCTCCTGGTCCTGGTTCCTTTGTTCTGAATAATTCTGAAGCTCTGTTCTAGCACCTGTTCCATCAACAACCCCTCCCTTGAACCGTTTAGATCATGTGCGAATCTGATAAGCATGTGTTCTGGGGCCTTAGAAGTTAGGACATGATAAAGATCAGGTCAGGTCACGGTCATCTGTGTTTTGGGGTTTTCTCCTTTGACGCCAATTAATCAGGGGCCCTCTTTGAGGAGGATGTTAGGGCAGCTCTGCCTGGCAAGCTGTGGCTTCATCAAGTGTGTAAGAATATCAAAAGGACACCTACAAGACTGCTTGAAGCAGGAAGCCCAGATTATAAAATGTTGTCTGATGCAAGGACAGAATGAGCTTTACAAGCTCAAGGACGGCTCTCCATCCATCGTTCTGTAAGCAGAACCCAGCCAAGTGGATTTACTAAACACAAAGAGAAAACATGCTGCTTTTGTGAAACTGATCGGACCGGATCTGGGGGCTGCTCCCCCTCCTTCAGTGCTCACTGTACTGGTAATAATTACTTCTTCACTGTTGTCAGTGGTCACTGTGGAAGTGATCGGCCCATTGTTTGTGGAATTCATCCTTTTTCCAATTTTGAAATTGGAAAAATATTTGCCTCCTCCACTCATCTGGCTCTTCTCCCACAACTCAGTATTTTCTCATAGAAGAATAACTTCCATCCTATCCACACATATTCCCAGGCTCTGAATTGTGACTTTTGTGGGGCTGAGGTCTCGAATCTTCCTGGAGCATCTGGTCTACCTCTCAAGGGGCACAGAACCTCTTCGCTAACACCTCTGTGCCATCCAGCCCGAATGGAACCTTCTAGTCAAAGATGATGGAAACAAAACCATGGTCAAGAGGCTCTGCACTCTCTTTGTCCTCTGTTAATATTATACATTTCTCCAATGTATAGACCCTCCAATGTAGACCCTTCCTTTTCTTTCTCTATTTGTTCTGCACATAACAAGCTATTCCATTTGATGGTTGATAATAAAATAGAAAATTTCTCAGAAAATGAAAAGTGGAAAGTACTTTCTAGGGAGTTGCCTTCCTCAGTTTAATTTTCTGGAAAATCAAAGTAAAGAAACAAGTAAGAAAACTTTGACTGGGATGGGCTTTCCATGATTTGTAAAAAAAAAAAAAAAAATAGAACCTGGAACACAGAGATGATGAGTATATAAATGACATCTTCAAAATCGGAATCTATAAAAACATCTATAAAAAAAATGACAGGTCACATTTATGGATGCTCCATATTCACTTTGTTCTCACGGGCCGTGTTATCAAGAACCTATAAAGGAAACCCACTAATTCGAATATTAAGTAAAATAATCATCATTAATTGAAATATAGTTACTTGAAAGTTTTACTGCAGTCTTTTCGAAGTGTGAAAACACTTAAGAGAAACACCGTGCGTGTCTTCCTTTTGTGCAGGGATATGCATCTCTCCAAGGGACCTGAGCTGGAGTTGTTCACCATGCTAGCTATTTTCCCAAGACCCTGACTTGTTTGGAATATTTCTTGGGAATTGGTTCCCATTCTTCTGGCAAGCCACCTGTAAGCTAAGGCAGAAGCTAAGAAGGAGTGAAATGGGTGGAGTCGGTCATGTTTTTAACATGACTTCATTATTCTGCAACGCGAGCCCTTAGTCCCCGAGTCCACACATTTTTGAATAGGGTGTGTGGTTGATTTATTAAAGCCATTCAGGTCAAGCAATCTGAGCATTTTGTTTTGTTTTGTTTTTAATTTTAAATTTCAGAAGAGACTCAAAGAAATCGTGAATTTGGGATATTTATCAGTGACTTAAAATAGTAATATGTCAATCTAAAGTCGATGATATCAGTTTGGTTAAGGGAGGTGTCTGTGCCCACAAGGGCATGTTAATTTCACTTCTACTCTATCAGTGTAAACGACATAAACCCAAGACCTTTATTTTATTTTACTTTGATATTTAAAATTTAAATACAAGAAAAGGAATGCTTTTTAATGCTGTGATGGTCCGCCACATCTAGAATACGTGTCCTGTTGGGTTGCGAGGAAAGTCTGATAGGAGGTGGTCACGTGGCAGCTAGCAGAGTGGGCAGGTCCCACTGGACCTCCCCGGTAACGCAGTCCACATCAAGTGGGAGAGGGTCTAGATTCGTGCTTCCCGAGATGTGGGCCCCAGATCAGTAGTGTCAGCATCACTGAGAAGCAAGAATCCATGCCAGGCCTACGGAATCCCAAACTCTAGGGTTAAGCCTCCACATTCATGTCTCTTCAGCAGCTTCTGGGTGATTCTGTCTGTGCCAAAATTGGGGAACCCCCGATCTAGGTCATGCCCGCTGTGCGGACTGAACCGTTATCGCTGGAAGTAGCTTAATTAAAGATCAACCCAGAAAACGTGTGTAAAACACTGTAAAAGCAATAGAAACAGTGAAGTCTGCTGTTACACATATGCCAGGGTGAAGATGGACTCCAACACTTTCAGGAAGCGTTCAAATCCGACAACAACCTGTTACTGATCATAGTTATGGATTGGAAAGAACTAAGCACGATTCTGGAGGTGTGACGAGGCCATTCCGTAGTTCATGGTCTTTGGACTGACCTCCATTCCAAGACGTTTCTCAGTGACACCTGCATTACCATTAAGGGTCTGCTAGTCCAATGGCGCGTCAGTGAACACCCAGCTACGGGTGGCATGGCCTTCCAAATGTGTGCAGTAAATAGGGCCTCTGCAGCAGGACAGTGCACTGAGGGAGAGATTAGGGTTCCTCTAGATGAGGGACGAGGAGCTAGTATGTGAGAGGTTCTCCTCACCTATGGGTTTAGTAGGGACAATATGGGATACAATGTTAAAGATGACTCAAATGTAGTCACAGATCCATTTCAAATGCTTGTGTGTTCAAGAAACAACTTGTAGGGAGCAAAGGGGACGTCAGTGCTGGAGAAGCCCCCAGAAGCCCCACAGCCCATCCCTAAAGCTGTGTCCAAGACAACCCAGGGGGGGACTGGGTCCAAGGCCCCTGGATTCTTCTACCAGCTCACCTTCCTGTGGTCTCTTTCATAAACTGACACTGAGAAGGTAGAAAAAAGTAATATTAACATCGATGCTGTGTTTCCAGCAGCAGCAGCAACAACTTTGTCCTGAGTTTCCCCAGCTCTGGAATCTTCTATGAACTTGCCCACAGCGTCCTATGCTGCTTCTGCTCAATATCGTATGACAATGGTAGTTGTATTTGTTGTGTTTTAACATGTCTTTTTCACCAGACTGCAAGGGCCAGGAAGACAATGGTATTTTCATTTGCAATACTCTATGGTCTACACTCAACATTGTATCTACCATATCGTAGGTCCTCTATTGATTTTCCCTTGGAGGTAATAACCAATAATTAATGCACATGGCAGCGCGGCAGCATGCAGTGTGCTGTACTTTTTCATATCAGTTTTCACGCTTGAATCTTTTGCTGGGCTGAATCTAAGTCATTTCTCACCCCCACATCTAGTGCAGTGCTTGGCTCCTAGGGATCTCAAACTGTTTTATTGCTGAGTGAATAACTCTTGGGCCCCGGGAATGACCAAATGTGGCCTTGATTCTCACTTTCATTGCTGACCAGGGACTTTTAAATGAAACATTCTATGTTCCAGTTTTCCCATCCATTATATAGACATAATCATATGTGTCTTTGTCTCCCTGGGACATCGTAAAGCCTATGAGAAAAATGGTAGTACAACACAATGAGCCTTGAAAACAAAGAGATTCTATAACCTTCTGAGAACAATGGGAAAGTTACTACTTGCATTCTGCTCTTCTCCTTCCGAAATACCTGTCCCTTCCTAGTAGCTCAGGCAGGATCTTCCCATCTTACGGATTTTACTCTCTAATTAGCTTTTTCCTTTTCAGGATGTTACTGAGACCTACCCAGTGGAAGACAGAAATCAACCGTGTGGACTGATTCTTCTTCAGTTTATTTTGCAGACACATCAAAGCCTCTTAGCGTCTTCCAAATTCAGAGAAATTACCCTAAGTCACTCTTGATTCCTTTTGTGGTGGAAACTATAATGGGTGCTTCTAGAAACCCACAAAGGAGGCCACGGAGGCCCCACGTGAGGTACAGCGCCCGTGGGACCTCACCTCCCTGAGATTTCTCATGCCCCAGGGAAGGGCATGGTCCCTGGTGTTCCGCAGGGAAGCTCCTCCCATCGTGGCTAAAATCGGTCACCGACACCGACTGCATTATCTTCCCAGCCGTGGCGGTGAAGACCAGGATGGCAGGCGGAATGCATCCACAAAAGCAGAACTAGAGGCATGGTGTTTAGGACATTAACAGCACAGGGCGAGATGGGGAGGTCTGGGGTAGAGAAGGTAGAAAACCTGATCACTACTTAGAAAAGCAGTGCAAGACCCCACACATACGCACACATAGGGATACTTGCTGTTCTCCCGCCTACAGTTTGGAGGCATTGAGGCAGGGTGACCTGCTGTCTGGGGAAGCCCCCTCCTCCAGGGATGGTGAGGCCACAGCTCAGCTAAACCAGGCCTGGTGCAGGGCTCCTGGAAATTCGAGACAGAAGCCCTTCAACAGACATTCACTGAGCCCCATGTGGTTGATCCCCAGGAAGGACCCTGGCCCCAGGCTCCACGGAGCTTTGCCGGCCGACAGCACTGCGCAGGTTACCCAAGGTCGTTGGGAGAGGACGCTTGGGAGTCTGGTCCCGGCTTCCCCGGAACACCACCCCTTATCTCTTCTCCAGGCTGCTTCTCCTCTGCATCCCCGTGACTAGCTTCTCCGAGTCCCGTGAGTCCTCGCAGGAGCCACTGATCTTCAGGTTGGTCCTGGGAACCCCCGACCAGCCACGGAGAACCCAAGAGGTGCAGGAATCAGCTTGGGGGAAGGACACGAGGAGAAAGACGCAGTCGTGGAGGCCCAGGGGACACATGGGCGACCTCAGTGGGGAGGCTGACAAGTGAAACCTATTCTTTTTCTTCCAAATTAAAAGACAGGTAAATACTTCTAGAGGGGGCAAGAGGTGTGGGGACACTCTTACCTAATCCACCTTCCTCTTTCATTTCCTGGTTTCTCCTTAAAATTCGTCAATTTTAAGCATTGTTTTCTGTTGTTACATTGAAAGTATTTTTTTTTTAAAGATTTTATTTATTTGACAGAGAGAAACACAGCGAGAGGGGGAACACAAGCAGAGGGAATGGTAGCGGGAGAAGCAGGCTTCCCGCTGAGCAGAGAGCCCAATGCGGGGCTTGATCCCAGGACCCTGGGATCATGACCTGAGCCGAAGGCAGACGCTTAACGACTGAGCCACCCAGGCGCCCCACATTGAAAGTATTTTTATTGGTTGCATGAAATCATTTCTGTAAAAAGGGATGAACTAATTCATCAGCTTATCAAATAACTGTCCTGTCAATGTCCCGTTTTCATCCCAAAACAGACAACTGTGCCAACAGAGCAGCTCTGGTATACGGCCTCCACCATGGTATCTTCCAGAAACTTCCACCGTGTTAGGAAGACAAGTCAAACTCACTCTGGTACCTTATTTTCTGTTCTGTTTTGAGAGTGAATCAGCATCACTACCCACACAAGGTGTTTCACCCCATCATACTCCTCCTGCTCACAGCCTTCTTACCAGTCTGTCCTACCTCCTAACATCTAAATGAAGGTAGAATCGTCCGTCTGCTCTGCGTCTGAACACACCCAGATCTCTTCCGTCGAGCCTTTTCTCCGACAAATCCAGGGCCAGCCCCAAAAGGATTCCATCCACCGACGGTTCCCGGGTGACTTCTTTTCAATCTGCCACCTATCTTAATAGGGCCGCGCTGTATGAATCATTCCTCTGAAATCGTCCCACGGCTCTGTTTCGTAGTTTTGTACATTGGTGACTACAGACCGGCATCCGCATTATTTAACAGAGCCGTGTTGTGTGCGTCTGCCGGCTCTCTTGTGGGGCACGGTGTTTAGTCTGAGCGCTCACAAGCACAAATAGTCCAACAGATGAGTCGTGCGTAACCCGGCCTGGGCTTGGGGAGTGGCTCGCCGTGCCTGACTCACTGACCCAGCCTCGAACTGAGGAAAGAGAGTGGGACGGAGGGCTGACTCCCTCGCCAGCCCGCCCTCCGCTTTCCCGTGACACTAGCTCAAGCGAACAGCTTGAGCTCCCATCCGCTGAGCACCACACTTCAGTGGGGTCCAGGTGGAAAAGCAGCGTTGGAGGCTGGGACCCCGCTGGAGAGCAAAGGCAGATCCTCTACCGGGAAAATATGGGCTTGAGGACAGAAGCCCCAGAAAAGCAAAAATCACAGCAGTTCTCACCAAGAAATTAATTGTTTACAAACATATTTCAGAAAAATATGGGCTTGGCTGGCCTTTCAAAGTGTTTTTCCCAGTAGAAACCTTCCAGGACCAGGTCGGGGCTCTCAAACACCACTCACCTGAGCCGAGCCAAAGATGGGGCAAACACGTAAGCTCTGCACCCAAATTTAAATTGTTTCTCTTTGTTCCTCGTTACAGACATGAACATTTTCAAGAGTAATTTATGTAAAGTGGTGATAGTTTTTTGTTGGTTGTGGTCTTTGTTCTGTGTTTGAGGACTGGTCCCCTACGTGCCCTCGTGGTGAACAATTATTGTACCTGATTGATTTAGCATTGAACTTCAGTGTTGGATGAGACCCCACAGGGTCAGGCAGCCCATGTGTCTGAACGTATAGCCAAAGAAGCCAACAGAAGCAGACAGGGTATTGCACGTCACACTGTTTGTTAGGGCGCAGGAAGACCTGGGACGGGGTATGGCAAACCTGTGAGCGGCTCGGCTCATCCACACATGCCCTTTCTTCCCGAGCGCACAGTGCGCAATGTTTTACAGGGTCCCCGGGAGCTAGGCGCGCGGCCAGGGGACTGATGGAGCCCGAGCCAATGGACGTGGGTAGACGCGAGGTACGGGAAGGCACGGCACACAAGACCTCCCCACCCCAGACTCTCCACGCTCTTTCTTCAGCCACTGACTTAGTGTGGACGTGCGTGCCAACTGGGAGATCATCGATCCAAGATGGGAGGAGCATGTGTTGCCGGGTCGCAGATTGGAGGAGAGCTACCCATCCACCAGGAACACTGTTTTGGGTTCTACATGACAGAGTAAGAAACAAGACATAAGCTTCCCACCCTGGAGTCATTCCACCCCCACTTTACCACTGCGCCAGGTCATGGCTGCCCCCACCACCGCCTCCCAGGTGCGTGATGTGCCCTAAGGCCATCTGCTTAAAAACCAGCTGCCCCCATATAAATGCAAAAGACAACCACTGTCACCAACAAAGGGTACTCACCAGGCTGGCAGGAAAAAACAAAGCACAGGTAAGTGAGTACTGGCTGTAGCTACTGATTATGCTCTAGCGGTTACCATGCAGTTTTGCAGGTTTTGTGCCCCTAGTTGTGACTTGGAGGTTGGTATGAAGACTCCTGGCTCCCATACGCTCTGGCCTGCTAGAATAAAAGGGCCAGCTGGCTGTCCTGTGCAAGTGCAGATTTGCATTTTCTCATCCAACAATCCATGTTTCCACCAGTTGTGAAAAACCAATGTGGGACGTTTGGAAGTGTCACTACTGCCTGCTTCCAAGCGGTATGTGCATTGAACACGCACGGTGGGGTCCTTGCCAGAGCTGAACAGGACCCTCAGGAGTGTTGGGGAGCAGGTGTGTTTGTGGGTAATGGATGCACCTCCAAGGATGAGTGAGCCAACTTGTTTTCTAGGGCTTTGCGGAAAAGTCATTTCTAAGATGTCTACCGCTATTTCCCTTAGGAAAAGTCATTTGTTCTTTTTTTTTTTTTAAGATTTTATTTATTTATTTGACAGAGAGAGAGATCACAAGTAGGCAGAGAGGCAGGCAGAGAGGGAGGGGGAAGCAGGTTCCCCGCTGAGCAGAGAGCCCGATGTGGGGCTCGATCCCAGGACCCTGAGATCATTACCTGAGCCGAAGGCAGAGGCTTTAACCCAGTGAGCCACCCAGGCGACCCCATTTGTTCTTATTTTTAAATAAAAATGAGTAAAAACATCATCTCAACCAGAATGTGTTCATGCAGCGACCCCCCCGTAAAAGCAGCCTGAATCACAGAGAACAGTAGCGCAATCTGCTGTCCCTGTCCCTGTCATTTCCAAGATCCTCAAAACCCTCCCGGATTCTGCACACTCATCATAAGACGGGATCTCAGTCACAGGGCCAGGGTTCCGAGAGACGTCTCTGGCCCTGTTTCTTGCTTATTGTTCAGCTATTTCGGCGTCTAGGATAAGGTCTGCTATAAAGTCTCTCGTGTCACCGCATGCAAATCAACGCCTCTGGAGTTTTCCAGCCCAAAATATTCGAGGTCTTCAGGGGTCAAGCTTCAACCACCTGTCCTCAGCCTGGAAAGCTTTTGTGTCCTTCTTCACGCGGAGCCCACACCGATGACAGCTGGTCTTTCCAAAAGCTCAGCTCACTGGTGCCACGTGGTGGCTACTCATTCTTGACTCGATTCATATTTGGAGCCAGGTGCTTCTTTGCTGGGGTGGGGGTTGCAGGTTCACTGCAGGGTGCTTAGCACCCCCAGGCCCCTGCCCGCTGCATGCCAGCAGCCCCCTCCCGGACGCCAACAGCAGCAAATGTCTCCGGACATGACCAGATGTGCCCCGGGGCTCAATCTTGTCCCCCACTGAGAATCAGTCCTCTAGACCAGTAGAACAGCAAGGGGCCAGAAATGCCTAACTTCTACTATTTGAGTCCTTGACAAAATGTTAGAACTATAAAATCTTAAATTTTGGTGGGAATTTAGAAATCAGCTAATGTCCTGCTGGCGTCCAGCCAGCCTCACGTGGAGTTGACCTCTGGAATCACTGATCTCCAATGACCTCTAGGATCACTGAGCGCGGGGGAGGGGACCAGATCTCCCAGAGCTGTTTACCTGGAGATGGCAGGGCTTCCCATAAACAAACCCAATTCCCGGGGCACATTAACTTCTCAAAGAGAAATGGCGGAGGTCTTGTAAACACCAGAGATGGCATTCACTCGGGAAATTGCTTATGTCAGCTTTTACCTAGTGCTCGTAAACCACTTTCTTCATTGCAAATGCTCTGAGTTTGTTCCGTTCTTACTGAGGAATCATGAGAATGCAATTAACACATAATTTAAGAGCGAACCACCTATCTGGTTGGCCGGCAAACTGAATTTTAAATAGATGCTTCATTATACAGCATTTGATGTGCTTAATATTTTATAGAGAGAACAGGATTTGTTGTTAATTTCTAACTTCATCCACTTAACGGCATCCCCAAATCATACCTCCTCGCATCCCTGCTCTTTGCACTCTTGAGGGAAATGAGAGGTTTTCTCTCATGTACCACAGACACCCCTCCTGCAGCAAACCTCTGCATAGATGCACCTGGTGAATGCCATGTGGTTACTTGGAATATTTAAACACAAACATGGTTTTCTTTGATATGTTCTTTTCTTGATATCATTAAGCCATCGGTATTTCAAGAGAAAACATAGACATTGAAATAGTCACGTTTCCCTTGGCTGTGAATATATGCACAGTCAACAGGGAGCATCTGCAATGGACTGAATGTGCTCCCCTAAAATTCATGTTCTATCCGAATCCCAAGGTGACAGTGTCAGGACATGGGGCGTGAGATTGGGTCATGAGGGTGGGATTCTCATAAGTGGGATGAGTGTCCCTTACAAAGAGATCCCAGAGAGCTCCTGCCACACTTTTGTCATGGGAGGGCCCAGCTAGAAGACCGTCATCTAGGAACCAGGGACTCTCACCAGCCACAGCGTGATTTCTCTGGAACCCTGAGAAGTAAATTTCTGTGGCTGCTAAGCTACCCTACTCAGGGCATTTTGTTGTAGCAGACCGATGGATAAAACAGCACACAGGTGGGTTATCTTATGAGCTCCTACGGTCTTATCTGCATCAACAACATACCAAAGAATTGGCCTTGACCCTTAGGAGGTTTTCATATCCCACAGCAGAGCCCTGGGTGGACTTTGGGAGCTATTTGGAACAGTAGCCATCAGATCTTGCCTTAAAAATCTCAGCAGGTGGCCCTTCACAACACAGGGTCTGTTCCATCTGAAAGGTAAGGGTTGGAATCCTTGAATCAGTAGGAATGTGTACCAGTTAGATTTGCTCCAGTAGCAACGGGCCCCACAGGGCACCTCTATAATCAACCACCCTCTCAGCTATGTGAGTTCACCGAAGATTCAAAGCTGTGTACGTAACCGAGAACATGAACTGAGGCTCGCAGCTCTCACTGAGATAATGAGCCAGTGAGAAGAGTCAGAGCTCATTCATGTTGGCTGTCCTTCTACCCCTTTGACGCCTCCTGCTGAGTCCCCTTGCTGGCTCCTTACTTATCTCTCTGATCCAAGGCGCTCACTCCTGGAACCCTGTCCTTTCTATCCACAGTCGCTCCACTGATAAGCTCATCGAGTGGTTATAGTTCCAACATCAGCTGTATATAAATTCAGTCCACAGTTTAATCCCCAGCCTGGTACTTTCCCCTAAATTCTGGCTCCTTATGCGCAGTAGCCAACTCAGCATAACTACTACATGTATTTAAACATCTACAACCGGATGTGAGCCAAACTTAGGATCTTATATAACCCCTAAATCTAGTCCTTCTTACTGTTCCCCATCTCTGTAAATGAGAACTCCATTCTTCCATTTCATCAGCCAAAAGATGTGGATTCTCCCTCGAATCCTCCCGTGCTGTCATACCCCATGTGACATGGGGATGTTATATATTATTACTGGGGAAATTTTCACTAAATTTATTTATAAAATAAATTTATAAATTTATAAAATAAATTTCCAGGGAAAATTTATCCTCCAGGGAAATTTATTTTCATTTCTCTTGGGAAAGGATCTAGAAACGTATAACTCTCAGCCAAGACACAGACATCATTTTTTTTCTTTTTTTTCTTTAACTGAGGTAAAAGTATACATGTAGGGAAACACACTGATCTTAAGTGTGTGATCCAATGAGTTTTATAAACGTATACACCCATGTAACCAGCACGCAGTCAAGATATAGAACATTTCCTATGTTCCCCTGTGCCCCTCACCTCCCACTCCCATGGCAACTAGTGTTCTGACTTTCTATCAGATATTCTGTCTGATGATCTACCATAGATTAGCATTGCCCATTATTTAATATCATATAAATGGAATCATATAGTATTTACTCTTGTATCTGGTTTACCTCATTCACTATAGCTTTAAAGGTTATAGTACTATAGTTAGTGGTGCATTATTTTTATTGCTGGGTAGTGTTCCATTGTACCAATATACCACAGATTTTTCAATTCAAGTTCCATGCCCCGCACAGAGCCTGATGCAGGGCTCGATCTTACAATGCTGAGATCACAACCTGAGCAGAAATCAAGAGTCAGACACTTAACCAACTGAGCCACCCAGGCTTTCTCACAATTTTCTTACTGTGTTGATATTTTGCAGATAAATAGAACTAATAGTGTGTGTGTGTGTGTGTGTGTGTGTGTGTGTGTGTGTGTGTGTGTGTGTGTGTACAAAGACTGAGGAATTGGCTCACATGTTTGTGGGCATTGGCAAGTCTGAATTCTGCAGGGCAGAACTGAATGCTGGTGGGTTGGAGACCCAGGGAAATCCCGATGTGCCAGCTCAAGTTTGAAGGCTATCTGGAAGCAGAATTCCTTCTTCCTTGATGACCTGCAACATTTTCTTAAAGCCTTCAACTGCTTGGATAAGGACCACCCATATTATGGAAGGCAATTTGCTTTATTTAATGTCTACAGATTTAAATGTTCATCTTATCTAAAAGCAACATCTACCCTGGTGATTGTCTAAACTCATAAGCACCATATCTTAACCAAGTTGACACGTAAAAGTAACCAACATATTTATCTATTTGCTAATGGATAGAATCTTTGTTTCCAGTTTTAGAGCTCCATGAACAAACATTTTCTACAATTCTTACTGTGGAGATTTATTTTCATTTCTCTTGGGTATGGATCTAGAAACAAAACTGCCAGGTTATGGGGTACTTATGTATTTAACCTTTCAACAATCTTCCAAACCATTTTGAAAAGATTTTCCCTAGAGACCATGTAGCTGCAATGACCAGAGGAATGGTTACATTGTTGATCTAATCACAAAAAGTCAATTTGCATTATTTTTTAGCTAGATTGCACCTTGCAGCAAGGTGCTACTCCAGAAAACTCTTAGTGAATCTCTTTTTTACAGGACTGTAGCTTGTTGACATTCACCATACATTGACCATTTTCCCCTTTCTTTGCATAAACTGGAGAAACAATGGACTGTTCACTAGTTTTCCCAAGCAAGTCCCATTGAGATCCATGTGCACACTTCTTGGAAAGATGTTCACTTTCTCACCACAAATGGAACCTATTAAGCTTGGGAGTCGCTATGGGAGGTTTCTATGCAAAGATGCACCTTCTTGCTGTTTAATATCAATGCTGAAAAATAGAAAGATCCCTCATCGGATCTTTCTCATGAGGTCGCAGAAGGGTGATTAGACATAACCAGCCCACCTTTCTCCCTCAGCACAGGCTCATGCAGGAAGTTTTGTGTGCACCTGTCTTAGAGGAAGAAAGGTCAGGGCCACTGACTAGACATCTGAAAGGAAGAGCCTGCAAGGCTGCTTCCAGTGAAGGATTCCAGAATGTCACTTGATTTCACGTGACCAGAGCAGAAACGGACATGAGAACAACCTTTTACTGATACTTGGGCATCTTTAAACTTTCTCCAACAATTTATCTGAAAGAATCAAAACCAGGCGTGGTCTACAAAAGAAGCATGAACAGTTAATCTTATAACACTGAAAAAATAAAAGTATTTGGGGAAAAAAAAAATGAAGAAGCATGTCGGCTCTGATGCGGAAATGTGCCTGGCCCAGCTATGGATTGATTCCTCTGCATCCGTCTATGATCCAGCAGGTAGGGGAGTGGTTACTGACTACGTTGTACTGTATCTTTGCAAGCACTCGGGTACAGTGACTTCCTTCGGGAGTATTTTGGGTTGGCAGCCCTACCTTTTTAATAGCACTTTTTTTTAAAAGATTTTATTTATTTATTTGACAGAGAGAGATCACAAGTAGGCAGAGAGGCAGGCAGAGAGAGAGGGGGAAGCAGGCTCCCCGCCGAGCAGAGAGCCCGATGTGGGGCTCGATCCCAGGACCCTGAGATCATAACCTGAGCCGAAGGCAGAGACTGTAACCCACTGAGCCTCCCAGGGACCCCTTTAATAGCATTTTTTAAACATAAGAAATGATTCATCAATATTATTTCCTAAATATATAAGACAACATATAATTATGTGTCAGACGTCAGGATTATAGTAAGTGAAGAATCAATAAACTTATCCAAAAAAAAAGCTGAAAATCCTATAAATGGATATTTTCAAGTAAGAAATGGATCAAATTGAGGTTTTTCTCTCGGAAGACCAGGTGGAGAGGTGAGGAATGGGGGTCTGAGGTGAGGCGCCCTAAGGAGTGTGAATGACCCTTGCCCCCACAAGCTTGAAAAGTCAGGAACATTTTTGATCCAGGAGCTGTGGTTTATAATTAAAATCTTCGTCATTTAGAATGACCTTATTCCTTCACCCAGCATGGAGTGTGTCTACCAGACGTAACACACAAAGAGTGGTATTCCTTACATTTAAGAGAGAGAGGGGAAATGTAGATCGAATTTTGTGTAAAAAATTCAGAGAACACAGTGCAGAGTTAAAGACCCAAACATGCTTTCTTTATACTCAGAAAAAAAGGTGAATTTAGTTTGAAATTATCCATTCAAGTCTAAATAAATACGTGTGATGAGGTCTTTGTTCCTTATCCTATTGGTAAAGTATATTAAAGTATTTTCCTGATGTTAGACCAACATTTCATTCCTGGAATAAATCCCATTTGCTCATGGTGTATAATGTTTATGTTGTGGATTTACCTGCTGCTATTTTGATGAGGATTTTTTAAATTTATATTTATATTGGTCTGGTCTGGAGTATCCTTTCCCTTTGATGTCTTTATGTAGTTTTAGGATCATGATACCCCTGGCTTCATAAAATGAGTTGAGAATTATTCCTTCCCCTTTTGTTTTTGGAAGAATTTTCAAAGAAACAATATTAATTATTTTAATGTTTATAGAATTGACCAGTGAGGCTACCTGGGCCTGTACTGTAAAATCCCTTGTGGGATTGTGGTTACTAATTAGAACTCTTTGTGATAGGTCTATTCAAATCGTCTATTTCCTCTTATGTCAGTTTTGTTGATTTGCATATTTCAGTAAATGTGTGCACTTGATCTGAGTTAACTAATCTCTTTGGCATATAGCTGTTCAGAGTATTCCCTTATATTCCTTTTTATTAATGTCTCCTCTTCACTCTTGATTTTGGTGATGACACTCATAGCTTTCCCTTGGCCATTTTAACTGAAAGTTTATCAATTTTCTTGATCTATTCCAAGAACTATTTTTTTTTCCATTCCCTTATTGTCTATGCTCTAGTTCATTAATAGCCTGTATTCTTTTTCCAGTTTCTCAAGGTGGAAGGGAAATTAACTGATTTGAGAGCTTTCTTCTTCTTTAATAGAGGGGTTTACACATACACTGCTAACAAGTGCTTCACCGCATCTTGTAAATTCTGACCTGCTGCTGTCTTCATTTTCATTCACCTCAAAGTATTCCTTATTTTCCCCCTGATCTCTTCTTTGGATCATTGGTTATTTAGAGTCAGTAGTTTGGATTCAATACATTTGTGGATATCTGGAATCTCTTCTGGTTTTCTGGTTTTGATTTTGAATTGTATTCCATTGTGACCAGAGTAAATACTTTGTATGATTTCAATCTTCTTAAATGGATTGAGGTCTGTTGCATGGCCTAGCATTTGGCCTCTCTTGGAGGAGGTTCCCCATGTGCTCTGCCATGTTTGGGTGGATTACGTGCAGATGTCAGTTGGTCCGACTGCCTTAAGGTCCCATTCAAATCTCCTAAGCCCATGTTGCTCCTCTGGCTAGTTGTAACAGCCATTACTGAAGGGGGTCATTGACGTCTCCAGCCATGAGTGTTAAATTGCCTATTTTTCCTTCTGTAAGATTCTACCTCATGTGCTTTTGCAATTTGCTGATTGTTTGTAGGTTTGCAATTGTCATGTTTTTATAATCTAATGGGTTGACTCTTTTGTCCTCCAAATATCTTTCTTTGTCTCTAATAATAATTTTGTTTTAAAGTATTTTGTCTAACATTAATATAGGCTATGTTTGCATGATATGTATGATTCCATCTTTTTTCCTTTCTACCTATCTGTGTCTTTGGATCTAAAATATATCTCTGAAGAGAGCATACATTTCTGTAATTTTTTAATCCATTCTGCAAATCTCTGCCTTTTGATGTTGCTTATCTGATAAGTTTGCTCATATTTTTTGTTTTATTCAATTTCTGACTTTGTAGTATTGATATATAATATATCTAAGAGTGAATATCAGATACACATATCCCAAAAACATCCTCTCAAACTGTGGCTTGTATAAACTTTTAATATATTCTTAATGGTGTCTTTAGGAGCAGAATTTTTAAGTCTAACAAAATTCAATTAATACATTCCATTTTACTTATGCTTAGTGCTTTCCTCTCATCTCCTCAAGAAATTTTTGCCTACCCTAAAATTGGAATTATATCCTCCTATGTTTCGTGTCCAGAATATTCCCTTATAGTCCTAATTTAATTTTATATTTCTAGTTTTATATTTATATTTAGAGTTTTTGATATCTCAGTGAATGATTCATTTCAAGTAAAAATTTTATGCGGTGTGAGCTAAGGATCAAAGTTCATTTTTTTCCATATGGATATTTAGTTGTTCCAGCACTTGTTAAAAATACTTTGTGAAAAAGTCTTTCCTGTCTCCATTGAAATAACTTGGCACCTTTTTCAAAAATTATGTTATCATGCATGTATGGGTCTACTGGGGGGTTGGTTTTCTTCTTTCCTTTCAGCATTTTAAAGGTGTTGATTCACTGTTTTCTGTACTCGATTGCTTCCTGTGAGAATTCAAGTGCCATTTATATTATCATTATCCTCTGTGTAATGGGTCTCTTTCCTCCCTCTGTGGATTTATGTTTATAGTTTAGTTTTAGCAATTTTCCTCTGATATGCATACATATAGTTATTTTATTTTTCTTTTTTTAATTTCTTTTTTAGATTTGTTTATTTATTTGAGAGAGAGAGAGAGAAAGCTTGAGTAGGGAGGGAAAGGCAGGGGAGGTGCAGAGAGAATCCCCGAGCGGATTTGGTGGTGAGCACAGAGCCCCACTCATGGCTTGGTCCCAGGACCCTGAGATCGTGACCCAAGCCAAAACCAAGAGTCGGCTGCTTAACCAACTGACCCACCCTGGCACTCTAGTTGTTTTCTTTTTAAATAGATTCTGCATGAGATTTTCTGTCCTCTTAAATGTCCTAGTTGATATTTTTCCACAAGTTTTATGGCATTTTTGCCATTATTTGAAAAATATTTCAAAAATATTTTTCTGCCTGGTTCTGCATCTACCTTTATTTTTGAGATTCATGCTAAACTTCTCTTAGTCGTCTTGATATTGTTCCACAGGTCAGTGAGGCTCTGGTCAGTTTTTAATTCTTTTTCATTCTCTATTTCTCAGACTAAGTAATTTCCTTTGACCTCTTCTTAGGTTCATGGGTTCTTTCTCCTGCTATTCCTCATCCACTATTAAGTCCACCCATTGATTTTGTTTGTTTCAAATATACTCATTTTCAGTCCTACAATTTCCATTTGATAGTTTGTCATACGTTTCCTGTGATTATGGAGGTTCGCCATCCGTTTACTCATTAGAATCATCTTGTCCTTAAAGTTCTTGCATATATTTCTAATGCTGCTTCCAATTTCTTCTCTGATAATTCTAGTATTTAGCTATCTTGAAATCTCTTCCTCATAATTGTTTTTTCCCTCTTGGTAATGGGTCGTATTTTCCTGCTTCTTGGCTTATCTAGTATGTGTGTATTGTATGTCAAGTATGGTGAGTGATACAAGGTATTACCTTGTCTCCTTCTTAAGGATGAGAAATTTTGTAATGAGAGACAGCCAGATTCCTGGTGGACCCCATCAGGCAATTTTCTCCTGTTAAGAATCGTTTTCCACTTTTCAATTTAGTCCTGGTGTGTCACCTTTCCTTCACTCTGGGGGATTGGGTTTCAACCAAGGGGTTTGGAGCTGGAGGTGGAGGGATGGGAAACACAAATATTTAGTCCATAACAAGAACCTTCATCACCCTTTGGATACTTTAAATACTAAAAGCTTGTGAAAAAATTACACTCTGGTTTTTTTTCCACTCAAATAAAATATACAGCATCCGCATGATTTTATTTAATGTCCAGTGGAATGGAGATAGTATTTTACTGCGTTTCATTGTGATATAATGACACTCTCAGAACCTCTAGGGCCTTACATGGTTTGCAATTGCAGACCTTACTGGTCTGCAAATTGAACTCAAAACTGCTCTGCTTTTTATAATTTTACCTATTTTCCAAGTTATTGAAACTTTCCACTTTAGATCCATTGAAGTGAAATAGCCATGATTATGGAAATCTTTCTAAAGTATTACAGTCTTCCCTGATCTAAAGTAGGATAAAAAATTGTTCTTTTTGAATTCCGACTTCTGGGCATCTTGGGCCTCCTGCCCATTCCTCTCTCTTTCCCTGCTCTGCCTTGAGCTCTAGAACCGATGACTCTAACCTGATGTCCCTGATGATGCTCTCATTGATACTCTGACCGCTAATAGTGTGTCTCCCCCTTAAAGAGTCTCAGGAGACTCCTTCTTAGCTTTAAGGAAGAGGCTTCATTATGGTGGTTTGGGGACTGAAGAAGTTGTGTCATTTTTATGATGTGAATTTTGGCTTCCCAGAATAAATCAGATCGATAAGGAAAAGATGTCAAATTTAATAGAACAATATGCGTTACCTTTTCATGTGAGGCTCTTCTTTTAGATTAATTTGCACTTCGGCTCTCGCTTTCTGCCCACTCAGTCCTTCCAAATAGAGCTAGCACAAGCGATCTGACTGGCCAGTCTAGGAGAAGAAAGAGAGCCTATCCAGTTTGCCCTTTGGCTCCGCTCTGTTGGGAAACCTGTCTGAGATAAGCCTCCGTCCTCTGACCCTCTGTCACAGTGTTCAGGGAGAGGGAGCCTGAAGTTTTCGATCAGTAACTGGCAGCGTTTAGCTCCGAGCTGCTGAGCTCCGAGCCCACTTCGCCAGAGGTGGAGCTGCCCCAGCAAATAGCCTCGTTACTAGAAAAAGTGACTCTTCTCCCCATCTCGCTGACTTCTCACTCCACCGCTTCGTCACCGCCAAATGTGGAGGCAGGGAAGACATTTATTAACTCTTCAAAACCCCATCAGCAGTCCACAGAGCCAGCACGTCATGCGGCATTGTCACTGGCCCAGGTTTCTGCGTCCCAGGGCAATCCCTGCCTCCATTGCTGAGAATCGCATTCCCAGGTGAGAGCAATGGACCCTTTGTCAGGTGTGCACCTTTAAAGTATTTCTCAGTAACGTGACTTTAGGACGAGCCACTCAGATAGAAAAGGTAGGTGGTACCGCTCGTTTGGTATGACACGGGCCCGGATCCACGCTGTGCCCGGAGGAGGGACAACGCCGACTCCTCTCACCACCGAAGCTTTCAGAGGAAAGGCAGCATGAGCTTCTGAATGTGCTCTCTGGGCCTCAAAATGGGGGACTGGTCATTACGGAGTCAAAGCAGTCCAAAAAATTGCCAGCAGTTTTAACTTATTTCCCAGATGTTTATATTTAGTTATTTATTTTGTCTTCGGGAGGGAACGCATGGAGAGGCACAGCCCCCACTCTCACGGCATCGCTGAGAGATGGCGAATGCTCACTGGGGAGGAGGCAGCGGGCATGCAAAGGCCCAGGGGTCGGCCCGTGGCTCCTGGGGAAGGCCAACTCGGAGCCTTGAATCTTGCTCTAACTTTTCAGCTCCCCGATCCAAAGACTTCATACTTGAACAAAAAAAATATATAGTAAAATGCATAGTGAGTGACAGGCATTCTGTTCTACTTCTGCGCAAGAAAGCTCTGCCCTATTAAGTCGGAGAATGTTCTGGTGGTGCCCAGCAGCTGCATGTAGACAACAGCAACGAGACACTGGCATCTTCGATGAGATCAGAAATTCCTGGGCAAGTTTCAAAGGTAAATGTGATACTAAGAGTTACGCCTCAGATTCTGGAAAGGAATATTCACTTTCTTTGATTTGCTACAAGGAAAACCACCAAATGGTGGTAGGCTTGGAAATGTCCCTCTGGCCCAAAGACAGCTACCCCTGAATCCTGAGAACCTGTACATGTTAGCTTCGACGGCAGAAAGGGGGTCTTTGCGGAGGTGACTAAGTTGAGGATTTTTCGATGGGGAGATTACCCCGGATTATCTGGGTGGGTCCTAAGGGCCATCACGCGTGTCCCTGCAGAGAGACCTTCCAGGCACTCGGAAGGAAAGGAGACGTGAGCACAGACGCAGAGATGGGAGTGCTGTGGCCCCGAGCTGGGGGACGCCGCAGCCACCAGAAGCTGGGAGAGGCCGGAGCAAATCCTCCCCCAAGCTCGCAGAGAGCGTGTGGGCCCTGACGACCTTGATCAACGCCTGGTGAGACAGGCTGCAGACTTGCTCCCGGCCTCCAGAGCTGAGGGAGAATACTCCTCAGGTTCCATTAAGCTATCAGGTTTGTGGCAATTTATTACAGCAGCAAAGGGAAGCTGACACAATACCAGTGACCTCTGTTCAGTTGCTCGGGGTCAAATCGGCCCCCACACTCTGGACTTGCAGAGCCCACTGAGGGGCCCGTGCTGCGGAGCCGCCAGCCCCCAGCATAGGGGGCCTTGGCTGAACCCATGGACTCCACTCGTCTAAAGCAGGCGCTAAAGACAAAGCAAACTGAGTTTTGATTGAGTCTGAAATGCACTGAATCAGGTAAAATGGTGATAGTAAAACCATGTGCTTCAGAAAGCCCATTATTTGCTGGTCATAATATATTTTTCATGTGCGTTTATGGGAACTTATGCATCCATATGCACCTATGTGAGCTTGCAAATGAAATGTTAATAACACTGAGGTTAAAAATGCTGCAAGTTCTCCTTTGCCAGGAACTTCCACTTAATCGCTTTGATTTCCTCCCTGTCACGACCCTCATTCAACCCATCCTGCTCCACAAAGACATGGCAAGCCCTAGAGATGGAGAGCTTGGTCTGCTCACGTGGTTCCTAGCTCAGCACATACTCGCTATGCTCCTACCTCCCAAAATACGTCTTAGGGCATTAAATCCCAGAGAGGGCTTTTTTCCAGGATTGTTCCAGAGACTACTGCTCTTATTTATTCATTATACTTGTGACAGTCTATGAGCTGAATAACAAAGCATCAAACTGTATAAAGTAAAAGTGCTAGAAAAATAAGAACAGCAATGGCCCCAAAGCTGAGAAACCGAAATTGATCAGAAATCACAGTTGCCGATGAAGTAACTGCGCACTTGGAAAAAACCAGGCCATCCACTGAATCAAAGAATCAAAGAGAACCCTCAGTGACGTAGATCCAGCAATGTCAATTTTTAAAAGGTCACTATGTCTTGTATGTCAGTTACAACCAATGAGGAGATGAAATTAAAAATCCTAAATCAGGGCACCTGGGTGGTTCAGACGGTTAAGTGTCTGCCTTCGGCTCAGGTCATGATCCCGGGGTCCTGGGATGGAGCCCCGCATCGGGCTCCTGGCTTAGCTGGGGCTCTGCTTCTCCCTCTCCCTCTGCTGCTCCCTCTGCTTGTGCTCCCTCTCTCTCTGTGTCAAATACACAAATAAAATCTTTAAAAAACTAAATAAAAATAATAAATCTTAAAATCCACCAAAACATAACTTCCACCGAGTTAGTTTGATGGTACATCTGTAAAACATTGCTCGGACTAGGGAAAGAGGGAAAGTGAATTTGCTCAGACACTTTTGCAGGGGTAACGTTTTTAAGCTATAACCTGCTCTAATCCGTGTAATCGTCAAATAGAAAACAGACAAGTGTTTGCCTTCTCAAATAGCCTCAGAACATTCGCTGAAACAAACTGTCACTAATTCATGCAAATCACTGGTGGCCGTACTCAATCTTCCCCATGACTGAGGACGTGTGTTTCAACATAAGGGTTTCTAACCCTCAAAATGGAAAGCAATGGTTTCTCCTTGTATGTTTTCCTTCCTGGATAATTTCGTGCTGTTTGCAGTATTTACATCTGTCACTAATCGCGAACTTCTCCCCGTGTGTCCCTCCGGCAGTCAGCACACGCCTGTCACTCAGACCAGGAAGCTCCCCGAGGAATCGCGTCTTCTCCTCGGGCTGCGTGTAATTTGGTCTCCTGGTTCCCACAAATGCCATGGCCGTGCTTTATGGGATTTTGAAAAGGTTTAGGGAAACATCTCGGGTGGAGGTCAGCGTAGCGAATGAGAACAAATCGGCCGAGGCCAAAAGAAACCCAGAAATGGTCTGCGCTGTGTTCACACTGCGGGGGGCAGCACGTCGGGGACGTGGATCTCGGGGAGCAGATCTGGAACTAACTTCTAACATTCCTTAGCTGCCAAAAAATGCCATGTGGAGTTTCCCAGAGGAGCCAGGACTTGGATGTCACCATCTCTGGGCTGAAAATAGTTTTTGTCTTAGGTACATTTTTCTAGTTGTGACCCCTTTCTCTTTTCCGGACAAAGGAAAGTGTCCTGAGCGACCCAGTTTGGGGCAAGTGGGAATCCAAGGGGGCTGCTCCACGCCCCTCCCGTGGAAATTCACTCTGCAGCCAGGTTGGGACCTCTGTCCCCCATTCTCATGGAGGTGCCGCTCCTGCTCTCGGCCTCACCGTCGGCTCTGTTTCTCTCAGGCCTCCCCACTGCTGTAGGGACCACAGTCCCTGACCTCCACCGCTGACCATGTAGCCATGGAAACCACAGTCCCTAGACCCTGGGGCTTCTCTGTCCTATGACCTTGTATCTTCAAGCTGTGCATCCACTGCTTTGTAACACACACTTCAGACGTCCCTTTTAGCCTAAACAGAGGTGGTTGAGGGTTTAATATCTCAACCCCACTGCATTAACATCAAATTTGTCTATGACAGTAAGGGGGGGAAAAGTAACTAAGTTCTGTCATGTAAATGATGTTCAAATCTAACGGGGCTCATCTTCAATACTACCTTCAACACCGAGGGGAAGTAACGCCATTAGTCTGAAGTCATGGGTAATTCCAGAACTTTCTCTACTTGTCACATACAGAATTTCCAATTTCTTTATTTCTGTTTCATCGTTTTGTCTTTCAATAGCAGACCAACAGCCCGATATCAGCCTAACATGCTTTTGTCAGGGTAATTTTAAATATAATTGATTATCCCTGAACATGCATCAGCTGAGAAGTGGAAAAAGTCTAGAATTGTTCAAAGACATTATAAAAGGTCTTTGGTAACCAAAGCATTTTTGAGCACTTCTGACACTTGAACAAAAAAATAGGCATAGAAGAACTCGGCTCGAACGTACGTTTGATCGGAAGACCATCTCCCCGGTGACAAAGGGTTTCCAGGATAGTCAGGATCCACGTGTCCTCTTGATCCCCCAGGGTGGGCTCTGTGCTCGGCAGGGAGTCTGCTTGGGATCCTCCCTCTCTCCCTCTCCTTTGCCACTCCCCGCAGTCTCTCTCTCTCTCTCTCTCTCTGATATAAATGAATACCTCTTTTTGTTGTTGTTGCTGTGCTACGTTAGTCACCACACAGGACATCAGTGGCTTTTGATGTTGTGTTCCGTGATTCATTGTTTGTGTTCAACACCCAGTGCTCCGTGCAATGTGTGCCCTCCTTAATACCCATCACTGGGCTCAACAATCCCCTCACCCCTGTCCCCTCCAAAACCCTCGGAGTCCACAGTCTCTCATGGTACGTCTCCCACTCCGGTCTCCCCCAATCCACCTTTCCTTTCCTTCTCCTGATATTCTCCCTGCCATTCCTTATGTTCCACAAATAAGTGAAACCGTATGATAATTGACTCTCTCTGTTTCACTTACTTCACTCGGCATAATCTCCTCCAAACAGCAAACCCACAGAAAAGCAGGGATGCTGGGGTGACTCAGGATGGGGGGCTGCGGCCGGGGTGGCCCGTGTGAAGTGACTGGTGCCCTTTGCAGAGCTGGTTCCTGTCCGTATGAACCAGAGCACCCACGACAGAAGGGAGTGTGGGGAGTGACCAGGAGCGTGACAGGAGAGCTGCCCCATCCAGGGGTTGGGGGAGGTTGTGCTGGGCTGGGCTGGGGACCCGCAGGGTGAAAGCTGATGGTGGAGGAGGAAGCGGCCGAGCCCAGAGGAGGGAGGTGTGTCCTGCCAGAGTCAACGCCAAGTGCGCAGGTCTCAGGAGGGAGGTAAGAGCTTGGCGTGTCCCTGCAGGAGGCCCCTCACCCTTCAGTCTGGAGGTTCTGTGGGGCACGTCCGGCCCAGGCCCCGCACTCTGGCGCCCGTGCCGCACAGAGGGTCCCCCGAGATGTCAGTCAGCTGAGCTTCCTTTCTCCACGCGTGCGTCTGTCGGCCCGGGCTCCTCAGCTGTGGCCTGGAGCTGCTGGATTTGCACCCCGAACCCCCACATGTGGGCTGTCTGACCGCGGACACGGGGCTGCACTCCGGCTCTGTTCGGCTGATGTCAAGATCAGGGTGGAAACTCAGCACTTAGACCGGCCCGTGGTCCAGCCGCACTCGGGGCGGCCCGGCCCGCTGCGCCAGCAGACCCAGACTGAGCCTCCGTGTCCTCAAGCTTTGGGAAAGGGGCCCCGGGAGCTCATGCATAGGGTACGTCCGGCAGGAGACGCGAGCCCCTCCAAGTCGCGTCCTGAGAGAAGCAGGACTCCACGCGCCAGTCCCCTGGTCTCAGACCAGATGTGAGAGCCTCAAAAGTCAGGGCTTCATCCTGCGATTAGTGGAAAATCATTGTAACCAACGATTAAAGAATTTGGAAAGAGTTACTGGTGGAAAAGTTGAGAAAGAACTGAAGATAACGGAATTCTCTTTTCTTTAAACCCTAGGGACAAGTCAGATTCGGGTAAACTCTGAGTTCTCTCACGAGGTCGATGGGGATCCTAGCTGTGATCGGCTGTAGGGAGAAGGGGCGCCAGTCATCCGGGGCCACAGAACTCCCGTGTTCCCCTACAGACAGGGTCAGGTTCAAGTTGGGGGAGGGGGAGGGTTCCACAAATATCAGCCTCCCCCAACCTGATTCCAGGAAATGAACAGAATCAATAGGACAAGGTAAACACTAACCCAGACCCAGGAAACCACGGCTGGCCTCTTGGCTGGGGAAGGGATCCTTCAGGTCCAGAGTGGGGTCGATGGGGATCCGCCACACTGAGCATACTCCCCAGTACCAGTACTCCCGGCTCGTACCGAGTTATACTCTGTCCCCGGCTGGGCATCGCGGTTGTGCCCCCACCTATGGACTGCGTTCAGTTCTTCCCTATTAACCCTGCAGTACAAAGTCCCAAGAGAAAAAAGCCTACATAGGGAGAATTGCTATGTAGTTCTCGACACGCTCAATACAAATACGCCAGATTTTTCTAGAAACCACCTCCTGCCTGTCTTGTGCAGCAAGGGAAACAGCAACAATACGGGACATGGGTCCACAGCATGGACATCGCTCATGCGGACACTTCATGGAGGACGCTGAGGCTCAGCAGTGTTACCAGGCTTATTGTGCAGGTCTGTGATCTCCTGCTCTTACAATGCAAATGCCAGGATGTTAGAGGAGATTTAGAAAAGAAAGATTTTTGATGTCCCTAGGTCTGCCAACTTCAGATGAAGGAGCTATTATTGTAAAGATTTTATTTACTTATTTATTTATTTGAGAGAGAGAGAAAGAGAGAGGGCACGCACAAGCAGGCTCATGCACGAGTGGGAGCAGGGGCAGAAGGGGAGGGAGAAGGACAAGTAGGCTCCCTGCTGAGCTCAGAGCCTGACGTGAGGCTGGATCTCACAACCCTGAGATCATGACCGGAGCCTAAACCAAGAGTCTGACGCTTAACAGACTGAGCCACCCAGACTTCCCCAGACAAAGGAGCTATTCTCCAAGAATTAGATCTTACTTGACACAATTATAGCTAAGAGTTCGGCTTACACATGAAAACACCAGACTCGTGGAGCAGCAGAATCCTTGAATGGCAAAGTGATCGCCAAGCTGGAACAGCGGCAGAGAAGCCAGGCCTACAGAGCAGAAGGTATCAGGGGAAAGAGCCGAGGCCAGCCCAGCCAAGGTGCCAGTTCCCTTCCTGCAAGGTGGCCTGCAGACCCTGGGGGGCGGGCGGAGGACCGAGGGGCCATGGCTGGGGATTCATCACTCCGCTCTCACTGGCTCCAAAACCAACGGGCTTCCTCCGGCCCCTCCTCCAGGGGCACGTTAGGCACAGCTGAACCAAAGGATCACAGAGATGCATTTCTTTAGAACTCTCTATCACTTAAAGATCTTCTAGGTTGCTGGTGCAACTGCTTGGATTTGCTGCAGGAGGAGAAGAGAACGGAGCATCGCCGCTGCCCAGTGCACGAGCAAGGACTCAGGACGTGGGACACAAAGTGTCCCCCCTGCAGCTCGAGGCTCAGAGACGAGGACACAGGGCCTTGAGCTGCAGGAGACGCCAGCTGGGCTTGTCAGCCGCAGGTGTACATGTCCTCAGCATCCCCTGCACAAGAACCCCCGGGGCAGAAAATACACAGGATGCAAACGACCAGTACATCAGACCGCTGCGTTCATTAATGCTGGATCTAAATGAGCTTTAGTTTGCCTGTGTCCTGCATTTATCGCAGTGAACAAAAATAAAATCAGAAATATTATATGCCTCCTTTATAAAAGTACATATTCTATCCCTTCGATGTTTTTGTTTTTCATTAAGTCGCAAAGAAATGAGAAGTCACGTGTCTGAAAGCCACGCCCCTTCTGCTCAGATCACAGCACCTCTTGCACTTGGGGCGAGGGGTGTAGCCCATTATATAAGAACCACCGGCTTCATCCAATATTGCTTTTTTCCAATTCGATAGGCGGTAATGGGTTCGTGTCTGCATGCTTGATGGATACCCCACGGATGGCCCTGAGATCAAACAGACTGCATCTCCTAAAGACACAGGGCATGAAGTGGCCATTGATTCAGCGCCTACCCTGTGTTTCAGAGGACAGCACGGCCTCACCGCTACCGCCGTGGAGTTCCTGCTTCGGATACGCCTTCATGAACCAGCCCATCCCTCCGCCGGCTGGAAGCTCCTGGCGGTGTAGTACGCAATGGAAACAGGGCCATGGTCATGGGCCCGTGTAGCCGCCCCCTTTCCAAAGGCAGGACACCTGGAAGTCTGCCTTCACACAGTTAATTATTGCTATATTACAGAGATCCCAAATATAAGCTGACGTTTTTTTAAATTTTTATTTATTTATTTGACAGAGAGATACAGAGAGAGAACAGGGGGGAACACAAGCAGGGGGAACAAAAGAAGGAGAAGCAGGCTTCCTGCCGAGCAAGGAGCCCGATGCGGGGCTCGATTCTGGAACCCTGGGATCATGACCTGAGCCGAAGGCAGCTGCTTAACCAACTGAGCCACCCGGGCACCCCTAAACCAACATTCTTTTTTCAAAATATACTACTTTTCTATGTGGGCTTCGTAGCCCTAATTGTCTCAATAAATATTCCATTATCTCAATAAATGTCCCAAGAGACATTCAATAAATGAAATAATTCCTTCATCAAACCATCTTTTCTAAAATTTACAGTCTTATTCTCATTTGGAAATCAAGAATGGAGCCTGTCAGGATGGCAGGGGAGAATGCGCCCGAAGAGCTGGTCTCAGAAGGTCAAATTCATGAGAAGTTCTGGGAGGAGCCCACGGCTCAGGCACCACTTAGAGACTCCCCTTGCGAAATCCGTGTCTAGTTAGACAACCAGCCCCTGTGTATCAGCTACGTGATTTTAACTCTTGTGTCACTCCGACCTTCAGTTGAGCGCTGGTGGTTTTTACTGATAATTGTTGCCTCGGATGAAGCTATGAGGTCTATTACTAAATTTTTGATTAAAATGTGCTGCAAAAATGTTTACGAGAGCCTCAGTTGTTCCATGTCTCATGTCCTCCAGAAGGGATGATAAATTCTTAAAGCTTGGTATTTTCCTGATGTCTCAACCTCCCCGCTACCAGGCTGCGAGCACCCCTCCCTGGTGACCAGGTGCCCCTTTGTGAGGCTGGCCTGTCACAAACTCCCCTTCCTGTCCTTCCCATCGGTGAGCTGCTGACATCACTCACGTTGTGGTTTGCGTGCCCCACCCTGACGCCCAGAGAGGACTGAGGACTGGTGGGTCCTCAATCATGGAGCCCCACCTGCTGGGCATTCCCTCCGCGTGGCCCCTGCAGGGACTGCCATGCTTCCTGTCTTGGACCTGTGGGGGCAAGAAATTTCCTTCACATCCACACACGTCTGCGCGCTTTATTCCATGCCTGCTCCTGTCTGGTCATCAAAAGATTCCATTTGCAGTAACATAATTATTCCTTATAATACAATGAGTCCTTATAACATAAAGCCAAACTTCTAGGGGAGAAAGTTGTTTTGGAATTTAAGACTAGGGACTCTTTGTGTCACTGAGAACTTGACGCTTTTTCTCCTTTCTCATAATCGGGATGCTGTTCCTATTTCTAATTTCCCTCCTACTTAGGATGTCACCAGGCTCCAAAGCCCTGCCCGAAATTCATTCACAGAAGTGATGCCACATGTTGTAGGTATTACATTCGTCTTCTCTTTCCCGTCGCTTATTTTATAATTGTAGACACATTTTACTATTGTGAAAGATATTTATTTTGTTATGAGGGGTCTCAAATATTCAATGGAAAGAGATGTGATATAAATAATTATGTATAAATTAACCCTCAATTAAGTATCTCTCTTTTCTCTAACATTCATTGTTTAGGATATTTAAAATTGTTTGGCATCCTTGGGAACTTGATAGGGAGGTTTGGTTCATCACATCTAAGGAAATAGTTCCTCTGTATAAATTCTTAAGAGATTTTTCAAAGGGCTCAAAGTTTCGGGCTGTCTTTAGACTTTCCCAGGTTGCTGGGCTTGCTGACTCCCAAGCCTTAAACGTTCATTAGGGTGCCTGCAAAAAACAGCTGACTTTGTTTCATGGCATATGTTTTTATTGCAGATGTTTTTATTACAACTGATACCAAAAACACTTTATAAATGGCATCCTGATTTTTTTATCATAACTCCAACATGATTTTATATACTATCGACCATATTTCTCCATCAGACTTCACCCAGAGACGAATGTTTCCAAGCTACCATTTTTCCTCTCATTTTATTTCACTTGTTGAGAGTCCTTTTTTCCCCTGAAGCTTAGAGAGCTACCATTACTCCCGATGGCTGCTCCTACCCTTTTTTTATTATTTAAATGTTTTTCTAGAATATTATTTTGTTATTTTTTTAATTCTTCAAGTTTTTTCATGTGTGCTTGATTCTATCTTAAGATAATCACATTGTACAACAGGCCATTTTTCCATACTTTCCTTTCATTAGCTACTTTAATACATTTATAATTCTAGTTTTTAGCTGACTCCTTCAGATGGCCTGGCTATCTAATCAGCAAATCTGAAAATAATTACAGCTCTAGTTTCCTCATCCCAATGTTATTAGAAATATAAAACACACTTCGTATTTACTAAAAAAAGGGAAGCTTGGTTTGTAGAGTCACTAGTAACCTAATTAGCTCACAAGGTATTACATTTACAGATCATTAAAAATAAGAGTCTATGTCAAAAGCTATATTTAAAAAGATCACTTATTTGACAACTCTTAACTATTCTTTGATTGAGTCCTACACTTCCGAGAAGGGTCAGAGGTGGGAGAAAATTCTCCTGTGGGTAAAGAAATTGGGGCTTCCTGGGGGGACGCACTTGATTGAAGCCTTGAAACGCTCAAAGAGGCCAAGACAGAGAAAGGAATACAGCTTCCAAACTGGACAAACTAGGTCCTCTTTGGGGTCAAGCAGCCCTTCCTCAGCAGCACCGTTGGAGGGATGTTGGGCACGGAAGTGGGGTCAGTGCCGGGGATGGGAGGGGGGAGATGCTAACGGTCAGAGGACGAAACTGTCACCACGCTGCTCTGTAGTCTTCATGACTGAAGGGAATTTTCAGCTGCATCTGTGTCCTCCTGATCAAATGTCCATCATTTCATGGGAGTAAGAGAAAAACATATTCTCAAGATACAAAGCTAGTCCTGGTGAATCACGAACAGTAATATCCAATGAGTATATAGAAAAAAGGACACTGACTCTTTTTTTTTAATGTTCCGTTAACCACTGTAGAGTACATCATTAGCTTTTGATGGAGTGTTCAATGATTCATCAGTGGCATATACTACCAGGGCTCAGCACCACGCGTGCCCTCCTTAATGCCTTTCACCCTGTTACCCTTCCTGCCATCCCCCTCCCCTCTGAAACCCTTGGCTTTTTTTTCCTGGGGTCCATCCTCTCATGGTTCCTCTCCCTCTGATTTCTCTCCCTCCCTTCCCCTGTGGTCCTCCGTGCTATTGCTTATGTTCCACATAGGAGTGAAACCATATGCTAATTGTCTTTCTCTGCTTGACTTACTTTACTTAACATAATCCTCTTCAGTTCTATCCATGTTGATGCAAATGGTGGGTATTCATCCTTTTGATGGCTGAGTAACGTCCCATTGTATGTATGGACCACATCTTCTTTATCCATTCATCTGTTGAAGGACATCTTGGGTCCTTCCACAATTTGGCTATTGTAGACATGGCTGCTATGAACATTGGGGTGTAGGTGCCCTTTTTTTCCACTATATCTATATCTTTGAGGTAAATACCCAATAGTTCCATTGCTGGGTCATAAGGTAGCTCTATTTTTAACTTTTTGAGAAACCTCCACACTGTTTTCCAAAGTGGCTGTACCAGCTTGCATTCCCACCAACAGTGTAGGAGGTGCCCCTTTCTCCACATCCTTGCCAACATTTGTTGTTTCCCATTTTGTTAATTTTTGCCGTTCTAACTGGTATAAGGTGGTGTCTTATTGTGGTTTTGATTTGTATTTCTCTGATGCCGGGTGATGTGCAACATTTTTTCCAGTGTCTGTCAGCCTTTTGTATGTCTTCTTTGGAGAAGCGTCTGTTCATGTCTTCTGCTCATATGACTGGGTTATTTGTTTTTCGAGTGTTGGGTTTGAGAAGTTCTTTACAGATCCTGGATATGAGTCCTTTATCTGCAGTGTCTTTATGACAGCCTTGTTTGGGCATCACCAAGTGCTTTGGCTTCTACATTTGAGCATATTTGGTTCTCTACCTGCCCCTGCAGCTGAACTACCGCATGGTCCTAGAACATGGCCTTCTATGTTTCTATTTGCTTCTACTTGCCTCTATTTACTTCTATTTTCTGGACCTTCCACTCAGTCCTGATCTCTGCCCCCAGAACTATCTCCCAAAAATACAACTCAGCTTACATCTGACTCCTGTTCAAGAATGTTCTTCTGCCTCTCCTTTAGGATCAAGTCCTAATTCTTTATCATTTTGTTTAAAAAGATGATGATTTTTGTCACAGTAAGGATTTTTAGCCTTGCCCCCTCCCCCCATTCAACCCATGTCCTAGGTGGATGGACAGAGTGCATTGAGCAAATAGGAAATGAGCACCAAATTCCAGGATAGGGAGTGATGCATCCTAACTCAATAGTACAGCTGAAATTTATTTTTAGCCCAGAAAAGAAAATTCAGGATTAATAATAAGTGAGAAACAAAAAAACGAAAAAATGATTTCCTATAAAATGACAGATGTGGAGAGGGAAAATTACAATTTCTGGAGCTCTTCTTTAACCATGCTTTGGAAAGCACATTACTATATGTGTCCCTATGGTCGACATAAATTGTATTAACAATTTTAATGTTCCTCCCTTAAGTGAATTTGTGCCCTTGTGGAAATAACGAAAGAAAAAGCATAGGCCAAATTCAAATAAAAGACTGTATCTGTGTTCATTAAACTCTGTTCAGAAATTAATAAAACTGAATCCTTATGTTATAAATCTAATAAAATCAGACTTTTTTGGAATGTACAGTGGTACCACCCATCCTATCCTCTACCCGCATCCCGACATCTATCTGACGTGTTTTTCCTTGCTTTCTCATTTCTCCAACTTTAACTCCAAGTATTTCTTCCAGAGCCAAGAATTTACTCGTTTTCTGAGGGGTCCTCTTGTTAGTCTTCAGCCTCATTCACTGGGGACACTAGGAACCTGCTCTCTATTCCTGCTGCCTTTGTGACTGAGGTACGGCTCAAGTGGCCCAGGAGGACCTTGATTCAGCAGTTGGGTAGCACACGTATTCTGCACCATCTAACACACACGTGTGACTCTTCCCTTTGCATCCTCAAGCTTATCATCCGCGCCAGAATGTAATGGGGACCATTACACTCACCTGTGTATACTCTGAGCCATCAAGACGTATCTATGCCTCCCAAAGCAGACATTAGATAAACTGTCTTTAAATGAGTTGTAATAATTTTAAAGAAAACTTAGGTCAATGCTAGAATATTTTTCCACTCCATTATCTTACATTCTGTTTTGAATTATTAGTATGTGTTTTAGACTGTTTTGAGACTCAAACACATTGCTGTAATTCATAGGCAAAGAACTTAAGGAAAGACTTGAAAATGATATGGTTTAAATATATTGGGGTTAATATAGCGGTCTAAATAAACTCAGCTTAGCATGTTAGCGAGCAGCTTATGACAATTCCTAGAGAAGAAAAACGGCCCCAGTACAAAGCACTGTTGACTCTTGTCTTCTTTCTGGGCTCAGGATGTGTCTGCAAGGCCCTGGAAGATGTTAGGTCCTATTGACACAGTTGACAATCTAGGTGATAGCCCAGTGGCCCTCACTGATAGCCAGTGTCCTGACTCTTAAGAGGCCAGACACCTGCTGGAACAGTGGTCCCTCTTGTGCTCGGGATCCTTAGCTTAGGGTCAACCCCAAAGTGGCATATGTGAGGGGGGTGAAGTCTGTCATATTCCTTATAAAGTTCAATAAGGGAGCAAAGACAGTGCCAACAATGAAAAGTAATAGATTCTATGCTCAGATACAGGAAAAGATTCTTTTACTGCCTTTTGACTTCTTTGTGTCAGAAATAACAACTCATTTGACAATGAGGACCATTGCCATGATATGGATGTCTTAAATATAGTAATATTGCTTCCAAAATGTGCATTTGAAAAGTCTGAAGGAAAGCGAGACATTCCGAAGACTGCAGACGAGAGCAGAGGAGGGCTGAGCTGACCGCCCCGGGAGTCCAGCTCTGACCAGATGCTGCTGTCTTCACCATGAGGACACCCAGGGGCGGCTTGTCAGAAAGATCTGCTCCAAGGCACCAGGCCCTGCTTGGCCCTGCCAATGGGGACTGTGGCTCAGAGACAGAGAAAGAGATGGGCATCCTTAAGATATTCCTTTCCACCTCTGCATTCCCTTCAAATTTCACCTGTAACCGTTATGATCTACTTATCCAAATACACATATGCAAACTGGAAATAGGATTCCATGGGACTCTAGAACATTATGTTAGGGACTCCACGTGGAGCCCCCAGTGGGCTGTGGCTAGTCTGGATGCTGAGACAGTCTTGTCCACCTGCCTTCATTTAGTCCCAGGATACTAGAAGGGAGACTTCCGGCATGTCCCCCGTCCTTCCTTACTCCCCTCTGCCCTGACCCACACGAGTTTTCCTGATTTGAAAGACCTAGATCCATCTTGTTCTTATTCCCTTTGTGAGGATGAGGCAGTGAGTGTCATTAATCCCTCTTGAGCTCAGCAGTGTTATGCATTTGTACAGAACAGATCCTCATTTAATACCAACAAAAGAAAATTCACATCGTTGAAAACTATAGCCTAGCCCAATATATAAAACCAAATTGTAGACGTAGGGGATTAAAAGTACTTATGGCTTGCTTGATTATAAGAATACACACAACAAGGGACCGTGGGTGGCTCAGTCAATTAAGCATCTGATTCTTGGTTTCAGCTCAGGTCATGATCTCAGGGTCATGAGATTGAGCCTTGCTCAGTGGGGAGTTTGTTTGAGATTTCACTCTCCCTCTGAGTCTCATGCTTTTTCTCCTTCACCAACCCCTCTCTCAAATAAATAAGGAATTCTTATTTAAAAAAATACACACAATAATAATGAAGTAGCACCTGCTTTAAACTAAATGCCAATTAAATGAAGGTTTCACACGATTTAATTCCACTTCCAAAGTTTGGAGTATCTCTTTGAGAAATGAAGAACTCGCTCCTTTGGGCACTGAAGGGTCATTAAAGCTTTCCATGTGAGGACATACAGCACATTGGATCTTAGAATCGACAGCAGCAGAATGTGGCTCTGGGATTGGAAAGGCCAGAAAACGCAGCCTCAGGGCTTAGAAAGGTGGAGCCTCAGTCTGCCCAGGAGATCGCTGATCTGGACTTTGGGGGTCGGAATGGAAGGAATCCTAACACACGAGATGGTCTGGAGGATGGATCACCCCACCCCCAATGAGTTAGCTGTCCCACTATCTAGCACTGTTCACCCTGAGCCTTAGGGACAATCTTAATTGCCTGGCCAACAGCAACTCAAATGTATATGCTGTGGGCAGAAAGCAGTCCCCAAAGATGAGCACATCCTAACTCCCAGAACCCGTGAGTATGTTAACCTTGCATACGAAAGGGACTTTGCAGAAGTTGTTAAAAATAAGGATGCTGAAGTAGGGAGATTATCTTGGATTATCCCAGTGAAACTAATCTGATTACTTGGATCATGAAAAGCAAAATACTTTTCTTAGGGAAAGCTGGAGAAACAGGTGTGACAAGGGAGGGAGAGTCAGTGAAACACGACTTAGCTGTATTTGAACCTGGGGAAAGGGGCCACGTGCAAGGATTGCAAGCCACTTATGGAAGCTAGAAAAGGCAAGGAAACTGATTATCCTCTAGAGCCAGGTCAAAGGAATCAGGCCTGATGACACCTCGCTTTTAACCCAGCAAAACACGTGTCTAATTAACAGAATTATGTTACGATGATCTCCGGCTGTTTTAAGCCACTGAATTTGTTGCAATGTGTTATGGCATCAGGGGAATAGAACGAATCACCTTTCAATTTGGGATTTTATCTTCTCAGTCGCTCATAAATTGTTGCTACACTGATCTTTTTTTCTAAGACCTGCACCGGCCCTGACTGACAAGAGTTCAAAGGGATGGATGAGAAACCACGCGGAGATGTTTCTGCAGTGAGGAGACAAGATAGTAGACACAATACTTCCACCAGAGAGAGGGTTCAAGGTGAGTTGACCACAGAGATCTCAACATACTGCTGTTCGTGGGGTTTTTCATATCTGCCTCTCGTGCTGGACAGCTTGTTGGTCACAGTCCCCAGGACACTCAGTTCTTGAAGAAGCCTGCACATCGTGCCAATGTGCTTAAGAGCAGCATCTGGACATCTGTCCGCCTGTGTTCAGATCCAACATGGCAGCATCCTGGCCGCGTGACTCTGGGAACGTAAGTCAAAATATTTCTCCTGCCTCCATTTCCTCATCTATAAAATGTGACCAACAGCAGCGCATTCACAAAGGATGCTTGGAGGACTGAATAAGTTAACCTAACGGCAACTCATTCGACCAGCCTGCACCTAACAGGTTCTGGGAACTAGCCCAGGGCCAGAAACCACAGGGAACAGAAGGGAGAAACCCCCACTGGCCTGGGCTCTCCATTGGAGAGGGGAGACATTGTTACATTGTAACAAACACCAGAAGTAATAATGACCATGGGAGAGGCATGAGCCACACTGTTGAGGAAGTGGGAGGAAGTGGCAAGTGCTCAGAGCGGCTTGGCCTGTCCCCAGCAGGATAACAGCTGAAATTTGCTTAAGCGAGAACTAAAACAGTAGTTTTTTATACTTCTCTGGACTTTGGCCAAAGTTCTAGTTAAATCCAGTTACGAAAATTTGTTATGCTTTTACGTCCAACGTATGTTATAAAGAATTACTGTAACTCACCCAATGGTGCCCCTTTTAGCAGTAAGTGTAAGTGTCAAATATGCTCATATAATTGGCCCTTGGACACCACAGGTTCAAACTGTGGGGGTCCACTTGCACATGGATTTTTTCAATGTACATGCATGTTCTCCTTATGATTTTCTTAAAAATATTTTTCTCCCACTTTATTGTAAGAGCACAGCGTATATTAGAATATATGAAATATGTGTTAAATGACTGTTTATATTATCTGCAAGACTTCTGGCCAAAAGTAAGCTACTAGTAGGTTAGTTTTGGGACAGTCAAAAGTTACATGTAGATTTCAGACTATGTCAAGGTTGGGGGTCAGCACACTGGCCCCCTTGTTATTCAAGGGTCAACTCTAGTCTCAAGAAAGGAACTCACTGGCCTTTCTCTGACTTGTATTACAATGAAGATGAGATACAGGAATTTCACTCCAACGACCAAAATAGGGACAAGTATGGTATCTATGTTGAAAGCCAGGCACTTGTCACCTCAAATTGTTTTTGAGAATAGGTGAGCTATAAAAAGAAAGAAAATTAAAAGGACAGAAATGAATGTAATTTGATTCTTTAATAGTATGTAATTGTTACAAGGACACAACTTGAAACTTGAACTAGGTAGTTTAGAATAAAAAAGAAATGTTTCTTCACAGAGCAGGATAGAATTATACAGCTCACGGTCCCAAGATCCTACACCAGTGTGAGAAAGACAACCTGCTGAATGGAGGAAGATATTTGCAAATGGCATATCTGATAAAGGGTTAGTATCCAAATTATATAAAGAATATATACAACTCAACACCAATAAAACAAATAATCCAATCAAAAATGGGCAAATGACACGAATAGATATTTCTCTGAGGAAGACATACAGATGGCCTAAGGACACATGAGAAGTTGTTCCACATCACTAAGCAACAGGGAAATGTAAATCAAAACCACAAGGAGATATCACCTCACACCTGTCAGAATGGTTGAAACAAGACGGGAAACATCAAATGTTGGAGAGGGTGTGGAGAAAGGGGACCCTCTCGCACTCTTGGTGGGAATGCAAGCTGGTGCAGCCACTGTGGAAAACAGTATGGAAGTTCCTCAAAAAATCAAAAATAGACGGGGCGCCTGGGTGGCTCAGTGGGTTAAAGCCTCTGCCTTCGGCTCAGGTCATGATCTCAGGGTCCTGGGATCCAGCCCCGCATCGGGCTCTCTGCTCAGCGGGGAGCCTGCTTCCCCCTCCCTCTCTGTCTGCCTCTCTGCCTACCTGTAATCTCTCTCTGTCTGTCAGATAAATAAATAAAATCTTTAAAAAAAAATTAAAAATAGAACTACCATATGATCCAGTAATCACATTCCTGGATATTTACCCAAAGAATAGAAACATGCTAATTCAAAAGGACGTATTGCATGGAGCACTGGGTGTGGTGCATGAACAATTAATCTTGTAACACTGAAAAAATAAAATAAACATATTTGCGGGAAAAAAAAGGATACATCTACCCCTATGTTTATTGCAGCATTATATGCAACAGCCAAATTATGGAAGCAACCCAAGTGTCCACTGACTGATGAATGGAGAGAGAAGACATGGTATGTATACACAAGGGAATATTACTGAGCCATAAAAAGGAATGAAATCTTGCCATTTACAACATGAGGACAAAGAGGATATAATGTTAAGCAAAATAAGTCAGTAAAAAAAACAGCATAGGAGTTCATTCATATATGGAATTTAGGAAAGAAAACAAAGGAACAAAAGGGGGGGAAGGGAAAGATAAACCAAAAAAATAAAATAAAATAACAACAACAAAAAACAGACTCTTAGCTGTAGAGAGCAAACTGGTGACTGTCAGAGGAGACGTGGGTGGGGGCGGGTGAAACAGGTGAAGGGGATGAGGAGCACACTTCCCATGACAAGCGTTGGGTGATGTATAGAATTGTTGAGTCACTAACTTGTACACATGAAACTAACTATACTGGAATTAAAATTGAAAAAAAAAAAGAAGTACGCACAAGTGAAAACGGTGTGGGGACATAATGAAGAAGTTTCATAAATGAACCTTGAACATCAGTGTCGGGTCAGATAAATGGGCCATTACTGACAGCATCCCCGGACCTTCTTGGTGGCAACAGACCTGAGACTTTTGTGGATCCAGGTTCTCACCCAGCATGGCATCTGCTCCCTTCTCATTTTAAGGTGGAACAGCCCACTCCAGACTACAGAATGAGTGTAGGTAAAATGTGACAACATGTGGGGTTGGGGGGTACGGGTCTTTCCTCATGTTAATGATAAACAGACAGGTGGAATTGATTTTTTTCAATAAAGATATGAAATTAGCCTTGCCACCTCACTTGAAAACTCCGGAAACTTTAAACCTGGTACGTGACTGACCTCTGAAATGTCTTCATGGGATTTACACTCAGACCTTGGTTGAATGGACAAAGAGAAGCGTGGGGAGTAGAAGACTAAGGAATTATCATAGAATCCCACAATGTGGATGGAAAATTGGATAATCCGGGGTTCTCAGCTTGAACTTCAAACACTCTGGAGAAAAGTGACCAGTTTATAAAAGAATCTAATTATAAATTCCCATACTTCAATGGAAATATGCCCACTGGGAAAGTTCAGAGAGGACCAATTTGTTTCCTACAATGAATTTAAGTTTACAAATGCATTCTAAATTTGTCTATCACCCAGGGATTCTTGTAATCCAAGACAGCAAAACAGCAGGATGCATTCTGTTTCTGAGACAACCAGGATCCCTTTGCCTTATTGGGATCCTGCCAAGCAGGGTTCCAGAACCACATTTTTGCTAAAGAAAATGTCTCTTCCACCAGCATCCCAGCTTGGATTGGTACTATTTCTATACATTCAAAGTGACCATTACCTTATACACACACACGAATGTGTGATAAAGACACAGCTTTAGAGGGGCGTCTGGATGGCTCAGTGGATTAAGCCTCTGCCTTCGGCTCAGGTCATGATCTCAGGGTCCTGGGATCGAGCCCCGCATCAGGCTCTCTGCTCCCCCTCTCCCTCTGCCTGCCTCTCTGCCTACTTATGATCTTTCTCTCTGTCAAATAAATAAATAAAATCTTTTTAAAAAAACACAGCTTTAGATATGTGTATGTATAAATTTCAAAAGAAACAATTTAAACTTTAAATAGTCCAAATATTTAGTGAAGATTAGCTAGGAATTTGAAATATGATGGATAACTATTTTCGAACCTGCTAAAAATATACTTATGTTCAAACAGCAACATTTTATTTCACTGTACCCTTATCTAGCAAGTCCTCTGTGGTTTGTTTGTAGCTGGTCACATACTCGGAGAAAATGTGAGCAACTGGAGTCCTTTACAAGAACAGTTTGATATCCATCAATAGGGTCACGATCCTTTCCTGAAGGCAGTTCATTCAGCACATTCTGTGAAACTCAGAATGTTTCATTCTGAGAATTTAGAGTCCCCGATCTGGGCTACCACCTCTCCTGGACCCGACAGAAGCTCTGCTTGTCTCCACTCTGTCCTTGTCCCTAACATGCGAGGGACACCTGTGAGCTTCTCGAAGCTGGGGGCCACATGTTGATGGGCACAGTGTTTCAGTCTTACGGGAAAGCCAGGTATCCAACAGGGACCTTACCCCTTAGTTTTATGCTTGGGGTCACTGTGCTAATGGCCCCCATCATAACTGCCGGTCTTGGCTTTATTTCTTCTGTCTACGGTCAGCCTCACATCTCAGGCAGGGACATCCAGGTGAGGCTCTGCTCTGACAGATGCTGCTCACTGGGACTCCTTCTAGGTCTTGGGCCCCAAGAAGTTTTGGGTGAAAACTGTCCTGTCATGCTTCAGGCTGCACAAAGCTTTCCCGGAAGCAGTTCTTAGATGAGTTTGGGAAGCCACGTCGAGTCCCACCGCAAACCTGGTACTTCTGCCCTTTAAGAATTCAGCTTCGCTGCACAGTGGAGCTCAGTAGTCTCCACATCGCTCAGCTCCTGCAATCTTGTCATCTCTTTCTCCCCTTCCTCCTGTTAGTTAAAAAAATATATATCATGAATTTAAAAAGAACTGCCCAAATTTTAATAAATTCTTTTTAGTCCCAACTAAGATATAACCAGATTATTTTATGATTTTTTGCATGAAAACACTAACGCTGGAGGCTAATCTCTTTGGATCCTGGGATGGAGAAGAGCCAAGAACTTGAGAACCACTAACGTGGGGATATGTTCTTGGTATAATTGTATCTTGCTCTATTTCTTTGAAATTCACTGTTGTTTCCCCCTGTAAACCTATCTTTTCCATCCCTTTGTTTTGTGTCTGCAAATCTCAGTGTTCTGAAAACATAAAGGGAGTTGATTCAAAGGTTTTAGAAAACTTTGCAAAGAGCCTATGTCCCCCCAGTCCTGCCCCCTGGGCTCCTTTGTCAGGTCCGAATCTGATCCCTTGTGGAAACGGTGAAAGGGGCCTGGGCATGCCTCCCCCAGCTCCTTTTCAGACCTGTCTGAAACAGATTGCTGTAAGAACAATCCCTACCACACTCAAATCCATAATTGCTTCGGAGCTAGTTTTACCCGAAAGTTTCTCACATGTCCGTTGTAGGTCAACCCCCCTAGCCAGCCCAGGAACTGTCCAACTTCCACAAAGTGAAACGATTACAGAAACATTTTCAAGCTTTGGTCGGATGTAGCCATCTAGAAGGAGAGTTTGATGTTCATCCAGTTGAAGGGACACTTTTAAATTACAAAATGTCAAAAAAAATATGTTCCTCATTCTAAGCTTAAATACACAATTTGGATATACCTAGTAGCTAGAAACAAACAAAAAAAGCCTATTAAATAAGATTAATACATTTCTAGACTTCAACTCACGTAAATGGGGAAAAAAATGTACCAAATGATATTGCAGGTTTAGAAGATAAATGGTGTTTGGAAACGATAACCCTTTAAAGATAGCATTGCAACCCTGTTTATTAGTCTGTTGGAAAACTCAGGCTGTGGAAACGGTGTGGCCACATACATGTCCATCGATGAGATTCTTCCTATAGGAGCTGGATGGATCGTAAGGACTTAAGAATGAGCAAAGCCAGGAGCACCCTGCTGGTGGCGGGCTGCCTCCTGCACAGACAGGAGCAGCGCCCGAGATGTTGGCTTCGTGTGTGGGGAGCACACCAGCCTGGCTATCTACATGCCCAGGACGCTGGGTCGATGCCTTTGCCTCTCCCAGTGGAAAGTGGTCGCTTAAGGGAAATCACATATGGCCTCAGGGCATAAGGGGCATTCACGGGGGTTTCGAGGAACCACCTAGTCAGAGAGTGGGAGTGAAAGGAAAGGTCCCATGGCATCTGTTGTGTGTACTGAGCCTAGATCCCCCCAGGCTGAGGCTCTTTGCTGTGAACAAGCATCGCAGGCCACCCTTGAGAGCCCTTGAGAACCCTAAAGGACACAAACACAGCATGTCCACTTTGTGAGCCACGTCCCACGAGCTTCCCATGCAGGATGTCAATTTTGCCCCAGTCCAATTCCAGGGACTCTGTCCCCAGCAGCTGCTCCCTCAGACTCCCCATGCCTCAGCTATCACCTAATCCCCAGCACCCCTTGGGTTGGAAGTGCTGAGTCATACTTTGATCACCACTGCACTGGTCACCTGATTAGTATGTTCTTCCCCAAAGGGCTGTCCTATTTCCTCCCAGCTCGGCCAGAGTCCATAAGCCAAATGTGGCTGATGGCCCTATTTGGTGCTACTCCTTCCAAACTTCTTGTAATGTTTAGTGTAATGTGCTCTTCACAGCGAGGATAAATCATCCCTGGTCTGTCCATCTTATGCCTCCTGTTCTCTGGAGGAGATTGAACCATCTGTCCCGGCAACTCTGCCAGATGCGAGACCCCAGAAGGATGGGCACCATTAGACCTGGTTTGTAAATCACAACTCTGACCCACACCGACATGTATGTTCAGCCAGCTGCTCAAATTCCTCAGCATATCAGAGATAATCCATGAGATCTGTATTAAGAATCATTCTCGGCGGGAAGAAAAGGATGTCTTTCCCATACCACAGCTCCTGTCCCCCATAGGTCCACTCTTGGGGTCCCTGGACCTCACCAGAAAGCTCCACCCAGGTAGCCGGTCCAAAGTTTCCTGTGCTCCTGGTCCCCACTCATCAGGGCTCCCTCACTGCCTAGAGCAACACCGACAAGTGTCAATTTCGGTGAGATAGTTGACCTTCTCTTTTTATACCAAATCCCTGAAACGCAGTATTTATTTTTCACTTCTGGCGCATGTCAGTTCAGGGGCTCGGTGGCACACCCAGCCCGTGTGGGGACCCTGGCAGGAGCCAGGCTAGAGGATGAGCGTGCTGCCCGCAGCCACATGGCCACGCTGCTGGCCTTGCGACTGTGTTCAGATCTGGGCACCACAGCACCTCTTACGACCTCTCAGTGTCCTCCACGCAGTGCTAAACGAATAACACAAGTGTTTGCTGGTGCATTCACCTGCTCCGGCTGCCATAATAGATAAACTATGGGAGCTAAAATAACAGAAATTTACTTACCCCAGCTCTGGAGTCTGGAAGTCCAGGTAAAGCCTGGCCTCCGGGAAAGCCCCTTTACTTGGCTTGCAGATGGCAGCCTTCTGAACCCTCCGATGGGTGTCCCTCCTTATGGGTCTGTGTCCTAATCTCCTCTTCTTACAAGGACACCAGTTCTGTTAGATGAAGGCCCCTCATACAGAATCATTTTACTTCGATCATTTTTTGAAGACCCTGTCTCCAAAGACAGCCATATCCTGACATGCCAAGGGATGCTGGTGCTGAGGGATGATGCTGTGAACTGTAGGGGGACACAGTTCAGCCCACAGCCCTCAACCAGAGTCCTGGAAGGCCCTTAGTGATAGCAGCAGTCATACATCCCTTCCCTCCTCCGATCTCTAACAAGATTTTACCCCCGATTCACCTTTGGACATCCTGCCGCCCACCCAGCTCTTACCTCCTGTTGTCCCCAGACACGGAAGCTGGCTCCTCCTCAGAGATCCCTGAGCTTCTCTGGCTGAAGGTAGAAAACCGTGGCTTCATTAAATCTCTGGTTGCTTCTCGTTGCCCAAAGCGACCAAACCGTTTAAAACTCGTGTCATCACAAAAAATCCTAAATCGGGGCGCCTGGGTGGCTCAGTCGTTAAGCGTCTGCCTTCAGCTCAGGTCATGATCCCAGGGTCCTGGGATTGAGCCCCACACTGGGCTCCCTGCTTGGTGGGAAGCCTGCTTCTCCCGCTACCATCCCCTCTGCTTGTGTTCCCTCTCTCGCTGTGTTTCTCTCTGTCAAATAAATAAAATATTAAAAACAAAACAAAACAAAAAAAACCTAAATCCTGTTCTAAATTCCCTTTGAGTTTTCAATGACCCTGAAGATGTTTGTTTGCCTGCTTGGTGGGATACGTTTATGATTTCTTCTATACTAAGGAAAGCCCAGGTGAGAGGGAGCTACGCAAGCAAATGGTCCAGGAGCATCTCGTGGGGAAGCACCCGGGAATCATTGGTGCCTCCATCCTGTCCCTTCGTGCGTGGCCCAGCTCTGTGGTCCCTGGAGAGACAGACAGGTGGGGGGGGGGGCACTGCCTTCCTGCAGCCCGTGGCCATCTCCAATCCAGGCTACTGTCCTCTGGTCCCTGGCTCTCTGTCGCCCATTTCGTCTGCTCCGAAGCCTAGGACAGAAACGTCCCCTGGAACCCCCAGCCTGACTGTGCCATCTGGTGATGGACACCCTGTCTGGTGATTCAGAACTAATAGGCACCTTCGCCTTACAACATGGACGAGCAGCAGTGAGATACGGACCTTTTCCTTTCTTCCGACCTTGATGATTTTTTCCAACCTTTATTCACTTCACTGTGAACAGAGAAAGGTCCTTATCCCATGTGGTTGGCGAGGGTTTCTTTTCTTTCTTTCTTTTTTTTTTTTTTAAACAACAAATGCTGTTTTGTTCCTACTCCTGCCATATGTGAACACTTTACTTTGTCGAGAAAAGGGAATCCTAGGCTAGAGATTCTTTTTTATTGTTCATTTTTTTACTGTTTAAGTTTAAAATTTGTGATTCCTCTCCCAGAGGTTAATGAGGTCACCTTTCCCAACATGCCTTTCAGAGAGCAGTGGCAGGATGGTGGGTGGACTGCAGTCCCCACCGTCAAGGTGGCCCAACAAGCAGATATGCCTTAATTATTAGCAGTTGGTAGAAGAAAGACGGAATGAGTGTTTGTGTCTTTTTTTTTTTTAAGTAGGCTCCACACCCGGCATGGAGCCCTATGTGGGGCTCGAACTCACCCCTGTGAGATCAAGACCTGAGCTGCGATCCAGAGTTAGGGTTAACCCTACCCCTACCCCTAACCCATCTGGATGAAGCTTCTCTTTTGTCCTGCTCTACTCTCAGAATGATGAAGAGGGAGTCTGGACAAGGACTGACAATGCCCGTCTCACACTAAATCAGAAACCCAGTAAAATAACGTCAACTTTCTCCAGCATCGGAGGCGGAGCCATAATCCATGGGTTCAGATGGCACAAAGCGCTTGACTTCCGCCTGTGCTGAGTCGTTCAGTCCTCCTCTGAATGCAGTGCCGAAGCCAGGTTCCGCTTGAAGGACAGATGGATTGACAGATTGAGAGTCATCGTGACCTTCAGGTTGGTTCCTGCCCCCGGGAAATCCCGTGGACGGTGGAGGCGCAGCGTGGACATTTCAGAGGCACCGTGAGTTCCTGGCACACACTCAGGCTCAGCAGGATTATTCTGATTCGGGTCAGTGCAGGGTTGAGCTGCGCAGAGCAGGACTGACCTTGGGCTTTGTACCCTCCCTCCTGCCAGGAGCTCTGGCCCTGGATGCTGTGGGCTCAGACCCGCAGGGCTCCTGCCCCGGGCGGTGCCGCCTGGTGGGGGATGCCTGCACCCTCGGGCCACCGCTTCATCAGTCCCAGCAGGGGGCTGAGCAGAAGCACCTGGTCCGGGGAAGCAGATGACCGAGGCTGGCAGGCGAGCCCACAGCGTCCCGGAGCAGAAGCGGTCCGCCGACACCGCAGGGCACTGAGCGCGAGGAGGCAGGGGACGCACAACCTCAGCAAGGTTAACACCGTCGGTCGCGTGCTGGGGGCCTGAAGGACAGAAGGAAGGACACCCACGTGGCCACCCCAGTGCAAAAGACTGGCGTTGACGCCACGTCTGTCCCCTCTGACAGCCGCTCACGTGGGGGCTCTGACTTTCCCGCACACTTTCCCTTATGCGCCCCCTTATCTCCCTCGAAGCTTCCATTCGAACCGCACCTCGCCCAGGGTTCCCTTGCTACGGCGAGGGGTCTTGATGGTCTCCTCCGATACTGCAGCTGCTCCATGACACGATGCGCTCGGCCGTGGTGAGACTCTGCCCCTGGATGTGCGGCTCTGGGTTGGGGTCTGAAGCCGGGAAGACACAGACCACACAGCTGCCGGGGTTGGCTGCCCGCAGCCAGCAAAGGACAGGTAGTGTGCCTTCCTCAGTACCAGGAAAGAAGAGGAAAGAGAAGCAGAGAAGGGAGGAAGAAGGGGAGGGGTGCAGGGAGGGAGGGAAGAAGGAAAAAGGAGAAAGAAAGAAAGAAAGAAAGAAAGAAAGAAAGAAAGAAAGAAAGAAAGAAAGAAAGAAAGAAAGAAAGAAAGAGAGAAAGAGAGAAAGAGAGAAAGAGAGAAAGAGAGAAAGAAAGAAAGTGAGAAAAGAAAGTGAGGAAAGAAAGTGAGAAAGAAAAGAAAGGACATGGCTGTTAAAATTAATCATTGACAAACGTGCAAACATTCCTTTCCAATGGTTGGTGACTCCCTCATATTGTGAGTTGGGGTCTGGCCCCCACGAGGAAGAAACCAGAATGTACTTCCCAGACTCCCCCTCAGCTAGGACCAAGCCTTATCTCCACCAAGCAGGGTATTTGAAGAACTGTAATTAAGCTTCTCTTCAGAAACCAGAGAATCTAAAATGTAGACGCCCTGTGGCTTCCAATCTGGTGACGGGGAGAGCGGAGCCCCAGGTCCGGGCATGGTGCCCGTGATGAGCCCCAGCAGGGCTGTGTCTGCCCTGGGCAGTCGGCCTCCCGCTGGAACCATTGAGCAGCGTCCGTGGGCCCTGCTCCTCTCCGCAGCACCTGGAAGGATGCCTCTCTGGCCCAGTGCGATGCTGAGTGTCTCTGCTCTGCTTCCGTATTTTTTTTTTCTCTTTAAATTTTCTAGAATTGATTGCTTATGCATCACCAACAGCCTCGATGGCATTACACAAGGTAGAGAAAATGCAGTGCCCTTGAAGCCATAAAAGATCCAAGCAGGCTTCTTCAGGGGATGCAAAAATGACGAGCGGAGGTTTAATAAATAATAAATATGCACATACACTCAAAATTATTTGTTAATTACAAACAGAAGAATAGCTTTACAATCGGTTACCCTCGCACAGACTTAACCAAGTAATCTGAATTGACATCCCCAATAATGGGACAAAATGACATGTGCGCCTGCAGATACGGTGCCCTGAGAAGGAAGCTTTACTTCTTAGTACTTTTACCAAAACAACAACAACAACAACAAAAACATGACTTGAATTCAGTCATGAGGAAGTATGCGACAAACCCAAATTCTACAAAATAACTAAGCTGAATTTTTAATGTCAAGATCATAGAGAACAAAGGAGGCATGAGTGTATTTTCTGGATTAAAGAGAGCTCAATCAATATCCATTTCCACAACCCAGTGCAATGCGGCTTTCTGAGCTGGATCCTAGAGCAGGAGAAAGAAAAGTAACTGCAATGAACATCATTGGGAAAATCGGTACAGTTTGAATATGAACTGCGAATTCGGGGATACATCGATAGAGTTATATCCATGCCACTTTTCTAACTTTGGATTCATCTTCTGCGCTCAGGAAAGCCCTTCAGCCAAGAAGATGCACTGTTCAGACCATTATCCAGTGGAAATGCTGGAGAGGAGAATTTTACTTCCCAACCCTGAAAATTCTAGTGTGTCCATATTTCCTCTAAATTCTGCTCATAAAATGCCCAGTTCTTGCCTTGGCTCATGACAGAGCTAATAGAAGCCAGCTGAACAGTCGGCATTCTGCCCCAAAATATAATTGCTCTAATCCAAATGCTTATTCAGTACGTTCGCTAGCTCGAGTTTCCACATACAACGGTTTTACAGGTTGGCCCACCCCTACGGGACACGGGCCCCCACGATTTCAGCCTCCTAAGAAACTCCACCTCATTTCCCAGTCTTGTCCTCCGCTCAGCCCCAGGGGATGGCTGGCGCTGCAGATGTGTGTTCTGCCCGTACTTCTTCTACCCAGCAATTTCTTCAGTAGCCGCTGCTGTCCTGAAGAGCGGGTTTTGCAGACAATCCTAACATGCAATGCCGGAAAGCAATTCATTATTTGCTCACATGTCCATGGTCAGCTGGAGAGACTCACTGATCTCAGCTGAGTTCCTGGTCAGTGCCTTGGAGTCTGGGCCGTATCACACGCTGGGAGTCAGCTGGCTATTGTCTGTGATGGCTTCAGCGAGGACCGCCGACATGACTGGGATCTCGGCCACGGGTCCCTCACCCCCTAGAGCCCTCCGTGTCACGGTAGTGAATGAATTCAGAGGTCAAAGGGAGGGCCTTTGTAATCGTGCAGGAGTGCACGTGGAAATTCCCATGTACTGTGCAGTTGGGTAACCACACTTAATTGGTCAAAATAAGTAACACAGCTGTGTCCAAAGCAAAACTGGACAGAAGTGAAGTTTAGGGAGGGGATACAGGGGGACCTCTAGTTGGGATCTTTGTTCAATCGACCTACCATACAGAGTGACCTAATTGGCAATGAAGAAACAACTACAAATCAGGGGGAAACAGGACATTCGCACAGGGAGCACCCGGTAAATCCAATATCTGTATAGAAAAAAATGAATCTTGGCCTCTACCTCCCAGCAGAGACAGAAATTAACTTGCATTGGACCACAGACTTGAATGTGGAAGATAAAACAGGGAAGCTTCCAGGCACATTCCCTTTGATTTATGCCCAAACTTCTGGGAGTTGCCTTCGAAAACACAGATCAGTTCATCAAAGTTTCCTCCTCTGAAATGTGAAATGTCCCTACTGTCTTCAAAATAAATTTCAATACTTTAGCCTAAATCCCTTGGAAACCTGACCTCAAGCCCCACCCTGAAGGCGACCCCCCCCCATGCGATGACGGCGGTGTTAGAAAGAGCCAGTTCCCCACCTTGCCTGGTTGCTCTGTTCTCTGCATGGTCTTTAATAGGTGGAATGTTAATCAGGAAGTTCAAAACGCATTAGGCCCTTGAAACATGCCAGGGTCCCCAATCAGGGGCAAAATTAATTCCCTTGTCCTCGGCTTCCCCCCTAATTTTATTCAGAGTCACGCTGTTCCCTCCCGGGCTCTGTGAGCCCACACTGTGACTCACGCTGCCTCCCAGGGCCGGGCACCTCCCGCCTCCTGCCCGACCCACAGACAGAGTCTGGGAGGGAGGGACTGGGGAAGACCGTGAGGGGCGGGAGCCTGGAATCCGACAAGGTCTCAGGGTCAGAAAATGTGTAAGTTAATTTTTACTGCAAAATAGAGGAGCGGTTAGGGAGGGGGGTTACTGGGCCAGATGCCAATCGGTGTTATGCTAGTGTGAGCGAGCTTCATTCTTGGTCATGGCAAACGGTCGTTTTTCTGTGGCCATCCACGTTGCAAGGCTTGTGCAAGTTTACTTATCTCTTTTAGAGAATTATATCTATCTATCTATCTAAATTCCTGGCTACATGCTCATAGAAGCCTCTTCTGTTGGCAACTACTTACACCTCCACCAACCCCAACCAGCTGAAATATATGTATATTTATTAAAATATATATTATTATATATAGTTATATTTATTAAAATATATAATTATATATCTACTAAAATACAATTTTAAATTATATTAAATTAAATTTTAAAATATAATTAATATATAATTATATGTATTTATTAAAATATATAATTGTATAGATAATATGTAACATAATATTGTGTGTGTGTGTGTGTATCAGAGAAAGGGTGTGTTTGAGCAAATGGAGAACCAAGGTATAATTTACTTGGATTTGAAAGAAATGGAAGTTCCTTATAATGCCCAGCTGACATTTAACCACATTACTCCTCCCTTTTATCCCTGCCCATTGCTAGGAATAAGGGAAAAGGAAAGATGTTAGATTCTTCATTGATCAAGTAATGAAAGTCTGATAATTAAGCTAGGTTTTTCACTGTGTCTCTCATTTTCATTATCATTAAGGGGAAACAGTCTTGTAAAAGTAGTGGAGACCGTCCTTCTAGACCTTTCTAGACATCATAGCTGAGCATGGCTGGATGGCCCAGAGGGAATGCTTTAAATCAATACAGAGTTTTGCTGAGTACATGCTCACAGAGGCCTCTTTTGTTTGCCACTACTTACACCTCCTCCAGCCCAAGCTGCTGAAACAAGGGACTCGGGTTATGTTTGTTGCTTAGAATGAGCTGAGATGTATATTTCCTACAGTGTTATTAGTCTTGAAAGGATTTTCCAGACAGCCCATGCCAAAGATTATTTATTTTTAACGAATCCTACATAGTATTGATATTTACCTTATTGACAGATTTGAATATTTGTTTTATTTTTTTCCTCTATACATGATTTAAGCATGGGGAAATCCCAATATTTTCGAATCTGTGACAACTTATATAGGACTTAGATTGAGGTTTACCTTGCCACACTCATTGGTTAGGATTCAAATAGTAGTCCTTTCGTGGTCAAAGATTCAGATCGTTTTTCTCTCCAATTACTCCTTTTGATTCATGGCCAGAAACTAGCCATGGGTGAGTATATGCAGAATAGAATTGGATGCTGGTAGACCCTGGGAGCATGATCCACAGGCAGTGTGGACCCCGGGAGTGGGATTTACCAAGGGGAGGGTGCCAAACCAGACTCTCCTTTACTTTCAGGGGCTTTTCAAACTCAATACAAAGAAGCTTGAAGGCTCCAGTAAACCTTGGCTAAGCTGTTAGTGGAAGAGCCAATATGCTCACATGTGGACCCAACAACAGAGGCTGAAAACCATAGAGGGATTGCTTTAGAAACCCCAGGGAATTGTTGCCTAAAAACATAGTGTGTGCTTAGAGGCTTTCTCCCTCTTCCAAAATGAACTTTGAAGTTTTAGGGCTGCTGTTTCAGAGGTCTTTCCTCCCCAGGGATTGGAAATCCACTTCCATCTTCCACATGTAGTGAAACGGGAAAGAATGTAACCACTTAACATGCGGGGGAGACGCTGTACACACAAAGCCCAAGACACCACACCTGGATCTGGAGGTTGGTGGAGATGGTGAAGTCAGCACGGGGGACAGACGGAAACTCGATCGGAGGTCCCGATGCATCACTACAAGACCAGGGCAGACCAGCTGCCTTCCCTCCCACGGAGACCCCACATTTTCAGAGAGCATTAACAATCACTGCTCCATGTTCCTCTCTTGTTGGTTCGATAAAGAACAGTTTAATCAAGGATGTACATCTGTTTGGGGTTCTTAGATGTAAACTAACCACAGACTAACGTAGCAAGGAAAATATTGTATAACTTATATGATATAAAGAAGTCCTGGCCACATAGATATGGGCAGAAATTGACAAGATCACAATGAATAAGCTATCAATGCATTCTGCAATTGGTTTTAAAAGAAACAAACTTGATGATGTTGAGGAATGTGCCCTCTATGCCTACGCTGTGAAGAGTTTTGATCAGGAAGGGGTGCTGTACTTTGTCAAATGCTTTTTCAGCATCTATTGAGAGTATCATATGGTTCTTGTTCTTTCTTGTATTAATGTATTGAAT
>CM053607.1:2049415-2062223 GCA_028646535.1 Procyon lotor
AAAAATCTAGAAGAAAGCACAGGCAGTAATTTCTCTGACATTAGCCACATTTTTCTAGGTACATCTACTAAGGCAAGGAAAACAAAAGCAAATATAAACTACAGGGACTACCCCAAAATAAAAAGCTTTTGCTTGGAGAAGGAAACCATCAACAAAATAAAAGACATCCTGAATGGAAGAAGATATTTGCAAATGATATATCTGATGAGGGGCTAATATATAAAAAGAACTCCTACAACTCAACAATCTGTTCAAAAGATGGACAGAGGACCTGAACAGACACTTCTCCAAAGAAGACATACACATGGCCAACAGACACGGGAAAAATGCTCATCGGTACTCATGAGGGAAATGTAAATCCAAACCACAATGAGATATCACCTCACACCTGTTAGAATTGGTAGAATCAAGAAGATAAGAAACAACAAGCGTCGGTGATGATGGAGAAGGGAAAGAAATTTCATGCACTCTTAGTAAGAATGTGAATTTGTGCAGCCATCATGGAAAACTATCTGAGGTTTCCTCAAAACAGTAAAAACAGAAACACCAAAAGATCCAATATTTCTTCTATTGGATATTTACCCAGGGAAAACAAAAACACTAATTTGAAAAGATATAGGCACCCCTATGTTTATAGCAGCATTATTTACAATAACCAAGTCATGGAAGCAGCCCAAGTGTCCATGGACAGATGAACAGATAAGGAAAATGTGGTCTATACGCAAGCTTCCCCTCTGAATGTTCATCCCAATCCCCAGTAAAAGGAGACTGTTGATCCCTGTTCAGGGAGTCACGACTTTGGAAATCATTCCTGTAATCTCCTACTTTGCAGCAAATACAAGTGACCGTGTGAGGCAGCTCCACCTGGTGTGGTCTCTGTCCATGACCCCGCAAGGGTGGACCCACTTTGGTTCGGGAACAAGAGTTCCTCTATAAACCGCACCCCCAACGCCCGGAAATCAAGCTCAGAGCAGGCTGTGCTCGTCTCTACTTGCCCAGGAGAGGAACCTGGATTCAGAAGACTCACAGAGGAAAGGAACATGACCAAGAAGATGAGGGATCCAGACCATTCTAGAAATCGGCTCAGTTCTAGGAGCAAAAAGTTCACCCATAAGAAGGAGTGTCCACAGGTCAAGCCTCAGTTTTCATGGCTTAGCACATACAATCATAGCGACGCTCAGGAAAGAGTAAATAACGTGAAACTTGTGTTTAATAGCTGGAGCCCAGCCAGTCATTGCCAGCTGATGATTTTGTGGGCCTCATAATCTGGATTCACTGATTTCTGGGCTCTTCGGGGAAATGGGCAGGCCAGAGCACTGTATGAAGGTGCACGCATGAGCTGTGCCCTTTCACAGTGTCCGCTCTATTCAGTCCTAAGGCAAGGCGAACAGACTTAGAGAGCAGGGTCAGGATTCCGGACTTCATGACATCTCACCGCGCGCTTGTCCTGGCCTCTTACACGGCACACGAAGCCAAGCAGAAGACAAAGTCACAGGAGAAATGAGACAGAGCAGGGACAGGGAGTTAAGAACCCAAATGCAGAGTCAGTCTGTGAGTGTACAGTGGGAGAGGCCTTGGTCCGGTCAAGGTCAGGGTCAGGCTCATTAAAAGGGCGTCAAAAATCTTTTTTTTTTTTTTTTTTTTTAACTTTTTTATGGTCTCGGAGAAATCTGAAATGTATTGACCTATGGCAAATAATTAAGCTAAAGCCACTACATTAAAGTTTAAAGGCTCCGGCGAATGTGTGGTATTCCCCTTTCGGAAACTAGTTTATTACATGTGTTCACCGAGCAACGTGAACATTTTTGTGCTCCAGAACCAAAAGAAAAAATTTTAAGACAGATGGTGAGCTTGTGAAATTAGTGGTGGGTATTGAGGAGGGCACGTACTGCATGGAGCACTGGGTGTAGTGCAAAACAATGAATCCTGTAACACTGAAAAAAATAAATAAATAAAATTAAAATTAAAAAAAAAAGTCGTTCCGAACAGAACAGGGACAACAGAGTCTCCCCAGTAGGATAGTCGTGAACCTGGGGGAGCAGATTAGCCTCTGCGCCTTGGGTGGACGGCATTGCCGAGGGCACGGGGGATAAAGGACAGCCGTGCCCTAAGGAAAGACGAGCTCGGATACACCCTGTCCTTTCTGAGAAGCCGCAGCTGAGCCCTCCTGCAGCTAAGGGAATTAAACCCTGACTCTGCCCGCTGCCAAGGGGGAGGCTGACCTCCCCGGGAGCCCGGCGCCTGAGGAGAAAGGCATTTGCACAGATCAGATCTTCAGGGCCTGCCTTGCTGCCCTGAAGATTACGTAATGCTCCAACGGGTGTTCGGGGGCACATTTCTTTTTCAGGTATGTGCTGTGGGATATCACCAGCGATGAGAAATAAGGATACGATAGAAAAGAAAAGAACTGTCAGGGAGCCGTCAAATGGCGCCTATAGTAATATTCCACGGGTGCAGAAGAACATTCCAGAAAAAAAGTCGAGGGGGTCTGCAGAGACAAGCCTGGTGCACGAACCCCACCAAGTTTCCCTGTTGAGCCCCGAACCCCAAGCTGGTTAAAGCAAAGGGCGTCTCCTTCCCTGCTGCCCCTGCCCACAGGGGACTGTCCCTGGGGCACCTCCACGGGTGCTCGGGAGCTGTGTGTCCAGCCACCCCTTCCCAGCTGGACCTCGGCTTCGCACGTTCCAGACTAACCGAAATAACCATGATGCACAGACGAAAGGCACCTTTCTGCTTCCTCTCCACCAGCGTTCACCTTGTGCACAAGCCCTCATTTGCCCGAGCTCGCAGTCGGACAACCGGAAACAAGCAAAACAAGAATGAATTCTAGACTTGCTTTAGAGGCTCGAGGGCTGTCTGAGTTTGAAATACACACCGGACCCCCCTAAGGTGACTCATTCTCCTGGGGATTTTCCTCTCTCTCCGTCTCAGGAGGGCCTCTGCCCCAGAGGTGCGGCAGTCCCTCACTCCCAGAGTTCCACAAGGACCCCACGGAGAACCACCCCTGCTCTGGAATCCAGGGGCTTCTTGGGCCCCCATCTGTCTCTGACCCGTGCAGCTCTGATGTGAGGGGCTGCGTACAGCCAACCCGTATAGTACCTGAACTTAAATTCCCTGCTGGCCACCAGGCCCCTCCTGTGTCTCCTCCCCCGGGGACGTCTCTCCAACCCAGGAGAACTCCTGGTCTCCTTTGGGGAATAGGAAGTCTTTTTGCATCCAACCCTGAATCCTCCCTGCTTGTGGCTGATAACAAACCCCCGGGTGCACTGTTGACGAAGCTGACACTTTTCAAATCCAATGTCTGGACGCCCCCACCAATTAACTCAGAATTTCTGCATCTTCCCAGGGGTGCATGCTAAGATGAGCAGGTGCTGACCGCTGGCCTCCACCCCGAGAAGGGGTTTGCAGCCACTGTAGGCGAACCCACACCCATGGCAGGGCCACCACCAGCCAGGGCCACCACGGGGCTCCCTAGGGGGCAGATGTCCAGACTTTGGGGGTGCACCGCTCCCTCCCTAGCCGGCCACCTCCTTTCCCAACCTCTCACCTCTCAGATCCCTCCCTCACTGCAGATTATTGAGGGCAACCCTGCTTTCCTGCAGCAGAAGGAACGTCCTTCCCCGGGGTCCCCACCTGCCTCCATATCCTCTCATCCCCAGAAAGCAGGGGTGACCTGACTGCTGTGGGGGTCCAGGGAGAAATGGGTTCTCTGTGCACCCTGTGGAGCCCCCTTTTCTGTAGAGAGCACAAGTCCTCTGTTCCTGTGTGGGGTGGGCTCTATCCCTGGCAGGGAGGCCCGCAGTTTGCAGAACAATCTGGGTGTGAGTGTATGTAAGTGTATGTAAGTGAGTCCTTCCAGATAAGTATGGATAAAGTCTGACTGTGCCCCCCCATTGGCACCTACCCAGGCATTGCCTGAATAAAACTAACTTTTGATCTCTTCCGTCTAGTGCTTTCTAAGACCTGAGTTAGGGAGAAGGAGGAGGATCCGGTGGACGTTCGCCTGAAACTCAGGGTTCTGTGCATGGTCTGGCTACACTCATGGGGATGGGCTTTGGGGACCAGCAGTGGTCACAGATCTCCGTGGGCACAGCCCAGGAGGCTGGTGGCCTCGTGGGAGCTGTGTGGGGAGGTGTCTCGGGGCGGCACTGGCTTCACAGCGATGCCCTTGGCTCAAAACCAGTGAGGGTCCCATGTAGTCACGTCAGATGGCCACACAAGGCTGACCTTGGCCTAAGAGGCAGGCACGCTACGCCCACAGGGACAGGTGCCGGGACAGGAACGACTTCGTCTGACAGCTATTTGTGTCCCAGCAGAAGCTCTCCTGGGCACGGGGAATGTTCTGATCACTCTCCGAGATTTGCTGTGGGGGCACTTTGTTTCTCCAGCCAGGTCCAGCGAAAGGTGATACAAAGAAGGGAGAACACGCATTCAGCACCTACCGTTTGTGATCAGCTGAATGATGTCCCCAAGCCGTCGGGTCCTGGCTCGTAGAACTTGTGACTGTTACCTTGTACAGAGAAGGAGGTCTCTGCTAATGTGATCCAGTGAAGGACGCTGGCACGAGACGACTCGCCTCGGCGGTTCAGATGGACCTAAAAGAAAACACAGGCACACGTAGCGGTGGGGCTTTGACCGAACCCGGGAGGGGGAAGAACATGACCCCAGAGGCAGGGAGGGGACGGATCTCAGTCCAGTGACACTGACCCAGGGCCCCTGGACTCCCGTGCTGTGAGAGTGCGTGTGTGTTAGGTGCGGTGGGTAGGTTGTCCCAGTGACAACAGGGAAGGACTACCTCACTCCGAGGGGCTGCACAGGGAAAGTCAGGTCATGGCTGCAAGCGCACCGGCTGGCCCCGTGACCGCGTCCGGCCGCCCGCTGGGGAGGGATAGAGAGGGTCCGCTGCTTCCACCAGCCCCAGGTCCAGGGACCGGCAGCATCGGGACAGTGCCCAGGCCGTCTGGTCCTCGAGCCTCCTGTGGCCCGCGGTCTGGCACAGGCACAGGGAAGGCACCAAGTGCTGCTATGAGGGCCACTCGGGGCTCCCAGAGCAAACGGGTGGTGCTAACCTCTTGGGAGGCCGGGACCCATCTGTGGGCTGCAGAGACATGCACACCCGTCCCCAGGCCTGCTCTCCCCACGCCGGGCCCCGGATTCAGTTATTGCTTCTACACGGAGAGGGCTTGGCACACACTAGGTGCTCAGGAGATGTCTGGCGAGTGAGTTTCTTACACATAAAGTGATCCCTTATGGCTTCGGTTTGCAGAGCCCCCGAGTGCGGCTTCCCCCAGGTGAGGGGCTTTGTGGATCCGCAGGAGGGAGGACTCCATGCAGTCGCGGGGGCAGAGCTGTGACCCAGAGGTCACAGCCAACTCCCCACTTCCCAAGGGCTGTAGACACTCCTCCACAGAGGGCAGGACCCCAGCCTCGGGGGGCCCCTTCCGCATCAGGTCCTCGACGGCAGGCTCTGCTGGCCCACAGGTACCGTGTGCATTCCCGCCTACCTCTGCCCCTACCACTCACAGCCCCGCCAGCCCTGACGCTACACCGTCCCGCTTCGCTCATCGCGTGGGCTCTTGTCTCCTGACAGGTGTGGACAAACATGCAGGGGACTTAGCTAATGATCTGACAGGTGTCACAGCCCTTGGGGGACAGGGGTCCCCCTCTGCCAAGGGCGTGAGCGAGACCAGAAGGCCAGTGGCCCTTCCTGCCGAGGATGCAGAAGCAGAAATGGTCATCAGGAAGGCCACATCCCGGGGGCCACAGACCTCCACGGCAACTGACTGAGTAAGGGGAACCGTGCCGAGCTTGTCCTCGTGTCCGGAGAGGACACTGATCGCTGATCTCCCTAAAGGGGATGTGGGCAGACCCTCCTGTCTCTTCTCGCCCTGGGCAGGAGGATCGGCTCATCGGAATGGTGGCCTCGGGAGGAAGGCTGGCACGTGGACGAGCTGCTCCAGGCTCTGCCCCACAAGCTGCTTTCTTGGCTCCTGCTGCCCTAGGCTTGCTACCGGAGGCCTTTCCAGCTGGACTGTGTCCCAGCAGGTTCCTGAACTTGGCCTGTGGCAGCATCCATAGCCTCGGACCCACTCCCAGTATCTGCCTCCCTCGAGATCCCAGAGACAAGGGGGCTCCCCCACCTCCCAGGAGGGGGAACAAAGTCGCGCTTCCTGAGGCCCTTAGGCAGATGGGCGGCAGAGCACAAATCTGCAGTCCAGGAAAGCCGGGCCGCGCAGGGACGCGACATGACACCAGGGCTGGTGGCAGCTGGGTGATACAGGTCTGGGGTGGAGTTCCAGGCCTGGGACGGGGCCGGGACTTCCAGGCTGGGCGGAGTCTGAGAAGTGTGCCCTGTAGACCCCTGCGGGTGTGAGAGAAGGCCGGCCGCACTGCCCCAGGGACGTGGCCGGGATGAAACCACTGTGACTTGTAGGCTCCCCGTGGACATCGGCGAGGTCCCCGAGGAGCACATGTTGCCGCTGTCCAGAACACTCGTGAAGCTGCCGCGGCCTGCGAGGGACTCCCTGGGATGCTCCCTGGGATCCGGGCCGAGCCTGCTCTGCTGTGGCACAGGCAGCTGCCCGGCCTGCTCACTCCCGCCCGGCCCAAGGGGGTCGAACCAGATCGCCACACAGGCAGCGGGTGGGAGAGGGCGGCCCGAACCAGGGACAGAGTCGGGCGCCCAGGGCTCAGGGCAGGCTTGCAAGTACGGGCTGGACCGCAGAACCAAGGAGGTTCGTTCAGGGGGCTACGGAGGACAAGCAGGGCTGACAGAGATGGGGAGCCAAGGCCAGTGCCCCTGGAGGCCAGGTCTGATGCTGTCGGACGCATCCCTGGGTCAGGGACCACGGGAGCTGACTGAGGCTGAGGCGTGCTGAGAAATGACTTAAAGCAGTGGCCACTGAGTATACGAACTTGACTTTCACCTTAAGAGATGATCAAAAAGATACACCAAGGATTGCAGAGAAAAGGAAACACTGAAAGAAAAAAATGAGCGCGAATACATAAATATTATTACTCTATTACATCAAGTAGTTTTCTTTTTCAGTAGGTTTCTCCCCGGGGAAGATGAGCTCCTCTTTTTACTGCCTCTCTTAACCCTGAGCTCATGGCCCACACATTTCTTTCTTTTTATTTTTTTAAGATTTTATTTGAGAGAGAGAGAGAGAGAGAGCGAGCGCACAAGCAGGAGGAAGGGCACAGACAGAGGGAGAAGCAGAGTCCCCGCTAAGCAGGGAGCCTCATGTGGGGCTCGATCCCAGGACCCTGGGATCATGACCTGAGCCTGAGCTGAAGGCAGATACTTCACCGACTGAGCCCCCAGGAGCCCCTGGTTCTTTCACTTTCGAGCAGAGCCCAGGACGCACAGAGGCCCCACCAGGTCCTACATCCCATGGATCCATGAGGAAGCAGGTGACCGTGAACTGGCTGAGAAAGTGCTCTCCTGTCAACGCCCAGACCCTTACAAACACCGTTGGATGGAGCAGGCGGGGGTTTGTGCGCCAGCATCCTTGCCGTACCGTTAGCTCTGATGTGGGGTCGCGTCTATGGATCCATCCAGGGAGGCAGCGTTTGCGAGCACCGATCTGCAAACCCACCACACAGCAGGTCTCGGAGCCCCAGGTGCCCCGGCCCTGGGCCAGAAATCCGGCAGAGGGGAGCCGACAACAGGAGGGGCTGCTGAGGCTGCGGGAGCAGCTCATCCGCGGGACCTTCCAAACCAAGTAGCACCTCGAAGGGCAGACCCCTCCTCCTGCCTGCACAGCTGCCAGGCCGCTGGGCTCTGTTAAACCTGCCCCCGGCTCTCATGGGCCTTTGCTCTTTGTGTTTGCCTCTGTGCCCGCGGGCAGCGCCCAGGCCCTGGGGTCACCCCGCCCCTCGGCCACGTGCTCTGCACTGATCCGATGGGGGCATGGCTCTGCACACTGATGTCCCCGTGCTCACGCCCACCAAGGTCCACTGGACCCCAGGGCTCCCCTGGTTTAGACCTTTAGACCTTATCCCCTTCCCTCCTTTGCAGCCTGTCCCTGCCCGGAAGCAGGACGAAGGAGAAACCCACATCATCTCGAATGTGTGGGCAGACCTTGAAAGCCTAAAACCTAAATTTGTGTTCTAAAATACAAACTTTCAAGTTGTCTTCTCTGCGCGAGCGGCCCGGGGTCCGGACAGGAGGAAGGACCCAGAGTTTGAATGTCAAAATCCTGCCAACCATCTAAAAATACAGGCTGAGGGGTCTGAGTGTTAAGGTTTTCAGGACAGACTGGAAGATATCGGCTCCTCCTTTACTGCTCAGGAGAGTGCGAGCAGCATGATTTCTTCGAGCATCCTGAAAGGTGCAAGACAGTGGAACAGAGACCTTCTCCATCCCAGGGGCAGCTGACAGGTGTGGGGGCCTACCCCGTGCCGGGCCCCTGAGAGGGAGAGACGGCAGAGTGAGCAGACATCCCCGTGGAGAGCAAGCAGTGGGCCCGGCACTCCTGGGGACAGAGGCTGTGAGGCCAGAGGACAGGCGGGGAGAGAAGAAAGCTGGGTCAGTGGATAGGACGTGATCATCTGTTCTAGAAAGGGGCTTGTGATAAGTCTTAAGACATGAAAGGACAGGAGAAAATCATGGTGTTGCCCAAGACCGTCGCATCTGCTGTGCTCCCTTCTGCAAAGTGACTCCTGACTGTGTGCGTCAGTGACCTCGGTGTGTCTGTCCCTGCTAGATCCCATTTGTCTTACTTATACATTAAGTTTATTTTCAAATCCCCCGTCGTGCTAAGGATGCGATCCGGTTCGTACACTTGCCGAGCTGGATCTGGCTTGAAGACGTTTCAGTAACACCCGCCAAACCCACTGGTTCTTTGTGGGGAACAGGCAGAGAAAGCTGGAGACGGGGAATCTTCTACTCACACTCCTCAGCAAAGACCGCAAATTCAAATTCCCCCAAAGAAAGGAGGACTCGCTTATCAGGAATCAATGGGAACGTTTGTATCCTGGGGATTTCACACACCCACGGCAAGTTTTGCTCATAAAAGTAACATTAACTACACCAAAACCTAAGGATGGACTCTGTGTGGGCTAATCAAATTTAAGTTAAAAATACAAAGTCACATTACGGAATTGGTGATAAATACTCTCGTCCCGGTCTGTAAAATAGTCATCATGTGGTTACCGATTTGGAATTTCGTAATCTGGGAACTTGGATTTTTTCCGTCTCGTGAAGATAGAAGGAGACAGCTGAACAAAAATGGCTCAATAATGGAGTCATGACATTAATTAGTTGTACATGGTAGGGTTTTCCATTTGAATCTGTCCCAGGGCATTAAGCACAGCACAGATGGGTGTTTCAGTGTAGACGGGAGGCTTTATCTCTGGAAATTATCCAGACCTCTCCTCGATTCTTTTGCAAAGAGCAAGACTGGGTTCTCTTCTCTCTCCCATGAGTTGTGCGAGGCTGATGGGTAGTTTTTCCAGTTATTCAAGGTATTTACGAATGAGATGTGATATGGGAAAAAGGAATCAGATTGGTCACAACAGATTTGCTCTGCAGTTTTTGGCCTTCGGTCTGCGGAAATGCTAAATTCTGTTCAAGAGATGCAATCTCTATCCTGGAGGGATCACTGGAATTATTTCCCACGTAAATCGACTGGATTTGGAAGCAAACTTTGGAGCAAGGGAAATACTGATGTTCATGTTGGATTTGGTCTTTACTGACCTGATACTGCCTACTCCGCTTTTCCATTTTTTTTTCCAAGTAAATACGTATTATTTTTCATTTAAAGGCATTACATTTCATTCATATTGAAATTTTCCTAAACTTGCAGAGCAATCTCTGCATCCCGGGCATTGTTCTAGGTCCTTCATAAATAGTACCTTCTCTCATCCTCCTGTCGACCTGGAGTAGGTTTCACCTTTATCGTGTCCCCTATAAGGACGGGAAAATGAATCTCCTTTGAGTTGGGAGACATGCCCATGGTCCTACCCCGGCATTCTCCATCTTATATTTACCTTGCAAAGATTTTAATTTAATTTAATATTAATTGAATAGTTAATTTAATATTTAAATTTTCCTTTGCAGTATAGGTGTACTTTTAAGAGCCTATCATTGGCGGCGCCTGGGTGGCTCAGTGGGTTAAAACCTCTGCCTTCAGCTCAGGTCATGATCTCAGGGTCCTGGGATCGAGCCCCACATCGGGCTCTCTGCTCAGCAGGGAGCCTGCTTCCCCCTCTCTCTCTGCCTGCCTCTCTGCCTACTTGTGATCTCTCTCTCTCTGTCAAATAAATAAATAAAATCTTTAAAAAAAAAAAAAGCACATTATTGAATTTTACTTCCATAACACAATCTAAGACTTTGGTTTCTGTTTTTTTCTTTATGTAGGGTTGACACATTAGTTTCAAGGGTTAAGAGTTTGTTTCATAATAAGCAAATCTTATCTATTTTAAGGATTGATATATTTTTTGATGTCTTCTCTTGTCACTCCTATGCCTCTCATTTCAATTTTTCTGTTGCTAGTCTCTGTTGTTTTCTTCTCTATACTCAAAATCTCATTACTTTTCTCTCCTCATTTATTCTTCTTATCTTGGCCATCAGTATTTATAAAAGGATTTTAGCTTCGTTCTCTGATATTCGAACTTACAAACAAAGGAGTGTATGTGTATAAAGCAGACTCCCTCATCCGTAGGATGGAATTTCAGGAGAATTTCATTTTGCTTTTTTTTTTTTTTTTGGCCCCTTCCTCCATGTCTCCTTCTTGAAAATATTATGTGGAATACGAGACGCGGTATTTTTATTAAGCTCACTTAGTTACACATACATAGGCTTATATGCTGACTTTTTCCATAATTGCCTGTGTGGTTCTGTAACGTCAAAAGTTATCCAAACTCCATTTACCTATTTTAAACACTGTACTCATGCAATACCGTATCTTCCAAATAATGAACACATAAGTAAGTATCTAGATCTTTCTAGATCTTTCCAAAGCTGGAAACACAACAAAACAAAACCGATACTTACGATACTCCAGGCAAACTTACCGACCAGACACAAGCCAGACACATCCTGAAAAACCACCAAGACGCGGGTTACTCCTAGGAGTACCCACGCTGAAGAGCCAAACAGGTTACCACGAAAATAAAACCAAACTTGCTTGCAGACTTGCTCTCCTCTGCGAAAGCAAATACCAGATCATAACGGTGACCTATTGGGAAGAAAAAAATGCTATGCTTTGGACATTTAATTCCAAGTCCAGCTTGTCATGACTCGGGGAACAGAAACACATTGTACTGTTTCCGTGTGCCGCCCTCCCCAGTGACAGTCTGACTTGCTCGAATCCTTCCATCCTCTTCCTTGAGGACACTGCTCCACGGGGGCCTCCATTCCTGTGGCTGCAGGGGGAGGAGGGGAGGTGCAGGGGGAGGAAGGGAGGTGCAGGGGCTCTTCTATGCTCAGGTCATTGTATCCACCCCTAACACATGGGCAGGGCACTGCAGTCGCTCTTGTCCCTGGATAAGGAAACTGAGGCCCAGAGAGATCGGTTGAGCTGAAAGGTCCCGATGGAGTGACGGGACACAGCAGTGAGGACACCGGGTGACCCTGAGTCTAGAAGCTGGAGCCGCCATTGAGGAATTCACTGGAGGATTCACTGTGTGGTCACATTGGAAAAGAAAGGGAATGGGGGCGGGGTGGGGAAAGAAGGAAGGAAAATAGGAAAGAAGATAACCCATGTGTATAAAAGGGAGACAAGAGGAAAAGCAGTGGGGGGTGGGTACGCTCTGGCGGCCCCGGGCAGGCCCCAGAGCGGGGAGGCCAGCCCACAGGTGGACCTCAGGCTCCCTGCCCGGCTGGACGACACCTGCTTCCCAGACCAGGCAGCGGGGGTGCACGGACGCTCACCGCTCCGCGCTGGGAAATGCAGACAGAAGCATCTAGAAGCTGCACAAGGAATTCGACCGTCACTTAATATCGTTTGAATCCATCAATTTAAAAAACGAGGATGGTGTATAATATGTCTATTTCATTTCCTTATTCTAGTAATTCATGCTTAATTCATTAAAAAATGTGTCTTCTCCAGTTTGGGAAGAAGAGGGCGGCTCCTCCCCACGTGCTGTTTGAAAAGCAACGTTCTGCATATTTTCTTTGTTGCTGGTGCCTTGTCCAGATTCACACTATTTCTGTCTTTCCTAAAATTTACTAGGAACAACCTCCCGGTTCCCGCATGAGTGACAGCCTCAAGCAACGTTTTCCATCTCAGCCCTGCTGTGGTCGTGACAGGGTCCACGAACGGGACATGTTTAACAAGAAACACCTTCAAATAAGAGCTTTTGAACGCTTTTCCATACTGTGAAAGGGCATGCTCCCTCCCCTCTCTCCACACTGAGGGGAGCTCTGGGAAGTGGACCTCCGGGGCTCATCTCCATCCCCTCTGCCACTTGTGTCCCCAGGAAGGGGGTCACGTATTCAGCTGGGGAGGTCTGATGACCCGTCCTTGTCCCCTTCCCTCCTGGGCGCCTGTGGTCCTCATTCGGTGGGTCCCTGGGGTGGTGCCCAGACAGGGCCCTTCAACACTGGGTGGGTGGGAAGGCCTGAGGTTTGGGGGAGGAGTACATGGGAAGTCCAGGAACCTTGAGGATATCATCAGGGGCAGCAATAAGTATAGGTGGAGAAGGTTTGGGGTGGGCCTTGGGGGTTTTATGGCAGTGCCGGGGGGCCTCTGTTGGCCATCGCAATTCTTTCACCAGGCCCAACTGCCATTTACTGCTAGAGGTGCTCAGCTTCAGGCCCCAGGATGCTCCGGCTTTGGTGGGGGGCTGCAGCTTTGGGGAC
>CM053607.1:2062323-2083970 GCA_028646535.1 Procyon lotor
CGGAACCCGGAGAGGGAGGGCCAAGTCCGGAGCAAAGGGAGGGGGGCTCGGCCAAGGCGCGGTGAGTGCCCTTGGAAGGCACCTGCCTCATGGGCACGGGGACAAGGATTCCGTTTCAATCCTTCCTACTCCCAGAATGGACAGGGAGGAAGATGCCAGGATGTAAACCTGGGGGGTTCCTTCGGGGGAAGCAGGTCTGGGAGAGCACGGCCAAGCCCATGCGCAGCTCCTGAGCACGTACCCTACCCATGACTTCTCTTCCAACTGCTTTCCTCGCTTGCTTCCCAGATCCTCCCTGAAGCTTATGACCCCTGTCTCGTCATGACATCGTGGGGAGGCCCGCCGGGCACTTTCTGCCCATCGGGAATTCATTTTTCTAATTGTTTACAGACTCGGCGTGGTTAGTGGTGAATAAGAACAATCAGGTCACATAATGAGCGTTCCATTAAGTTCAAAGCATTCTATTCAAAAAGCCTTCCTAATTTTGAGATAACGCATTTACTGTATTTTTCTTACCTTAGGAAAATGCAAGCCTGGCCACTGGGGGGTTGGTTTTCTTTGCGAGATTTCCTTTGGGATTTTTACGCGGCTGTCAAACCTGCTCCACATTCACTATTGTCCATCCTGGCAGTGAGCTGCTTACTTAAAATATCCTGATTACTCTTAAACTGTTCTCATTCGTGCAACCATCTGCTTTGCAACTTCCACAAATCCCATCTCTTAAGTAAACGTATTATTGTTCATTTGTCCACAAGCCCATCGTCACACGCTCGTGCGAGCCACTGCCATTTCTCACCTGTTTTCTGATGGATTAGTCCACGTTGCCTGCCCGTCTCCAGCCTGGCCACGCAGAGTCCCTTCCCCGCTCTGATCCCGAGGATCCCCAAGGAAGCCCCTGCCATCCTGTGCCATGACGCTCCTCGTCCATTCGGGAAACTCGGAGGAGCGTCCCAAAGACGACAAGGCAAAGAAGGAGCTGGCCATGAATGGGGTGTATGTGAGGTGAGCTCTCTCGAATCTGTTGGCAAAACCAGGGGCAGAAATGGGAGAAACACGGGCAGCTGTGGCCACAGGGAATGAGAATTTTTATGTTCTAGAATGATGCAGGGATCACAAGGGAGAAGAGGGCTGCTTGGCAAAGGCCTGTTGGAGTGGGGAACAAGGGTCACCCCCAGAGCCGGGTCACGCCTGCCATGACGGCAGCCTGCAGGGGACACAGCGGATCCGGTCAGCCAGGCGGCCGACTGCCCCCAGGGTGGACAGTTCTGCCTGAGGTCAGAGGGCAGGCAAGCCTCCTGAGTCAGAAGGGTGGGGTGGGACGGGGTTCCTCAAACGAAAGGCTGGGGAGGGAGGAAATAGGTTACTTAGCTGGAAAACCATCTTCTTGGAAGCATTCGTGTAGCCATGTTGATTTTGGGGCAACTTTATGTTTTTGAGGGGTTTCAACATGACCTCCTTCAGGAGCCAGAATTAAGTTTCTCCAAACTCTCGGTACTTCCTGTCCAGAAAAGGACTTGCCTTCCATGAAACAAGCACGTGGAGTCTTGCAACAGAGGAGACAGAATGGAACGGAAACATACAGAGAAGAATTTACTCGTTTGTCAAATACGCACCACACTTCATTTCCGACTCTTGATTTCGTCTCATGTCATGATCTCAGGGTCACGAGTTCGAGCCCTGCACTGGGCTCACACACTGGGCATGGAGCCGGCCTCAGGTGCTCTCCCCCTGTCCCTCTGCCCTTTCCTCCCTCTAGAAAATTCCATGTATAATAATGACTCTCCACCTATCATAAGTAACAATTATAACACCGACTATTTTATATAATAATCTACACTGATCTTTGAGCTAAATTTCTAAGTGTTTAATGATAAAGGAGAGGGGCTGATTAATGCCACATTTTGAATGTAGGACTCTAACCTCATCTGTCTCATTGCTCCCCAATTTCCCTTTGGCTTCTTTCTAAGAGTTGAGTCCCAAAGGGAGGGAGGAGACCAGGTCCTGGAGCTTAGCCAGTAAGAGACTCAGCCTGAGAATCTGACGCCGAAGCTCTGGGGCTTCTGACGGATCCTCGGGCTCACAGACTGAAGGTGTGACAGCCTCTTAGCCCTAGCAAGCTGCCCAGGTCCAGCCTGCACCCCTGCATCCCACCTGCGGCCGCTCTGAAGAAAAGTTCTTCCAGCAGCTCCTGACTTCCTAAACTGTACTAAGTCAGACTTTGGGGTCAGCTCTAAACATCAGATAATCCACAAGACACAAGCCTTGCCCTAATCTTTCACTTCGGGAATTTCAATCTTCTGACATCAAACACGGCCTTTTCTCGTTTCTGAATATGCTATTGTCTCACGCTGTCCAGATACTCTTTCCACTGTAGACCTATAAAGCATCTTTTAGGAATGGGCTGTGGGGCCAGACCCCGCTGACCCTGCCTCTGGTGATGTCAGAGAGCAGTGTTCTCACCCGCCCCCACTTCCGATGCCAATTTCGAATATGATTGTCACCTGAACTTCTGATCCAAGGCTATAGATGGGAAGGACCCACTCCGTAGGTTCATTTAATTTGCTAGAGTGGCTCACAGAACTTAGAGAGACATTTTGCTCCCCAGGTCACTGGTTTATTGTAATAGGGTATAAGTCAGAAAGAGCCAGATGGAAGAGAGGCATCGGGCAGGGTCCCCAGGAGGGGGACAAGGGCACGGAGCGTCCACATTCTCTGATGCTCTCTGCTTCTTGCTTCTCTGTCTGTTCACCAACGGGAAGCTCTCTGAAACCCGTCCCTTGGGGATTTTCATGAAGCCTTCACTGTACAGTCGGGACTGATGAAATCACTGGTCATTGGTCATTGACTGAGCCCCCAGACAGTCTCCCTTTCCCTGAGAGTGAGGGGGTCAGGCAGTGGGACTGGAAGTTCCCCCTGTTTACACTGTTGGTGCGATTGCAAGCTGGTGCAGCCACTCTGAAAAACAGTGTGGAGATTCCTCAAAAAGTTAAAAATGGAGCTACCCTATGATTCTGCCATCGCACTACTGGGTATTTACCCCAAAGAAGCAGATGCAGTACAAAGAAGGGCCACATGGACCCCAATGTTCATAGCAGCAATGGCCACAATCGCCAAACTGTGGAAAGAACCAAGATGCCCTTCAACAGATGAATGGATAAAGAAGATATGGTCCATATACACAATGGAATATTATGCCTCCATCAGAAAGGACGAATATCCAACTTTTGTATCAACATGGACGGGACTGGAAGAGATTATGCAGAGTGAAATAAGTCAAGCGGAGAGAGCCAATTATCATATGGTCGCACTTACATGTGGAGCATAAAGAAAAACATGGAGGACATTGTGAGAAGAAAGGGAAGGGGGAATGGGGGGAAATCAGAGGGAGAGATGAACCATGAGAGACTGAGGACTCTGAGCAACAGACTGAGGGTTTTGGAGGGGTGGGGGTGGGGGGTTGGGCGAGCCTGGGGGGTGGGTATTGAGGAGGGCACGTATTGCATGGAGCACTGGGTGTGGTACGTGAACAATGAATCTTGGAACCCTGAAAAAATAAAATAAACATATTTGGGGGAAAAAAAAAGAAAGTTCCCCCTTCCCCACACAAGGCTGGCACTCCAGGCCACCACCCCCTATAGCCCAAGCAAAGTCACCTTGTTAGCATAACAAAAGGCCCCTTTCTGGCGCTCTCTTCTTAGGAAATTCCAAGAGTTTTAGGAGTTCTGAGCCAGAAACGGAAAGACCAGCTATCTGTACTTTATTGTTAAGCCCAACTGCCATCCCCTTCACCTTGTTTCAAGGCCTCTCTGGTGCCTCACTCATCAGGCTCCCTCTGCTCTGCTCCCGCCTGGCCCCAGGCTGGAGTTTTCTCTGGGTCATCTAAGACACATTCCTGGTCTGGGATGAGCGCTGAATTCAGTGAACAGCCAGAACTGGAGAACACTCATGGTTGCAAAGGATGTGGTTTCTCCACAATGGAAAGAGACTCATTGGTTACTACTCAAAAAGAAAAAAAAAATCCTAAAACTGAATCCTTTTACATTAGCCATTCTTTTTCCGTTCCATCTGTTTAAACATATAAAAAGAACCCCGGGGTGTCTTCATGTGATCTTAACTGGACTTGGAAAATCCGACCCCCCTGCAGGTTACATTTGACATCATTTGAAATAGTTAGAGATCTGTATTTCTCAAGCATGTGAGGCCCTGGACTTAGGACAGAGGCAAGGGCCGCCTCCTGCTGAACCCCAACCCGACCCCAGCGCCCCCGCCCCCTTAACCCCCCCCAACCAGCCTCTGCTTCCCCTCAGGTGAGCTCCTTGTCTGAGCTGCAGGGAGGGGAGGTGGCAGGTGTTTTGAAGACCACTCCCAATGCAGGCCTTTCCATAAAACTGTTTTCACTTTAAGGAGTGTTTTCAAATAAATGAATATGAGAGAGAGAGAGAGCCAGGGAGCCAGCGCTGCTCAGCCTGGGGTTCTGCTATCCTTGCCCCGGATACCTGGGACGGCCAGACGGCCAGAGCTAGGCAACCCCGACAGGCTCGAAGCTAGCCCTGCAAAAGGAAACCAGAGACCCCAGTCACTCTCTCCCTCTCCACCTTCCTTTCCAACATGTGCAAAATCGGCGAATCTGGGATAAAGTGAGTGTGAGGGGCACCAGAATCACAGAATTAGGAGCCCGGCCCTCCAGGACCTGCAGGAGGTATGCAGTCAGCGAGGAAAGGGGCACTCAGTGAAGCCCAGTGGCCACAGGCCACGCAGGTGGTGAGAACACACGTGTGCACACATGTGTGCACGCACGCACAGGTGCCTGCACAGGTGGGCACCGAGGCACAGGGGCGCTCACATTCAATGCACACACATGCATTCACACACCCCGTCACAGGACACTGAGTGGGCTTATGCCGGGCCAGGGGTCAAGCCCCTGCGGCTCCCTGGGCCCTTGCAGCCTGGCCCCCAGGGGTGCCCAGCCCCAAGGCCTCCTAATGGACTGGCTACACGCAGAGGGCCCCGGCACACGGGCTCTCCAGGGCGGGTGGCCCGGAGCCCGGAGGGCCTGGACACCCCAGAACTGACCAGGAGATAGACTTTGCTTCTTCGACCCCCGGCCCTCCCATCACTTCCGGAGCCCAGAGCAACACAGGTCTGTGCACACTCGGAGCCCGCAAGACACCCCAAGCTCTGGGCGCTGCTGTCCCACACGCGGCAGGCGGGAGAGACAAAGCAGTGGGGCCCTGCGGCAGCAGGTGTCTGGCCCTGGGGGTGCGGGCCAGGCAGCTCCCTGTGGGGCTCAGCGCGACTGCAGGCCCGAGGGCACCTGGAGGGTGGCTCCTGCCGCTCCCACTCCGGCCTCCGGGCCACCGCTCCAGCCGCAGGGATCCTCCGCAGCCCTCCTCCGGTCGGGCTGACCCCGCCAGCCCTTTCTCCGGCCTCTTCCCTCCCCCTTCTGTCTCCCCTCTGCCTCTTCCCCCGGCTCCCCACCCCGCCGCCCCCGCGGACTCCTCCCGCTCCCTCCTCCCCTGCCGCCCCCTCCGCCCGCTGCTCTCCCACGGTGCGGGCTGGTGCTCCGCCACCGCCCCCGCCGCCGCGGCCGCCACCCCGCCCCCCGCCCCCCGCGCCGCAGTGATAACCCCGCGCGGGCGGCGGAGGCGCGGCGGGGCAGCTCCTTCCTGCGCGCCGGCCGGCCCGGCTCCTCGGTGCCCACTTGCAGCCGCCCGGCCGGGGCCGTCCCGCGCCCCCGGGCACCCGGAGCGCCCCCGGATGGAGCGGCGCGTTCTCCCCGCCGGGACGCCGCGCGGGCGGCGGGCGTGGGGCGCGAGGGGCGGCCGGGCCCCGCGAGGCCCCCGCTGCGCGGCGCTGTGCGCGCTGCTGCTGGCGCAGGTGGTGCAGGTGAGTCCCCGACGCGGGGGCGGGTGCCCGCGGCTTCCCTGCCGCGGCCCGGGCTCACCGGGGTGTGGCCGCTGTCTTCCAGCAGGCACCTGCGTGCTCCGTGGGACCCGCGGTGGCCTCGCCGGGGAGCCCCAGTGTCTGGCGTCCTCCCGGTTCCGCGGCGCGGCCGGACTGGATGGAAAAGGGCGGTAAGTCTGCGGGGAAGGGGGTTTTCCAGTCCTCACGCGGTAGCCCTGGTTTACAAGGTGCCCTGAAAGTTCCTAACTCGGGGAACTCGCTCCAAGGATGCTGCCTCGCTTCCTCGCCTTAGGAGAGAGCGCCTGTGAGTCGACTTCCAGCAGTATTTATATTGTTTTCCGTTGTGAATCACTAACGCTTACGGCGTTATTACCATAAGCGGTAGAGGAAAAAGTAAGGAATACGTATTTAATAAGAACATTTAAAAAGCAAGGAGTAATCTAGAGGTTTTACTAATTTATGCATTCAGGAAAGTAGAAGGCGCATACTCCTTTCTCCGCCCCTTCGCCCCCTCCTGATCCTCCTCGGGCTTTTTAAATTGAAGCCTCCCCATATATCCTTGATTAAAGAGCGGGAGATGGAAGAAAGCCGTTTTTGCTCAGCACTCCTCATGTTAGTCTGAAAGTGGATGTCTTGGGACATAATTGAAATATAGTGCATGGAGTGGGTAATTAGCGTTTTGTGACATCCTCGGCAATGCCCATACCTTCTGCCCGGACTTGGCTTACAAGTCCCATCCTTTTGCAATGTGTGGTTTTGCTGGCGCTGTTGGGAAGCAGCCTTGTCAATTTCATGTCTCCTGGGAATGATTGTCTCTGCCCTCAACTGCCTGAGCTTAAAGGGAGAGGCAGGTGTGGAATGTCAGTTGCTGAACCCAGGCCTTTGGCAGTTGTTTAATATTTGTACTTTGCAACATTTCTAACAAGTCGACCTTGGAGTGTTAATATTTTAGAGGAAGAACGAGGTTTGATTATCCCAACGTATTTTCATAAAATTTAGAAAACTCAAAGTTTTTAATACAGTTTCCCATTTTTTGTAACGACAGGAATCTGACATAGGCATTAGCTGTCTGAATAACGTCCTACTGAATGAGTACCTGAGTAGTCTAAATGCAGGGGTAGGTCCATGATCACTGAACAGAAGACTGAAGGAGCAGCAGAGGGCGCTAGATGTAAGTGATATGAAATCCTTAAAGATCACTTTTGCTCTGTAATCGCTGGAGAGAGGTAATTATCTGTCTATTTAAAGGTCACCTTCTTGGGCTTGCCCTTGTCTTCTTTCATGTTTCTCTTAGGATGCATTCCACAGTATAATTACCCACATTGGATTTGTCCCTCTGCACGCACTTCTGAAAAAAAGAGATTTTTGTAAAAATTCTAGTTCTCTAAAATCATGAAAATTCCTGAAGGTCTCAGGAGATTTTCCAGAGGACTGTATAGCATCTTATAGAAAATACGTTTTCTTTGAGGTAGGAGCAATATAGGCAGAGACTTATTTCCAGAAGGAGAAGGCACTTCTCGCTTCCTGCCCAGGTGAGCTTCCCCTGCTCCGCGCCAGGATGGACTCCGGCCCCGCTGGCGCTGATGTGCCGCTCGAGTCACCTGGCATCTCGGCGAGTGTCACAAGCCAAGCGTTGCCATGACAACCACAGACCTCACTTGGGCAGAAACTGGAGGGGAAGGTGGGAGCCATCCTCGGTGAAGTCACAGCTTAGTGGACACACCCACCCCTGCCCGCCCTCTGTGTGTGGGAGGTTTTTAATGATAAATGGCCAAGTCCAGAGAGTGGGCATCGCTAGAGGGCTTTCATACTGCCGGAGAAAAGACTCTTCCTGCTCACGGCTTCCTTGTTTTGAGGGGAGCCAGGGTGCACTTTGTGTGACTGCTGGTATCTAAGTATTTGTTACACAAGTTGGCTTTGGAATCGCTCTTTTTGGCCGTAAGGTTTGTTTCATGCGTAATTCAGACTGTGATTGCCAGTTTTCCTCCGTGTCTGAAGCACTTCGGCGGCGGGAAAGAGAACACCCCCTATTCCCGATGCCACACAGATAACTGAAGTGTTTTCAGAATGCGCCCGTTTCATTTTGGCTGATTCAGAATTGTTTTCCCTTAGTGGGAGATTTTAGTGCTTTTCCTACAAATTTGCCTTGGTAATAGACACAGTGGCTCTTGTTGAGAGCCAAGACCTAGCTCGTATTTGTTAGCCTTCGATTCTAGAGTAAGTTATGCTTCCCAGGCAAGGTTTAGAAGTTCTTTAGAAAGGGGTTTCGTCCTGCATAATAGACCTTTGTTTGTGTGTGTGTGTGTTGGAAAATTATATTGATTTGCATCCGAACATTTGGGGAACGTGAGACAGGGTCGTCTCTTTCAGGTTCACACGTGGGGTGCTTGTCAATCTTTAACAACGGGCTCTTTGGAGCCCGGAGAGGACATTTTCTGGTTCCCATGGGGTGTATACTCGCACGGTGGCTGCTTCCAAGCTATGGAAGTGATGTCCCTGGGTGCAGGGGTAGGAGGCAAGGTGCAGATCTGCTCTGTGCAGCTGGTATGAACCAGCCCTACGTGCTTAAGTGGTCTATACCTCATGCGTTCAATTTGCAACCAGAGTATTCTTGGACTTGAGGCTGTGGTCAGAAAACCTCTTGAAATCAAGGAGTTCTGACCACTGACTGGAGCAGCCATACGTGAAGTTCCTCCTTAACCTAGGGTGTATAGGGCACAGGCCTTATCTAAAGGATTCTCAAAGAGGGGTGCCTGGGTGGCTCAGTCGGTTTAGCATCCAACTCGTGACTTCAGCTCAGGTCATGATCTCAGGGTCCTGGGATGGAGCCCCCCGTCTGGCTCAAAGCTCAGCAGGGAGTTGGCTTGAGATTGCCCCTCCCTCCCTCCCTCCCTCTGCCTCCCCCCCAGCTCATGCTTGGGCACTTACTCTCTCTCCTTCTCTCTTTAAAATAAGTAAATAAAACCTTAAAGAAAAAAAAGTTAAAAAAAAAAATAAAGAATACTTAAAGATTAGGACTCACACTAATTTTTTCTTGAAATCACAAGCCAATAGTTATAGGGATTATAATCTGAAAACATAAGTTCAAAAGTTAATTTTCTCAGTCCCTTGTAGTCTATTGCATGTATTGATTTATTTCCAGATAGTAATAGGAGTATGATGAGATGTTATGCTTGTGTTGTTCATCCATTGAATTCTTCAGTGATGACCTTTTTCACATTCATTTATACATAACCAGGAGTGCACATTTGAGAGAAAGGACTGTTGTGGGACTAAATCAGGACTCTCTGCAATGAGAGTATTTGCGTTTGGTTCTGGGAGTCTGTCCCGTGCATTGAAGACTCTGGATTGATCTCGAGTCTGCCTGGTTAGATCCCAGGAGCACCACTGCCCCCCCCCCACCCCCAGGACAGATGGAGATATCTCTAGACATCTGTCTCCCGGGGCTGTGGGAGGGGGATCACTCTGGTTGAGAACCAGTAGGCTACACTGAAAAACCCGGATCTGCTTCTGTCACACGTTTGCTTCCGCGTTCTTGGGAACCAAAGGTCATTGATCACAAAGTGTGGCTTTGCTGTTTGCGGGGCTGGTGGCCTGCGGCCAGCCTGTACCAGTCCTTCGGAGCTGGCTGTTACTTTCCTTTAACTTTGGCAGAGCTGGTCACTGAAAAGTAAAACAGTTTCAGGGAAATAAATCCTTTTAAAAACAAAATTAAAATCTGCAAATCTCATCCCTTGTCATTATTTGACTGTTACCTGTGCTCTTGAGGTTCTTTGCATCCATCCTGTCTGTGTGCAGGGGACACTGCGTGTGTCCGAGTGTGCCACTGGGCCTCTCTTCCGCGCTCCGTGGTGAGTGACATCGTTGGCACTGGGGGTCAGCCATGGTGGGACCCTTACACCCAGGGAGTTGGCAAATGCGGTGAAGCAGGCTGTGTATTTTTCCCCTCAGATAGCTGGTCGTCTAGCGTTTATCAACACAACTCTGCATGTGTTTATGTAAAAGAGCCTTATCAGTCGCTATTTTGAGAGTGGATACTCTGTGTCCTCTCCAGATAAAGGATACATGTTATATGTTCTCCAAAACAAAGGTCCTAAGAATACGGCTTATATCATCTGGAAACAATTTGATTTTTTTTTAAGTGGTGATCATCGTTTTATGTGCGGTTAATTTGCTGATCAGCCAGTGTTTGGAAGAGTCCACAGCCCCTGTTGGAATGGACACAGACTTGGGCTGAGGGGGAGGGGGCCCCCCCCTTAGAGCCCTGGGGGCACAGTGAAAGGGCAAGATGGCCACTTGCACCAGCCTCCCCCCCTCGGTCTGGGAAGCTGGGGGTGCGGAAGGCGGTGGAGGGATCCCGAGGTAGAAAGGCGTGCACACTTGGCTTGTCTCTCGGAGTGGCCCAGGACAGCCTGCAGTCCCATCCTTACCCCAAATGAGCAAATCCCTGACTTGCTTCCCTCCTTCTCCTATCACTGCACATAGGTTAAGAAGATTTCTTTTATCTTCTCAGTTTCCTAAGTAAAATAGGAAAGAGGCCCAATGCATTTTGCCCTCTGGGACACAGATGTATATTTGCTTCGATGTAGATGTTGATAGTTGGTGGTCACGTGCTCTGCCACGGCCTGCTGCCCATGGCCCTCAGGGTACCTGTTGATCCCTGCGTGGCAGGGCCAGGCCCCTGGGGTTGGAAATCGAAGCTCTTGCCTGGAGGACACGGCCTCCCTGGGGTTGCCAAGGCCAGAGCTGAGCCTTTGGTTATCCTGCCGCTGGATGGGTTTTGCTGCTGGGCCTGGACATGCACCCCACTCCTGGCTTCAACAAGGGGGCTCCAGACAGGGCCTCACCGGCTGAGGCCTGCTCTGCCTCTCCCAGCCCACCGTGTGCCATTTCTGACTGGCACTGGCTGCCCACTCGGTTCCAGCGTGACCTGTCCCCAACCCTGACAGCAGAAAGGCCTGCGCATAGACGCTGCACTGAAACAGACTGGTTGTGGAGGAAACCCCACTTCTCCAGAAAAAATAGTTACCCAAATCCTGCTTACTTCTGACCAAGTGCCATCTGTGGGTTTTATCTTACAACTCCAAGAAGAATGTCCAACTCGCACTAACGCAGGAAAGGGCCCCGGTTATGAGCCTTGCACAGGCTCCTGACTGCTCATGTTGTAATGAAAGGAGCTTTAAAGTGTCATCCTATGCTTTCCGCAGAGAGGGCGACAATTCGAATGTATGCCGAGGCCACCCTGTGACATCCTCGCTGCCCCTGACACCCTGCAGGCCTGTGCGGGTGCCCTGACATTGGACATCCCCTTTCTTGAAGTCTCAAAAAATTATGTAGTTGAATGTGTTTTCAGCTAACATACTATGAATCGGAGCAGAAGACAGTGGTGCGTGTAGGGAAAGACCCTGAGCGGTGAACTCTGATGTTGTGCGGAGAACTCAGGCCAGTGAGAGGGTGGGCAGCGGTATGCAGTGGGGGCAGACCGTGTAGGAAACTTTGGCATCTGGAATATGTCTGCACGTGATTTGTAGGATTCCTCAATTTAACAATTAACTATTGAAGTATTAAACAGCAAGGAATGCCCATCATAGTTGTCTTTTTAACTGCTTTCTGAGAAATGCTTCGTATTTTGAAGCTAAAATTTCTTGTCAGTGCAATGAAGATTTTTGTAAAGAACCAGAAATAATGACTAAAAGAATATTTAGAACCATAAATGATTATGTGTTATCATGAGTACAAAGTACGATTTATGAGATGTAATCCTAAAGGTCCATTTTCAGTTTTCTTTGGCCTAGGATCCAGTTTTTTCTTGGAGTGTCCTAGATTTTGCTGGATTGGGAGTAACACATGATGGGCAGTGGAGACTTCCCTAAAGACGGCTTGGAAGATTTTCACTCCTGACTCTTGATTGTTTGCATCCTACAGTGTGGATCTGAGGTCGGCCTGATGCTAAAATTTCCTACCGTCGTTTCTTATCATGTGGAAGTGTCATCTGACAGTAAATTATATCCCAAGACTCCCCGAGTCTTTTCAGAATCCCACACTTACTCAGCCTTATTCTCTTTGTCTTTCAGAATATGACCTGGTGTCTCCCTATGAGGTTGACCACAATGGAGACTACGTGTCCCACGAAATCACACACTCTCGGAGGAGGAAGAGGGGGCTGGCCCAGCTCAGGGTGGAGTCTCTCCACCTGCGGCTGAAGGGCTTCAAGCACGACTTCCACATGGAGCTGACGGCTTCCAGCAACCTGCTGGCTCCTGGGTTTATCGTGCAGACACTGGGGAAGGGGGGCACTAAGTCCGTGCACACTTTCCCATCTGAGGACTTCTGTTTCTATCAAGGCTCCTTACGATCCCACAAAAACTCCTCGGTGGCTCTCTCGACATGCAAAGGTTTGGTGAGTACGACTCGGGTGCCGGGGGTGCGTGAAAGGGGAGGGGGTGCAGTTTCCCTTGAGAGATTGTAGCTGATTCTGCTGTTATGGCAGGACATATCTCTTTGGTCTGTAACAGTAGGAGGAAATCGCCAAATAATACCATCTAGAATATGTCGGGCTGCCTCTTTTGGAGCATGTGCCCAGACTTTCATTACTGTTTTACAAGAACCTGGGAAGAGCGCCCCAGCATGAAGATTGTACTTCTAACTCACGGCCAGATCTGATGGCATGAACTTCCCAGGGCATGGTTCCACTGTAACTTACTGGTCCATTGCTAGCGCTGCGGGGATGTCTTCACTCTAAATAGAACAATAGTGCAAAACTAATTGGCTGGGTGGATTATTTGATCAGGTGCTTGGGAGCACTTTGCCTTGGCCATTCTGTTGAAGATCACATGCTTACGGATTAGGGCTTTTGCTTCAAATGCAGTGATGAATCCATGACTGGGCATGTCTTACTGGACCAATTATTCCTTGGTACTTCTCCATTTTCTTAGTACCTGATGTAGACCCTGAACATCACGTGAATGCTTCCCGTGGTCCCATTTGCTGGGACCCCACAGTGAGGAGCATCTGGCCCCATTGAGAAGATGCCTGCATCCCTCAGGCTGCCCCAAGCCAAAATCTGAATGCCTTGTCTTTTAATTTCCTTAAAATATTTCCATATTTTTAGGGAAGAAAACCTTAGTGGATATTTAGAGTCTTGAATACATAAATTAGTCATACGCAAATGACTGAGAAATGGTTTAGGTAGCTGAGCGAATACATGTGGCCAAAATCCTTCAAGGTCTTGACCATAGTAAAGGTTTGGCAAATAGGTTTTTGAACATTTATTACATTTCTAGAAGATGTGTTAAGTTTATCTTAAATTTCTTTCTGTCTTTGGAAAGAGGGAATTCATACTCTGCATCTTAGAAGGATTTTGTGCACGTGTGTGCAGATTTCAGATGCTGAAGGGGCATCCATAACCAGTCCCTTCAAATACTATGTATGTGTAAATGCTAACTCTGTTGAAAATTTTCAAAAACATATTAACGCCTGCTTTTCAAGGGAATTTGGAGCAATTTGATTCCACGTCTATGCTAATTCATAAAGGGCTTTCAATTGGGGAGAATGGCTACAGAAGGGTTCTGCCAAGGATATGGTGGTGGTTATTTGGCATAATTTTTAGGATGGAAGAAAATGTGGCTGATTTCTTCCATGTTCTCCCAAGAAAAACAGATCTTCCTTATTGAAAGGGCTAGAACTCTTCATATAATGCACTCAAGGAAGAGATCTCTTCTTTGGCTCCTTTTCACAAAGGCTCAGACCAGAAATGGAAGCCATCTGGGTGGTAGAGAGGTGCGCCCTGCCATCAGAGCTCATAGCCTTGGATTTGTTTGTGGAGGTTGGGCAAGGTGCATCCCATTAACCCAGGAGGGGTCCAGGCTTACTGCAGCCCGGGTCTCTGTGGGCCGAGGCTCTCCCGATGGCTGAGCCTTGCCCTGGACTCCATCCCAGGAGCAGACTTGGTTAGCAGCAGCTCGAGATTCCCGGTTCTCTTTGATCTCCATGGAAGTTAACGGCACAAGTGGTAAGTGACAACTACGCGTGAGATAAAGAAGTGAAAAGGAGCCGGGAAAAAAGACTCCTCTGGATAATGAACTGTGGAATTTAATATTCTGGCCACTGGGCTAGAAATCTATATGCTTTCCCCATTAATCTTCCAAATACATTAAATCCAACGTCACTGATACTTTGTCTGTAGATGATCATGACAGAAATGACCTCAGCCAGACTTATGAGTGTGGGTTCAGGGGCATTTGCCATCTGATAGGACAAATCAGAGGCATTTTCATGGAGAAAAAGGGAGGATAAGAAGTCCCCTTTCGTTAGCGAGATAATAAAAAATATTGAATGGGATCATCCCTCAAGTAGCTGCCAAGTCCTTTATTTCTTTCCTGATTGATGGCTGCCCCAATTGCTCATCTCTCAGATCGCTTAAGGTATAAAGAAAAATGACATGTTTTTACATTAGAGGATGGCTCCCTTTTTGTTCTTATTGTTCTTGGTGGTTTTTTTTTTTTTTTTTTTTGGATCTTTTTCTTTCCCTCCTCGCAATGTTTCTGGTTGACCCAGCTATTTGCTGGAAGTCAAGTGTCAGTAGAATTCTCTTTGGTCTGATGTGTTGTTCCTTACACACCTTTGTAGATCCTAGCAGAGAGAGCATTTGGAAAACAAGATCCTTGGGACGGGAGGAAAAAAAATCTATATTCTATTCTCCTGGTTTTATCTGCAGTAGGAACCTATCACCTGCGAGCTAAACTCTATTGCGTAACTAAGAGTTTAATGCCTTCAGGTAGAGAACATGGCTGATGGTTGTGAGCCAGTGCATGTCCAATCTGATGGACCATTTTTTCCTGTGGTTCTCAGCTTTTGCGTTTGGGAGCACATTGCTGTAGTTCTCTAAAAACGAATACGAGAAACACCATCAAAGTTAAGAGGTGATGGCCTTATTTATAATAAAGATTATTGAAAAATTAAAATGAGTGTTTTCCTAAGGGTTTTGTGAATAATCAATGCACTTCAGACCTGTGTTGTCTGATGAGAGAGGCAGGGAAGGGGCAGTGTCATTACGGGGATGAAAGAAGACACATCTGGATACCATGAGGGGCAGAGCGGGTGCCTCACCCTGCCTTGCTGGGAGGGGCAGCATCCACATAGGATTTTAGTGTAGTTTTGTCCAAGCTCAACCCTCACAGTAGAATCGGGGTATGATGCCTGGTGGTGAGGAATAGGCTGTCCCAGGAAAGACTGCTAACATCTGTCAAGGTCATGGACTTCTCCACTGCACCATCTGTAAACCCTAGAAAGACTTCTAAAGTCATCCTGATAATTGCCACCAAGTACCTTGACTCAAAATATTTCATATTTCATTAAATAAGGTTGTTAAAAAAAAAAAAGGCCATGTGTGTAATTCTTACGTCTTTACCTAATTGACGTCACAGATCTGTTGTGATCACCAGGCACATGCATGTGAAGGTATGACACATAGCAGGTGCCTTTCCAGAATGACAGCACTAGTGACAGTGTAGGAAACAGTGATGGCCGGGACAGTAGCAGAAGGAGCGACCTTAATTCACTGAGGACTCTGTGCCACATGCTTGGCTAATAGCCTCATATTTGTTATGTGACTTAGCATAATGACCATGATAACAGATAGGTACTATTTTTTTAGCTTTTTTTTTTTAAGATTTTATTTATTTATTTATTTGACACAGAGAGAGAGAGATCACCAGTAGGCAGAGAGGCAGGCAGAGAGGGGGAGAAGCAGGCTCCCCACCGAGCAGAGAGCCCCATGCGGGGCTCGATCCCAGGACCCTGAGATCATGACCTGAGCCAAAGGCAGAGGCTTTAACCCAATGAGCCACCCAAGCGCCCCTAAAAGACAGCTTCTTTGATATGTAATTCATACATCATAGAGAATCCTTCCCCTTGGAAATGACTAATCCAGTGGTTTGTAGTTTATTTCCAGAGTTGTACAAGCCTCATCACACCTAATCTGGGATTCTGCCTCACCCCAGATAGAAGCCCCTGACAGTCCCCATGCCTCAATCCCCACTAGTCCCAGAACCTATTAATCTAACTTTCTCTCTGTATAGATTTGACTAATCTGGTAATTTCTCATAAAGGGAAGCATACAACATGTGGTCTTTTGGGACTTGCTTTCTTTCATTTGGTATAATGTGTTTCATGTTTCGTCCTTGTTGTTTTTAATGCTTAAAAATAATCTGTTATACGTATATAGCATATTTCTTAATTTATCTTTCCAGCAGTTGATGGATATTCCCGTCTGTGCTGTTTTTGGTGGTTGTGACTCACGCTGCTCTTTGTGTACAAGTTCTCGTGTAGACATGTTTCCTTTCTCCTGTGTTTATACCTAGGAGTGTAATTGCTGGGTCCTATGGAAATTCTGTGTTTAACATTTTGAGGAATTTCTAGACTGTGTTGCACATTAGCTTTCCCATTTTTTATCCTTCTGGCAATGTCTGAGGATTCTGACTTCTCATTCTGGCCAGCTCTTGTCCCATCTTTTTATTATAGCTGTCTTGTAATAAATAGTATGTCCTTCATGTCACACTCGTGAAGCCGTGTCTCATTGTGGCTTTGAGTGGCTGGATAGAGGTCATTGGAGGACAGCTTGGTTGTTCTTGTTACTGTTTAGTTAGTGGTTTTTCCTTCCAGCACTTTGATGTCCTCCTACTGCCTCTTCACCCCTATTGTTCCTCAAGAGAAGTCTGCCGTTAATCTCACTGCAGTTTTATTGTGCGTAGGAGTTAGGTGTTTTTGTTTTTGATTTTTGTTTGTTTTTTTTAAATATTTTATTTACTCACTTCAGAGAGAGAGAGCATGAAAGGGGAGAAGGTCAGAGGGAGAAGCAGAGTCCCCATGGAGCTGGGAGCCTGATGTGGGACTTGATCCTGAGAACTCTGGGACTGTGACCTGAGCCAAAGGCAATCACTCAACCAACTGAGCCACCCAGGCGCCCTGTTTTGTCTTTGTTTTTTATGATTTTTTCAAGATTTTCTTTTTGTCTTTGTCTTTCTGCATTTTTACTGTGTTGTGTACGAGTGAGGATATCTTTGTTTTCATCCTGGGGCAATCCCATTAAACATATACTGATGTGCTTACTGCTGTACTCATTTCCTTCATTTGCTTTTTCCTCTGTTGCTTCAAATTGAAACATATTTATCAATTAATCTTCAGCTCCGCTATTCTCTGCTGGCAGTTCGAATCTATGAAATTTCTGTGGTAAAGTTTTCATTTCAGACGTTGTACTTTCTGACTCCAGGATTTCCATTTGGTTATTTTTATAATTTCCCTTATTCTGTATTTTTGCGTCGTTGTCCTTAGGCCTTGCTTTAATCCTCTAGACGCAGTTCTCTTTGCTTCTGTGAACATATTTATAATAGTTGCTTTGATGCATTTGTCTACTAAGCGCCACATCTGGGTCCTCTCAGAAGCAATGTCTGTGCCTGTCCGTTTTCATGTGTGAGGGTCACACTTTTCTGTTTCTTTGCGTGTCTCATAATTTTATGCTAAAAACTGAGTATCCTAGAGAACATACTGTAGCAACTCTAGCTCCTGGCCATACTCCGCCTCTCCAGGGCTTGTCCTTACTCTATGAGTGGAGCTCCGGACAAGGATGTTGGTGCCTGGTCTTTTCAGCTTCGCTTCCTGGCCTGCAACCTGTGCTACGGGACAGCTGGTGTGGGGCTGCTCAGGGCTTCCTTATTCTCAGCCTGCTGGGCCTGGACTACAGATTCCATCTTACAGGGAGGGGCCCCCTGGAGAAGGTGACCTGTTCTCGTGGCCATGCCTGCCTGGTAGAGTGCTTCAACAATACGGAACTAAGGAGAGGGGACTGCTGGTGGCTTGTTCCTGCTTAGATGAAAACATAGTTCTAGAATGGACACCGGGGGGACAGGGAGCCTTTGTCTTCTTGCTGGCACGTCCTTTGTCACGTTGACTGGGGGCAGGGTGAGTATGTGACTAGACTGTGGCTCAGATGTCACCAAGTTTTACCATCCTTTCTGAGATTAAATTAAATTCAGTAGCTGATTCTCCACTTTTTATGTCCTTAGTAAAATTTATAGAGGCTTTAAATGGCTTGGCTTGTGTGTGTGTGTGTGTGTGTGTGTGTGTGTGTGTGTGTGTGTATGATTTTCAGCAATTAAATGATCATTTAAAAGAGAGCAGATCTACCTCACCCCTCACCCTTGCATTCGGGAGGTCAGTCTCCACTAGATGTTATTATTAACACATTTTACAGGTCATTGTTCAAGATCACTTTATTTTCTCCATTTTACAGATGACTCCCAAGATAATTCTTAGAAGAGTGGGATTTGAGCCTTGGTAGCCTGACTCAAATACCAGCACTTCAAACTCCAGAACACTTGGGCTTCCCAGCATCAGCAGGGTATTGCTGCCCTACAGGGACCTGCAAGGTCATTTACATGAATTTTCATGGCATCATCATTGAACGCGCCACTAAGGGGTCACGATTTTCTCATTCGGTCTCCATCTCAGGTCCACCTTCCTCAGTCCTCTCAGAGCTTAGGATCCCCATTTATACTGTAGTAGGGGCTTCTCTTAAATATATATGGATTCATCCCGTAATTATTTCTTTACAGATTTGTTTGTGAGCTCTTCTAAAAACCTTGTTTCATTTATCTTTGGATCCTTGAGTTCCTGTTAACATAAACCATTTTTTTTTTTTTGCTTGCAATGAATCCTTGCATTTCAAATTTACCAAAACATACTATATTTTCTCAACCTCTGTTTTGAGGTACGAATAACTATACAAATAATTTTAGAATTCATTTCATCTAATTTCTGTCCATGGCTAATGCTAAACACCCTGAATTTTCTGTTGAAGCTCATAGTTTACTCAGAAAAAAATTTTTAAGATTCTATTTACTCATTTATTTGAGAGAGAGAGAATGAGCAGGGAGAGGGGCTGAGGGGGACAGAGAGAGAAGCAGACTCCCTGTTGGGCAGGGAGCCTGATGCGGGACTCGATCCCAGGACCTAGAAATCGTGACCTGAGCTGAAAGCAGACGCTTCACTGACTGAGCCACCCAGGTGCCCCTGGCTGAGAAATGGTTTTCTCAGTATGGTTTCTGATGAACTAGTTTTAAAAACTCCCATTGGTCAGTACTGTTAATGAGCCTCCTTAGATAAGTATGCTGTTGCAAATGACAGGATTAGATTTTCTTAAAGGATTTTATGCAAGTTCCATATTTGGATTATCACTTTCGTTTCCTCCATCCAAAGAGTATCACGTCTGTCAATTACTCTTGGCACAAAATCTGTATGAAATTTTGCTCCTCTTACTTACAGCATCATGCCCGTTGACGCTTTAATGCATAGGCTACATATCCCTTCTCCTAAAATCTAATTGTTCTCTTGTTTTCAACAGTGTTGGAAAGCTTGTAAATGCCGCAGTTCTCACGTGTGTTTAAAGAATTTGCTCCCTTGGTTGGAGACTTACTCGGGGCCCTGGTGTGAACTGTCCTAGGTTTGATCCCCAACCGCACACTCCAGGGACTCTCTGGAAATTCTGGTCATTGAGAGCTTTTCTACGGCACCCAATAAATCCTAGGAAACTGTCTGAAATATTGCCAGACTGTTAACTGACTTTGAAAAATGTCCTGGAACCGGTGAAATAAAGCAGGAGCAGAAGGGGAAAAGCAGCACAGGCGTGGTTAGAGGAGATAACAGGAGTTTTTAAGAGCAGTGTCCCGATTCCAGAAGGCTGGGGATGGCATAGCCAGGTTGAAAATCATCCATCTGGAGAGGCACGTAATAAAATTGTAGAAAAACTGAGGATTTTTAGAGGGAGTAGGGCCAGAGTTGGTAGTTTTAGGAAATTGAAACGTGAGTGTGGGGAACCAAAGGAAAGCCCTGGAGAATTACATGGGGTTTTGCTGCTTCCTTAAGAATAAGTAGAGTAAGAGGCGCCTGAGTGGCTCCGTCGGTTAAGCATCCGGCTCTTGATTTCGGCCCAGGTCATGATCTCAGGTTCGTGCGACCTGAGTGTTGGGCTCCGCGCCCAGTGAGGAGCCTGATCAAGGTAACATTTCGATAATCTTTTACACTTGAGGTGACCACAGATTTTTTTTCTATTAGCTTACCGTTCGTTGTAAGCAAAAATGAGATGGTTAGAGGAATTTAATTATAAAATCTAGAGCTTTGTTCCACGTCCCTTTTTTTCCAGGTGACGACCCTGAGCTTCAGGGGGTGTGCAGCCGACATGGCCGTATCACAAAGTCAGGTGGATTTTTTTTTTTTTAAGATTTTATTCACTTGACAGAGAGAGAGAGAGAGAGAGCACAAGCAGGGGGAGCGGCAGGGGGAGGGAGAAGCAGGCTCCCTAGGAGCAGGGAGCCTGACGCGGGGCTCAATCCCAGAGCTCTGGGATCGTGACCTGAGCTGAAGACAGATGCTTAACCGACGGAGCCCCCGGGCCCCCCAAGGCCAGGAGGACTGAGACAGGTGTAGGACCCTTGTGTTCACATTCTCTATCCGGTGGCGTTTTCACTGAACGTACTGGAAGTCGTTACTTGTTCATATACTGAAGACCCAGATGAAGGAGTAGGAATGTCAGCATCTGTGCCAGAGATTTCATGGGTAGAGTAAGTGTATCTTTGGTCTGCGATCTGGGCCGGGTAGCAGTGGGGAGAGGACAGATGGCAGGCTTCCCTCGTGCTTGGTGTTCGGTGCTCCGGGTGTCCCTAATCAGGAGCTGGGTGCTTCCTGTCACCCAAGAACAGCCCTCATATGGACACTCATGGTCAGTGGAATATTTACTGGACAGATCAGGAGGAGGTGCCCGTGTCCACAACCAGTAGGAGCAGGATTTTCTTCCTGGGCGAGATCTGCCCGAGCCAGCCAACTGGGTCCCTTTGGGGAAGCAGGAACGTGATCCCGGGGGTCATTTCCTCTGGGGGATGCTCCACGTCCGGGATTCTCTGGAGGACAAGGATATCCGAAGCCTGCTTTTGTAGGGAGTTACTATTCAAGAGTGAGTCCAGCCCCGTCTGGAGAGTAAAAGAGGAGGCCAGGTGAAACCACGCTCTTTAAAGCAAGATCCTGCTTGACTGAGGTTCACCCAGAGCAGCAGGGTCATTTTCTTCTTAAATGTCATTTTCCCTGACCTCTAAAATTGCCTCCCCCTCCCTCTCCCCATATCCTTCCTAGCCTCTTCCCTGCTGCGTCTTTCTGAGTATTTATTGTTATCTGCGTCAGTCATAGTCCCGTCAGGACACAGAAAGCTCACAACTTGACAAGAGAGAATTAATGCAATGCATGAAGTAAGTATTAACTGAAAAATTAAAAAGACAACAGGAAAGCTTTACAAGACAGCAAAGGCAGGAAGCTGCTGCTCCTGGGGCTGAGGAAACTGAGCAAAGAAGTTAGGGTTATTACAACTCCTGCTTCAGCGAGGCTCAAGCTCCTGAGCAGGGGGGGCCAGCTGGTGCTGGACTGCGAGGGGGCATGCTGCTCGGTCCTCGGGTAAACTGGAAACGAGCAGCTGCTACTGCCCGGTAAAGTTGGCTCTCAGGATCAGGAAGCACACAGGAGGTCAACAGGGCATGGGCAGGAGGTCCCCGGGGTACGGAAGGGCGGGCAGGAGTCCACGGGACACGGGCAGCAGGTCCCCGGGGCCAGGGGGCCAGGCAGGAGGTCCACAGGGCGTGGGCAGGAAGTCCACTGGGGGGCAGGCAGGAGGTCCATGGGGGGCAGGCAGGAGATCCACGCAG
>CM053607.1:2084070-2094670 GCA_028646535.1 Procyon lotor
GGGTGGGGGACAGCAGGAAGTCCATAGGGGGCAGGCAGGTGGTCAGACAGGAAGTGCACAGGGTGCAGACAGGACATCCACAGGGGTTGGGCAGGAGGTTCACTGCAGGGCAGACAGAAAATCCATGGGGGCAGACAGGAAATCCATAGTGGAGAGGCAGGAAGTCCACGGGGTACTGGCAGGAGGACCATGGAGGGGGCAGGCAGGAAGTCCACGGAGAGGGGGAGGCTGGAGGTCTGGGGGGCGGGCAGAAAGGGGGTCCATGAGACACGGACAGAAGGAACAAGCTTTCCCCCCTTCAGTCTATCCGGTCCTTCACTGTATGGTCTATGATCAGAGGCGAAGAGCGAGCAGGTAGCAAAGCAGAAGTGGGATTTATAGAGTTCCAGCCTCAACACCATAAAGCAGAGTTGGAGCTAAGGATGGTTTGTACGTACCATCGAGCTGCTGTGCTGAGTGTTGAGTGTGTGGCAGGAACTCATGTCTTTTTCTTGCTTTATCCCAGCATTGTCAGTAACGTATGGCACACAGTAAAGCTCTCAAGAGTTTATTCAATGAAAGAGAGTTTTGGGGGGCACAAAACAATTCTGGTGCTCTACAGACATCATTGCACAGCTACTGGTCTGGAGGAGAGAAAAATGGAGACACAAAAGTAAAACAGTAGGGCCAAGGCAGGCCCATCTGGGAAAGACAGCACCTTAGGGACTAGACCTCGCCCGGCCTGGGAGCGGGCTTGTTCCCTGGCGGAGCTGGGAGACCGCGGGCATGCGCACGTCCCCTCCCTGCGGTGGGCTGTGCTAGCCCTGGTTCGCTGATGTGATGAAAATGAGGTCTCTTGTTTTATTTGCCTGGTGGCTGAAGCAGCATGTGTCCTGGGAAGGCTCGATGGTTGTCCCTCAGGACTCCTTACATGGGAATAAGTTGGGGCCCAGCCCGTGTGCACGTGGGGGTGTGCATTTCCAGTGTCCATGTAAATTACTCCTGAAGGGGAGATTAGGGTATCATCCCTACAGGCCTGAGGCCAGACTCCATAGCAAAGTGAGTGTATATGCTCCGTGGAGTCCTGTCTTGCTCACTTGGGACAGTAGCCATCCCCAGGAGTCCTGACCCTGCTTGCAGGTTCCTTGAGTCTCAGAACTCCCCCTGAAAACCACTGGAAACATTTGCTGCTCCTTTGATACTCTATCCCCTTGTTCTTCCAGAGATGTATCATTTTTACTGATTTTGATCTCTCTGTCTAATCATGGTGATTATCCTTTGTCCTTTATAAAACATATTTTTACTGCTTAAGAGTTTGTTTTATTTCTTTTTAAGGTTTTACTTATTTATTTGGGAGAAAGAGAGAGAGAGAGAGTATGTGCATAAGCCAGGGGAGTAGCAGAGAAGCAGACCCCCACTGAGCAGGGAGCCAGACACGGGACTGGATCCCAGGACTCTGGGATCATGACCCAAGCCAAAGGAAGTTGCTTAACTGACTGAGCCATCCAGCTGTCCGTCCTTCCTTCCTTCCTTCCTTCCTTCCTCCCTCCCTCCCTCCTCTCTCTCTCTTTCTCTCTCTTTCTTTCTTTCTTGAAAAAACAGCAAGTGTTTTAAAGACATTAAATTAAGTAAATCTAGTATTTTAAAATTGTGAAAACAGAATTAATTTCTTATTGTCTTTTTAGTAATTTCTGTGAAATTATAGGAAAACTAAATAAGACCATCTTATTTGCAAATTCACAATCTAAAGACATAATCTACTTTTTCCTTAGTAGTAGATGGTCATGTCCAATAAGATATACATTGTCAATAGTTTAAAAGTTACCAGTTTTAAAACAAAAATTAAGAGAAAAGTAAAAGAAAGATCCATATGCTGTTACTCACCAGATTTATGGTGGTGCTAAAATGGTTGGCTGCCTTTAGTTCAAGAATGGTACTAAAAGGACAGAGAGATTCAATAGGCAATAATGTGATATACCCAACCATCCCAATTTTCTGTCATTGGATAGTTGTATCTTTAACCTTTAAGATCAGAAATTTGGAGCAAAACATGTAAAATGAAATGTAGTTTAAGTCGTTGGTTATTTATTTTAGTTTGCAAAGTCTGCAAAAAATATTTGCCCTGAAGATCTTATAGTCATTTCATTCCATCATATGTTACATTTCCATTTGAGTACATTGTATCTTTTTTTGTAGGAGAAAAATCCGGCACCCCCCTCCGCCCACCCCCCCCCGTGATAAGCCCCATTTAAGTTCATGGTTGTTGGGAATCCTTTCCTGACCTCCAGCATCAAGCAGTGTTCTTGGTCTATGGAAGGAATTGGATGGATGGATAGAGGGGTGGGTGGATGGGTGGATGAATGAAAACAATGGATGGATAGATGGATGGTGGATGATGGATGGTAGCTAAACAGATGGGTGGAGAAATGGATGGGTGTTTGGATGAATAAATGGGTGGATTGATGGATGGATGGATAGATGATAGATGGATGATAGATGATGGGTGGATGGATGGATGGATGATGGGTGGATGGATGGATAGATGGATGGATGGATGATGGATGATGGATGGATGGATGAAGGGTGGATGGATGGATGGATGATGGATGGATGGATGACGGATGGATGATGGATGGATGATGGATGATAGATGGATGATGGATGGATGGATGATGGGTGGATGGATGGATGATGGATGGATGAAGGGTGGATGGATGAATGATGGATGACGGATGGATGATGGATGGATGATGGATAATGGATGGATGGATGATAGATGGATGATGGATGGATGAATGGATGGATGGATGAAGGATGGATGATGGATGGATGGATGGATGATGGATGGATGGATGATGGATGATGGATGGATGATGGATGGATGGATGATGGATGGATGATGGATGATGGATGAATGGATGATGGATGAAGGATGGATGGATGAAGGATGGATAGACGGATGGATGGATGATGGATGGATGGATGATGGACGGATGATGGATGAAGGGTGCATGAATGGATGGATGAAGGATGGATGGATGATGGATGGATGGATGATAGATGGATGATGGATGATGGATGATAGATGGATGGATGATGGATGAAGGATGGATGGATGAAGGATGGATAGACGATGGATGGATGGAGGATGGATAGACGATGGATGGATGGATGAAAGATGGATAGACGATGGATGATGGATGGATGGATGGATGGATGGATTGTGGATGGATGGGTAGACCTTGCTTTAGATAGTAGTTCCATCTATTTTGGAGCGAGTTCCTGTATCCAGAGAGAGGGTGCAGTGACTGTGAGAAGCTCTATCTAGAAATGGTTCTAAGTTGAGTTTGGAAGGCATGCGTTTCCCATAGAGTCACCACATGGGGATCCAAGCCTGTCTCTTGGGTTCCTGGGAACATACGTCTACAGCCAGGAAGAGCAACGCCAACCTGTGCTGTTCACATTCAGATAGTCTCAGGAAAGGCCCCCTGCAAGTGAACGTTTTCCAGACCTACCCATATAAGTAACTTCTCTCATGACAGAGAGAATTTCTAAACACATTTTAAATAAGAAACATTGCTGTATATTTGGGTGATGGGACATGATATAACTTACATAAAGTACAAGTAAAAAAACAGTGGGTTTGTCCTCTTAGCTTTTGATACTTATTGTGTGAACATAGGAACATAATTGCATCTCTGTGTCATAGACCCACGTCTTCTTTAGTTGCCAGGCTTATGACAAGCGGGGATTACGTGTTGCACCTGAGGATCTCTGAGGAACCCTGTTCTTCAGCCACCTCGAGTCCTTCACAAAAAGTGATGCAGTGAATTTATTCCCTACGAACATTTAGGGATAGAAAGCTGGCACTTAGCATAAAATAAAAAAAAAATTCCATTTCTACTCTGTTAAGTTAGTTGAGATACACTGAATATTAAACACTTAAGCGTTAAACATTTACAAAATTAAAACCCCACTTGAAGCTAGTCAGCAAGCACTGGGGCACCTACAGCTTCAGGACTGTGGTGATTATCCCGGGAACAAATGAGCGAAAACCACAAACTCTACTTTCGAGGCAGAATCTCTATTTAGACAGACATTCAGACAAGAAACAGAATAAAATGACTGCTTACGATAGCCAAATAGGAAACACAGTGAGAAAACATAGCCTTTGGAGTCACACGAGAGTCGTCACTTGGAACGTCTCCCATCGACTGGCCCAAAGGCTCAGTACTCTGCCCTTCCCTCCCGTGATTCGTGACCAACACCGGCCTCACTGGGTTGCGGGAGGATGGGGTGAGTCTCTGTATGTGTGAGAGCCCGCCGCCCACAGCTCGGAGCTTGGTGCACGGTAGGAGCTGAGCGGGTTCTTTCCTCCTCAGCCTCCCCTGTGACTCAACTAGGAAGTGTGGTCACAACCCTAACTAGCAACTAGCTGCCCGCATTGCTGTGTGAGCCGGTTGAGGAGCTAGGAGGTGACCTTCGGCGAAGCCCCACAGATGAGACAGCAATAGAATCCCATGGAACCTCATGGGTGATGTATTAAAAGCACTTGGTATGATCAAAAGACGTACCATTTGAGCAAATGGTTTAAAATGCAAGAGTGTTGTTTATGCAGTTTTTCAGAAGCGTGGGTTATGCCCACGCATCTAAATGCCCTTTCTCAACATCCAGGAGATTACTTTGTGTTAATAAGGTATAAATGAGGCAAGGGCCCAGGATAGCTGACATTTTGACTGCATTCCCCCTGCAGTAGCCAAAGGAGCCATGAGCCTCGTTTTATTTGCAGAGATGATCTCTAGCTGAAGCTGGGCGAGTTTTGACGACTCCCATCGTAGGTCCTCAATACGGAATAAAATGGAGAGCGAGGGATGGCTGAATAATAAGCCAGAAGAGAATCTAGGCTATTTTACGGCTCAGTTCCGTGACCAGCTGAGATGTGCATGTGTGTGTGCAAGATTTGGGAGAATAGCGAATATTTCAATATATTACATTTATATTTAGTATACTTATGTATATACTCTCCCGAGTAGGCAGAAACGTAAGTCATTGTGTGTTCCTTCTGAGGGTCCGTACGATAAGTTAGCGCTTCCTTTACCATTTGGTATCATTCTGAATTTCGAATATTGCTTTGGTACATAACGTAGCTAATGTTTAGTACATAAAAACTTTTCTGGGCCTCACATCAGTCATAATTTCCTACCTCTGCCTCCAGTAATCCAGTCTGTTATCCACTGGGGAGCAGCTCCTGGGCTTACTCATTCAAATAAAATTGAACCTGCCGATCCCCTGAACCCCAAGTTCCTTGAGGTCAACCCTCTGAAAGGAGAGTAGTAGGTGCGTCTTGCCTTTCTCTACCGGAGGAACTAGAGCTGCTCGATTTATGAGATTCTCAGAAGATAGCTAATTGCCCACATATTTAAAATGGGCCCCAGTCTAGAGCCTTGGAAGAGCTGACTCCCCAGGTTATAGGGGCTGCAGGGACTTTGTGGGGCAACAGTTTTATCTGCACGTTGGTCCTAAATCAGGCTGCATCATGCAGAAGTTTACATTTCTGTCGGCTAATGAAAGCCCTTCTTACATTTATGTAAAACTTAAAAAACCTAAAACCCCAGCGTCACCACAGGATGGGGTCCTGTGTGTGCACCCGGGACCGAGAGCTGACCAACCCAGCTCCAGCCTCGTGGGAAGGCCCCGTGTCCCTGGGATGTCTGTGCCTCTAGGTGTCGAGGGAAGGCCCAGGGTGACATGGGCGCTGATACCCTAACCTGTGAAGCATGTTAGTAAGAATAATTTGACGATGTCCCAGATTGCAATTTAAAAGTAAAAGTTTCTTAGGGCCCATAGCCTAGAATTAAATTGCTGGGCGGTGGTCCTCGGTTACCTGTAAACCAGCGAATGACATTTGAGTCGCATACAGATGCTTTCATGAAAGTGCTCTTTGTGCCGTAATAAGATCAGGAGGGAGTTCCCCTTCTGCCCAACATCCATATCAAACCAGCACGGCCAAACATACGGCATCCTGAGATGGTGTCACATTCTGTTGTATCCTCTGCACGTGAATCCTCTCCTCTAGCAATTATTCACAGCTCAGATTTCATTGTCAGCCCGTGTGCTGTGAAATGGATTCGATTCAGAGACTTGCAAGGGGTCATTTTCATTTGATCTTGGTTTCAAAGTCAACCCCAGCCCACCTCTGCCTTCTCTGGCTTCGGCCCTGTTACCTGCCCTTGGTCAAAGGGGTGGTCTTCGGGTTCTTCCAGGGGGTGGCGTGTGCTCTTGAGGACACGGGGTACACGTGGGGAGCCTTGTAGAATCAGCGTAACCCACGGTTTATTCTTACGTCAGGGAAAACAGAGACGTATCAGAGAGTCTGGCTGCCATCGCCGTCGCGTGTGGTTGGACGCTCTGGGGTCTTCCTGTTACAATGAGCAGTTACCCGAGCGTATGGTGCCATAACTCCCCTTCATCCACACGTTATTCCCACTCTGTTGTCCAGTCAATCATCTTCCTACAGCCCAGACGTTCAGCTCCTGCCTAGACGGTGGCCTCTGGGAGTATTTTTGTCTCATGGGGAAAGCAAACACATCCTTGGGCTTTGACTTGCTTGGTGGTTCTTAGGATGGGGTGTTTCCTCAGTTCCTGGTAAGCGGAGAGCGTGGGCCCTCGGATGCCTTCACGCCAACATGGTTGATGGCACTGGTTTTCTCTTCCAGCCTCCCCATTGCTTTTCTCCAGCTCCTAAACCAGAGCTTGGGGGAAAATCGGAACCTGCAGCTTCTCTCTAATACTCTGTGTACCCTGGTGGCGGTGTGTCATCATTTTGAAAAGGCCCCCTCGCAACCTCTGTCCCGTGTTCTTATGGAGCAAAGGAGTGGTGAATTCTGCTTTCCTGTAGGAACTCGTAGGTTAAAGCAGGCGTCAGTGACGTAACTTCATGGTTTTGAATGAAACATGAAAATTGGCCCATTGTAAATAGGGAAGGGAACTGATAGGCACCGACTGTATGCCAGGAAATTTTGCATGTAAATTCACTGCATGCATTACGACTGCCTTTCATGGTATTAACATCTTGAGAGGAGTTTTTTTTTCTCGTTTTGTGTAAGGGGAGTCTGAGGATCAGAGAGATTGTGTAACCTGCTCAGGGCTGCTTTCCAGCAAGGCTCGGAGCCTGGATTCTGAGACATGCCCATTGGATCCCAGAGCACATCCTGGGCTTTCTACCCAGCACCCGTGTTCCCTCCCAGGGCCATTGCCTGTCTGTGTCCTTGGAGTTTAATTGGTTGGGCAGCATTGGGTCTCGTCAGGATGAGAAGACCTTAGATGTCCAACATCTGGGTTTAATCACTGGGGTCCTTTCGTGGGGACCAGCCTATGGTTCTCCACACCCTCGCTCAGGTCATGATTCCTCCTGAGAATTCTGGAGGGCTTATGTGTCTGTTAGAGCTCATAGTTATTAGCTCATGAGATTATATGGTTTAGCAGTAAAAATCCAAGAAGACAGACAGAGAAATGTAGAACATATGTTAGAAGCATTTTTTTAATCTGAAATTAATCAAGGAGGGCTACAGAAGCTGTGATCACAAGCTGTGTCCGGCCCCTGCCTTCAGCCCAGCTCACAGCTGTCGGCCCCGTGCCTTCCTTGTGGCCACGGCAGCCCTATTTCCAACGGAATTATTTCCTTTCAATGGGCTTGAGCCAAAGCTGGACATGGAGAATGGACAGAAAGGCGACTTCGGGGGCATTGTGGTAACAGCCGCTGCTGGCCGAGCTGGAGAGGGAATGTCTCGCCTGGAAGGAGCCAAGAGACCTGGTCTAGGGACGGTCTCTTCTTACAGTTTCTTTTGTGAAGAAAAAATATACCTTGTCAGGAATTGTCTTTGCCAATGAAACACACACACACACACACATGCACACACACATATACACATCCGTATATACTGATTAAGAACAAAAACAAAGACCCGGGACACCTGGGTGGCTCAGTCGGTTAAGCGACTGCCTTCAGCACAGGTCCTGATCCCAGGGTCCGGGGATCGAGTCCCACGTCAGGTTCCCAGCTCAGCGGGGAGCCTGCTTCTCCCTCTCCCTCTGCTTCTCTCCCCTGCTTGTGCACACACTCTCTCTTTCTCTAGGAAATAAATGAAATCTTAACAAAAACAAAAAACTCCTTTTAGAAACGTTTTAATCTGCTAGATTTTTGGGGGGGGTGGAAGGCAATAACCCAAACATGAATAACTCCACAGGCCCAGGAGCTGCCCTCTCATGACTAGGTCTGTGATCTGAGCAAGGATGTCGAGGTTTTATTTTTTGGGTTGATTTTTTTAAAAAAGATTGTTTGTTTGTTTGTTTGTTTGTTTGAGAGAGAAAACTCAAATGGGGAGGGCAGAGGGAGAAAATCTCCAGCAGACTCCCTGCCGAGCAGGAATCCTGACCTGGGGCTGTAAATCATCTATTTGAGAAACTCTTTGGGCAGAAGCCTATTTCTGAAAGTATACTAATAACTTCCAAGTATTTGAAGGTCACACTGAAGCCTGATATGTCTCTGCTGAGTTTATGGAAGGCAGTGGTCCCTGCAAGATTAGCATCAAGGTCACAAGTCCTCGTGAGCACGGTTATGGGAATGATAACATAGGTGGGCCTCCTTGTCTGTGGGGATATTTGGTGGAGAGAATGGAAAGGATACAAAGTAACAGAGGAGGCTAAGTTAGAAGTCACATCCACTCGATTCACAAAAACGTAAAGGTGTGATTCAAAGTAGCTTGGGGATGGCATTAAGGAGGGCACGTGACGTGACGAGCACTGGGCATTACACACAACTGACGAGTCCCTGAACTCTGCCTCTGAGACTAGTGACGCACCATTGTTGGCTGATTGAATCTCAGTAAAAAAGTAGCTGGGCGCCACTCCCGGGGTCCCACGCTCAGCTGGTTGCTCCGCTGTTTCCCTGGACGCAGAGAGGAGGGCAGAGTTGTGCCCGAGCCCGTGTGGACGTGGTGTCCCTGAGCCGCGGTGGAGGGTGAGTCCTCTGCTCCCTGGTTGGCAGAGGTGACAGCGGGCCGCCTGGTGAGGTTGAGAGAAGCCAACCGTGGTCCCTTGAAGGAGCCGACCTCGGCCTGGTTTCTGTACATTGTTTGTCGCTTTTTGTTTGTTTTGTTTTATTCCCTTCCCCGGAAGTGATGGACTTGCCTGAGTTTTCTGGGCGTGGGTCCCTTGTGATGGCGCGATCGTGTGATGATGCTGTTGGAAGGCCCTGAGGGCCGTGTCCTCGATTCTCGAGACTGATTTGGTCATGGTGTTGCCAATGCTGTCTTTCTAAAAAAGCCAAAGAAAAGGCGCTATTTGTTTCCTAAGAAGCTCTTGATGACAGCGTATTGAGAAGGCCTCTGAAAAAGACCGTGGGAATATGCACGGCACATCCGGTGTTGATTCTACAGTGTGAGCCTGGGAACTGATTGGCCATAACCCAGTGGTCCCCTCTCGGCTGCGACACGTCCGGGAGCAGGCACGTCGCCCTGTAACAGCGACAGTCTGAACGCTCAGATCGGGACTCTGCCGTCATTGGCGTTTACCCTGAACATCATGTCGGGTAGAGGCGGTGTCCAAGGTCCAGGGTGGGCACGGGGCCCGGCCCAAGCCCTGGTCACGACAGCTGTTTCCTCCGCCGGGAACTCCATGGACATTGTTGTACTCGGGATTCCTTTTGAAGTCTGTCATTTTGCCACCAGAAAATATGGGTGTCTCGTGCGAACTGGCTTGAAGATGAGGAAACTCTTCCTCAATTCCAATTGTGTTGGAATTCAACACAAGTTCCAACGGCATCCTACAAGTGGTCTCTTGTACGGGAAGCCTCCCTCCGCCTCATTATCCTGCAGTGAGGAGTGTGTCCTGGTCCCCGAGAGCCGGGATGCGAGTCGGAGAGGACAGATGAGCACGGGGTCTGGTCTCTTGCCACAAGCAGTGTGAGTGAATCTTCTTAAACACATGGACCCCCTCCCCGAGACCCGCTGACTCAGAGCTTGGGGCGGGGGTGAGGGTTTCAGGGAGCCACTCGGACGATTCTCAGGGACAGAAGGTTTTGAAGAGCGTGGCTGGTCATGTGGACCAACGATCCCCAACCCCTGAGCCACGTCCTTGGGGAGTCGGGTCTAGTGCTGCCGTGGGCCCCCAGGTGGACGGCTCCCGGGCCCTCCCTTGCAGGGGCCCTTTTGGTAACGGTGGGGAGGAAACAGGTGAATCGCCGGTTTTCCATCACTGCCTCCTTTCCCAGTGGCCTTGGTGAGATGCGGTCCCTGGGCTCATTCCTTGCTCCGTGTTCTGGGTCTCTGAGCTGTGCCCACCTGCCTGTGAGGTCAGGGCTCCCCAGGGCCTCGTCCCCCCAGAACCTCCCCCCAGAGCCTCGCCCCCACGGCCGGGAAGCCCCGGGGAGCGGCCTGACCACCTGCTCCCACAGCCTGGTGTCCATCCCGCCCTTGCCCAGGACAGGCTCACAGAGCTCGGTCTGTAGTATTTCTAGAAGCTCTCCTGTGGTCCAGTGTGCATAATAAAACGCGGCCACAGGGCAGTGGGGAGCCGGTCAGTGACTATTTAGCAGGCGTGACCCGGCTGTGAGCTCTGTCAC
>CM053607.1:2095170-2110135 GCA_028646535.1 Procyon lotor
ATGGATCCCTGCACCTCGACATCTCCTCACCCTCGAGAGGAAGGTGAGAGGATGCCCACCTCCCAGAATTGCAGTCCGTGCTTTCAATGAGGTATCCTCGTGAGGAAGTTGACCACAGTCGCAGGAACTCGAGACAAAATAATTATGATTATCAGCAGCACATAATTATCTGATCTCGTTAAATGTTCTGTTCTCTTCAAATATGTAAGTATACTTTAAAAACATTACCCTGAGTTAATTGGTAAACATTTCAATGATTCACTTTTATTATTTTTGTTTTGTTTGTACATTTGTGCTGCTGCACACAATGCTGCGATACACTGTCAGACGTGTTGGTCAGTGTTGGAGAAGTGCCTAAACAGCCCTTGGTAAGAATTCCAGAGGGCTGAATCCTTAGGACTGATCGCACGCTTTCAGAGTCGTGGACATGGGGGGAGGCGTGGTGGCCCTTCTCCTGGCCCTGCCCCCGGGCACACTTTTCCAGAGTGTTATACTGGAAATAAGCAACAGTGGTTATAATTGGTTTTAACAATATTTGTCCTCTGAAAGGTACAAAGCAGCCCCTTCATTTTGCCTCTTTTAAGATTTTTCTTTTTTAGTGTTCTTTATGCTACATTTACTAGGCAGACATTTTTAGTGTTTTAATGTGTTAGTTTTTTCCTGTTTCCGTGATACCTTGCTGAGAAAGGCTTCCCTGATATCCTCGGTAAATTCTCTTGTGCTTTCTTCTGGACTAATCATAAATTACACTTTCATATCAAGTGCCACAAAATATTCAAGTTTGAAAGGAGTTGCGCCAATGACTGTTAGGATCGAGATTTTCTCTCCCTCTGCGGGGCCTCCCGCGCACCCCTGCTAACATCGGGGGCTGTGTGTGTCACTATCTCCTCCATCCCTGGTCTGAGTCCCCCCGGTAGTGTCCTGGGAGCTCCCTCTGCTCCCGGCGCCGTGTCCAGGGATGCCTGTACCAGGTGTCCCTGAGCCGTGCGGATGGGAAGGCTCCGCGGTGGGTGTTCCCGGCCCTCGTCCTCAGCCCGGGTGTTGGAGGGAACAGCGTGCCTGTGAAGGAGTAATAAAGAGGTGACCCCGGGAGAGAGGACGTCCCCTGGTCAGAAGGTATAACCGCACTTTCTCTCCTCTCTGTTTCCAGTCTGGCATGATAAGAACACAAGAAGCAGATTACTTCCTAAGGCCACTTCCTTCCCACCTAGTGGGAAGTGTGCAGGCCCCCGCTGGGGCTGGGCCCCCCTCCCACGTACTGTACAAGAGGTCGGCAGAAGTGCGGGCTCCCCAGGCCGTCGTGACCGAGAGGCACCGGGAGCTGGGGAAGCCACCCCTGCACCACGGCGGCTCCAACCTCCGGCCCCCACCAAAGCAGCATTTCTGCGGAAGACGCAAGAAATGTATGTAAGAGCGATTCTTTTTGTGCATTTATGCTTTGGGCCCTTTGTGCAAGCGCGTGGGGTGTTTTAAATGCTCTTCAGAGTAGTCTGTCCACAGCGGAATTAACAGACCGTCTTTGCTGCATTTCCGTGATGATTATATCCGTGTGTTCACTCCGCATGGTCTCATGGTGGGTGGACAGATCATGGTAGGTTTTTTGTTTAAAAGAACCGTTCCCTGGGCAGATGAAATGACATACTGCCCAGAAATGCAGAATCCACTGGATGTCTTCAAAAGAACCTGGCACGTCTGCTCAGTAATTCTATCGTTTTGAGGTCTAGATTTATGAGAGCCCGCATAGTTTTCTGCAAGGTAATTTATCTCCATACATATTTATATTCTCTGCTCCGCCACATCAAAAGGACAGGTTAGGCATGATCTAATTTACCCACAATTTATCACCAGCGCTTCGTGGCAGTCCTTTGTTGTGTAGTGAACACTCAGGAGGCGATGTGATAGTCACATTTTACGTGGGAGCCTCTCACAGGTCAGGAATGGGAGCTCAGGGTTTTCTGCAATTTTTCTCATGTCCCTCAGCAACCCCTCCAGCACCACTGTGTGGATTAAAATTCCCCCCTGCCCTGTGAGCCCATCTCATCCCCCCTGCCAGCCCTCCCTTCCCTGCTGGTTTTGCTGGCCGCTGGACCCAGCACCCAGAGTAGAGGAGGTCAGGTCGCAGGTGGACTGGTGGGAATGATCCCAGGGTACTTAGAGCACCGCTAAGCGGTCAGCACCTGTGTGTCGTTGGAACTCACGCACGCCTCTAAATAAAAGCCTTGTGCTGCACTCCTGTGAAAAACTCAAACCTGGACCGATCGACTAAGTCAAGGGGCTCAGTCAGCAGCAGGAAGAATGGGGTGGGGACAAAGGGAGGCGGCCTGGAGTCCGAGGAAGTCAGGGAGACCGAGGCGGAATGGATGTCAGAAGAGGGTGCCGCATCGGCTGCCCGGAGCTGCCCGGACAGGGAGCAGCAGAGGGGATGGGGCAGGAGATGGCTGTCATGATCAGACGTGAGAAGGAAGGGGCCACGACTGCCTCTTGGAGGACGTGGGTGATCCATAGGGTGCCGTCTGGTTGGCCAGAGATTTCCGTCCCTCCCCTGCTGGGCACACGGCAGTTCTGTGCGTGGTCGGGGGCCATGGGACTGGCAACCGTGACCCACGCTGCTCCCGGGCTGAAGCCTGTAATTCCCGAGACGTCTGCTCTCTGTGCGAGGATGTTTCCATGTCCTTTATGGGGCTTTGTGCTTCCCTGCAGGGCTCCCAGCCTTCTGGCTCCATGGGGCTCACACGTACGAAGCTTCTTCCCACTGGAGTCTCTGGTTCGGAAAATGGGCATATTTTGGTGTGTGTTTGGCACCTATGGGAAGGGACCGTCGAGGGCAGACTGACGGCTCCGGGACCCTGCTGTCGGCTTGGACACCCATTTCTGACCCTTTCTAGGGAGGGGCTGCGAGCAAGTGACCTTCCCTCCCTGTGCCTCGGTGGCCCCATCTGGACCCAGCTCTGAGGGTGCGGCCGTGTCTCTGCAGTAGCACCGACGTCCTTGGCACGCGATGAGTGCCACGACGACGTGGCTGGAGACATTATCGTCCTCCACGGGGTTCATTTAGGTCCGAGAGCATTTTAGCAAAGCACTAAAGTGCACCGGGTGTGGGTCCCCGTGACACGAATGGCATCTTCCGGCAGCAAGGCCCGTGCATAGCGTTGGCCCTGCTCTGAATTAGTGCCCAGATCTGTGGGTGATCTGAAGTGCACTTGCACATGAAAAGCTTTTCGGAAGCATCCCCTCAACCTAATTGTCTGCAGCACCGTGCTAACGTACCGAGTAGAAACGCCCAAACTATTTTTAAATGGCTCCCAGAGGACAGAGTATATTTTGTCTTGTGATTAAATGAGGTAAATATTTAGGGCGCGTTCTAGGAACCCCAGCCCCGCCGCGAAGGGTCACGCAGTGTGTAACCCATTTGAAACGCAACAGGCCAACCACTTACGCATCCAGACGTGGGAATCCACTTTAAAAAGAATCAGGCCATTAAAATCGTTCAGATAAGCCAAGGAGGCACGCTGGCGCGGTCGTCCCTAAGTGTGGGCCCCCCCGCTGTGTGAGTCCCCTTCCTTATGCCAGTGGCCGTTGAGCCTGGTGCTTCTGCGGCTCGCACACGAGAGCCTAGCGGCCTCCCCCCCCTTTTAAATCAGCACAAAATCACACAGAGGTGGACGCAGTGATGGCTTCCGTGGCATCGAGGTTGCACGAACTTTCTTTACATTTCAAGTTCCGCTTTGGGGCGAGTTCTCTCGCACGGACTCTCAGCGGGTGCGCGGCTCACACACGAACGTTCCCTTTGGACAGCCAGTATCTGTACAGCGAGGTCCCCCGCCGGTTTGGGGTGATGACTCTTGCTTCCGTTTGTTCTCGCAACACCCCCTCGGCAGACATGCCCCAGCCTCCCCGGGGGGACCTCTTCGTCCTGCCCGACGAGTACGCGCCTCGCCTCCGCCCCAGACGCGCTGCGCGGAAGGCCCACGGGAGCGAGGAGCTGAACGTGGAGACACTGGTGGTGGTGGACGGGCAGATGACGCGGAGCCACGGCCACGAGAACATCACCACCTACGTGCTGACCGTACTCAACATGGTAGGAGAGGCCTTCTCATCGGGGCCGCGTGCGGCTGCCCTAACGCGCCGGGCGCCTCTGACGGGGGGGCTCCCCCCTCGTGCTGGGCTCCCACCCAAAGGGCCGAGTTCGGAGCTTCGGAGAACACCGGCCGCGCGGGGCGCCGGGGGCACGGTTTGGGGGGGGCCGGGTCCTCCTTCACCAGGGATCTGGAGACGATGCTGAGACGACGTAGGGCACTCGGTCCGCTTACGTGTGGTTGTAGTTGACGTTTCCATGCCGAGTACACGTGACTCTATCTACCAAGTCAGAAAGGCCTGCAACCCCATGGGCTGCCCTCTCGGGGAGACGTCCCGTGTCCCCAGCTGGCAGCCGGTGGGATGGTGAGGAGCGACTGGAAGCATCTAAGCCCCGCTCGGGTGACCGAGTGACACGTAGGGGACGGAAGACAAGCTTGCAGGTCACACAAGTGTGGTTTGAGAAGTAGTTGGGACGACGATGTTTTGAAGGTGCTTTGCTTTCCACCTTAGTACCCCCTGCACGCGGGTGTCCTGGCGGCGCCCCCTGCACGCGGGTGTCCTGGCCGCGCCTCTGCACGCGGGTGTCCTGGTGGCGCCCCGGGTGGTCACCTGCCCAGCTATAAGGACTCGGCGCTCGCTCCATGCGGTCCCTGGACGTGTCTGTGCCCGTCCGTCTAGCGGGATGAGACAGTCGGCACTGCCGTGTCACGAGGGCACAGGGACCCGCCGTCCCCGGCAGGACGCGAGGGACAGGGAAATGGCACCACGTGTGGGGCCTGACGCGATTGCCTGTCTTTTCCAGGTGTCTGCTTTGTTCAAGGACGGAACGATAGGAGGAAACATCAACATTGCAGTTGTAGGTCTGATCCTTCTAGAGGAAGAGCAGGTAATCTGTCTTTGAAACTGACAGTTGCTTTTCCCCAGAAAAATAAAGGCAAAGGGAGGCTTTTTTTTTTTTTTTTTCCTTTAATACGATCCGGTTGTGGATTTTTAACTTTTCTCTCCCTTGGGAACAAAAAGTGTTTAATATTTTGTGTCTAATGCCTTATCTAAGACCGATAAATGTGTCTTTTATCGGTTCCTTGAATGTTTGTTTGAATTGTGTGTGTGTGTGCACGTGCGTGTGTGTGCACACGTGCGTGTGGGCAGAGGCAGTGAGGGATACTCCCCTAGTGGGCGGAGGGGAAGAGAGAAGAGCTGCCTTACTTGTACGGGTCAGAACCCCGCTGGGGACACAGACGCACAGCGTGTCTTCACCGCCCCCGCCCCCCGCCCCCCCCGTGAGCTTGTAGGCTCCCAGGCAGAACAAAGCCCTTTCTGCTCTTTGCTAGAAGATGAAAACGACAGTGGAATCGTGCCGTGGGGCACTATTGTCCCCCTCCGTCACCTCCTAACTGCTAAGACTGGCCGCACTAACCCCTCCCACCTTCGCTCATGACTCTGTTTTCATAGGGAGTCAGACTGTCAGGTGTGTGTCTCACTGCGTCCAACCCCCCATCATGCCAGGTCTTGGTCGCAGTGGGTAAAAGCGTCCCCTTGCCTCCACCCCTGCGTCCCTGCGTAAATGCACGGGCGTGGGCTCTGTTCACAGGGAGGCCGTTCACCCACATTCCGCGGCACAGGTAGCGGGGCCGTCTCAGCCAAGCTGCTTGGCCCCACGCTGATCAGTGGCTCCGCACCGGAGGAGACAGCCGCCCTTGCTGACGTCTTAGCAGGGTCCCCCGTTCGCCATGGTTCTCTTGTTTATAAAATAATTTTTTAAAAATGAAACCTGAGATTCCCTCAGAAGATCTCAGATGCATCCAGATGGGGAGCCTCTGCGGTGTTGGTCTTTTTCTGGGCAGGGTGCGGGCCTGCGGGGGCAAGCCCATCTCTAGCCCGAATGGTCTGGAAGATACGGCCTCATTGTCTTCGTGTGAGTGAGCGTCTGGGCAGGGGCAGGGAGGCTCAGGTGACAGGTTAATTATTCCTCGTATTAAATCGTTTTCACCTTGGCATCCATCCAGGCTGCAAAGAATAAGCGAGGTTATCTTTTGATCGTACACCTGTGTTAACTTTGATTAATGCAGTGTTCCTGGAAATCACCTGCCGGAGAATGTGAGGCATGCCCCGGGGTTGAGGCCAGCATTCGGCTGAGGCGCGCTTGACTTTGTGCAAAGACGAAATCAGCCCTGAAGGGGAAAACCTAGTCAGGGAGCCAGAAACGCCCATTTCAACCCAACATCTAGTTGTGGGTGTGAGTGCCTCACTCAGGCTGTCCTGGAATGGAGCCGCTTAACCTGGCTTTCTGGGGCCGAGCCGCAGGAAGAGAGAGCAGCAGAGTCCACGTAACTCCTTGCAGCCTGCCCCGGGGGGCTGACCCCCCCCTTCTGAAGGCCCCGGGGCGTGCGGGCGACCTCGTGCGGTACTTAGGCATCTGGTGGGATGTGTCCTGCATAGTTTCCTGCTGGCCCCAGTCTGTTTTCTGGAAAAAGAGGTTTCCCAATTGACATGTCCCTTCCCATAAGCATGTCGCTCCAGGAGGAGAGTGACTTAATCTAACGCTGTCATGATAAATGGAAAGAGCTGTAAATCGGAAATCCCACTTGCCCAGCTTGGTTATGAAATCAGCCATCTGGGTGTGTTTTCGTGCACATATCAGTGGTCCTCTGGCCTGACGTAAGCTCACGAAGTGTTTTACAAAGACTTCGATGGCAGACCACGCGTACATGAGGACTCCTCTTCCTTGGGGCGTTGCAGATGCCTTCAGGGTCAGCTAACTGCATCCCAGCTGCCTTCGTACAGGCCCACGGACACGAAAGGAAGTGTCCTCCCCGAATCTGTACCAGTTTTCTATAAGACCCTCTCCTTTGGCTGTTAACCCTTGAAATGGATAGCTCCGCTTGCAGACCGTTGGGATCCCTCTGGGTAGTGCAGACCTGACCTCCTGACGTGTTCTCTCTGTCGTCCCGGGGTGTGGTCTGTCGTGGGCAGCCCGGGCTCGTGATAAGCCATCACGCCGACCACACCCTAAGTAGCTTCTGCCAGTGGCAGTCGGGACTGACGGGCAGAGACGGCATGCGCCACGACCACGCCATCCTGCTGACGGGTCTGGACATATGTTCCTGGAAGAATGAGCCCTGTGACACGCTGGGTAAGACCCTCCCGCGGAGTTTTGGGGGGCGTGTGGGCTGTGTGCCCCCTCAGGGGCCCAGGACGCTGAGGATCTGCCCCTCGCTGCAGATCCACGGTGCTGGCCGCTGCTGAGCACGGCTGTCGGCAGAGATGGGCTTGGGGAGCAGGTGCGAGGGTGTCCCATCCTGTGACAGAAACAGTACCTCGGTGAATGTTGGCCGAGGGGGTAAAGCAGTGTCACATTCCCCATGTTTCCTTGGCTGGGTAAATACTGCAATCTTTGCAATTTTTTAAAGATTTTTTTTAATTTAAGAGAGCACATGTAGGGGGCAAGGACAGAGAGAAAGGGAGAAGCAGGCTCCCCATGGAGCAGGGAGCCCAACTCGGGGCTCGATCCCAGGGCCCCAAGATCAAGACCTGAGCCGAAGGCAGAGGCTTAACCGACTGAGCCCCCCAGGTGCCCCGATCTTACACATTTTTTTTAAAGATTTTATTTATTTATGTCAGAGAGAGAGAACACAAGCAGGCAAAGAGACAGGCAGAGGCAGAGGGAGAAACAGGCTCCCCGCCGAGCAAGGAGCCCGATGCGGGACTCGATCCCAGGACCCTGGGATCATGACCCGAGCCGAAGGCAGCTGCCCAACCAACTGAGCCACCCAGGCGTCCCTCTTACACATTTTTTAACATGTTTTTGAGGCTGGATATATCTCAGAGGCAGCACTTTGATATTTTTTCCAAATAGTGTAAAGGACAGTGCGCCACTGCCCAGGGTTCTCTTGGCCATTTTTTTGAATTCTGCATTCCTCTCTGGGATCTCAGTAAGACAGAGCTCAGTCGAATAGCGTTCCATCATAGCTGCTTGTTTCTCGAGAGGCCTGCTTACGAGGGAGGCCCTGCCGGCCTCTGAGGCCCGGACTCAGGGTGCTTCCCAGCCCCCTGCTTGGTGAGCTGGCTCACTAAGCTTACACTGTTTGCTTGGACAGATAATGGGGTTTCCACGGGACGTCTGCTTTCCTTCTGGAGGTCTGGAGCTGGGGTCCACACCCTGCGGGGCTGCTATGGGATTTGATCTGGATAACATCCCTGAGTCCTGAGTCTCTGAGGTGCCTCCTTTGTGGGTCCATTGGGAGAAGGTTCTAGAAACTCCTACATGGTTTCCTCCCGACCTCTCCCTGGGCGTGTGATCCCATTGCTGATTTTGTCCTGCCTCCTCTGGTATCTATACCAGGGAATATGACAAAGGCTGAGTCCCGTGAATCCCTCTGGTGAGTCCTCGAATGGGGCTGGTCCTGGGGCCTTCCTGACACACACATTCGCTGCAGTACCCTCTTAGTCAGGTTTCCGAGAACACAGGTTTTTATATACAAAGGTAGAGACCCTTCTCCATGTACGGAGAATCCCCTTTTCTACTCTGCCCCAATTATAACCTGTAACACGAAGACCGCATAGACCCATGAATTGTTTTTCACGTGGAGAGATCCCCTTCACTCACATTACAAAGAGCCCTTTATGTGCTTGTCCAAGAGTTTCCCATTCAGATGTCACCCCGTGAAGATGAGAAACACACCTCTCTGAAATAAGCATTATATATGCTTATATAATGCACCTTCTCTCTCTATTTTATTGCAACAGCATTGCTCTGTAATCTTTTGATCTTTGCACCCCTAGGATTTGCGCCCATAAGTGGAATGTGTAGTAAATACCGCAGCTGCACCGTTAATGAAGATACGGGTCTAGGGCTGGCCTTCACCATCGCCCACGAGTCCGGACACAAGTAAGTGCCCTCTGTGGGAGGGCGGATCCTGGGCTGCTTTCCCCACTGGATGATTGCCAAGGGCACACCGATTCATTAGGTCACGTCTGTAAGGGGCGTCACGTGTATCCGAGGAGAAGGTCACGGACACATAGGCCATGGATCCCTTAGGTACTTATGGTTTTTGTTTGCTTGTTTTTATTTCTTTAAGCAGGCTCCATGCCCAGCATGGAGCCCAACACGGGGCTTGAATTCACAACCCTGAGATCAAGACCGGAGCTGAAATCAAGAGTCAGATGCTTAACTGACTGAGCCACCCAGGCACCCCTTCCTGTGTTTTTATTTTAGTGCCGAGCCGTACACCGTCTGAAGCTGCGGTGATTTCCGTGTTTGCGCTCTCCTTCCTCGGCTCTTCCTTCCCGTCCCGGCTCGGGCATACGTGTGTGATTGCACACAGTTGTCTCGGCTTCCGCTCCTTTGTCCCGTTCTGAACTTGGGTCCTGCACTCCGGTCCCATTCGGTGGTTAGTCCTCATCAGGGACGATAGAGCCCAGGCCTCCTCTTGTCTGCTAGTTACTCTGGAGTTTCGCCTTCGTCTTTCACCTTTATGATTTGTAGCGATGTCTTCTGGTGGGTGTGCCAAGCAGTTTGGGGAGTGCCGGTTAGACGAGGGGTCGGAGCTGGTCTGCGGCCCATGTTTCAGAGGTCCAGCCTGCCTGGGCAGCGTCGGGGTGTGTGGTGAGCCTGGGCCGGGCCCAGACAGACGGCCACACTGGACAGACAGCACTCCACAGCCGGCAGCTTGTCACTGGTGGCCTCTTTTTACAAGAAAAAATTTCCATTTGTTCTTGTAGAATGAACACTGTCTATCAACTACTTAGAGATGCTATCAGCCTTAAATAAGGTTTCCTGGGCTAATCATTCTATAAGCTGCCTTAGGTGGAGACTTTTCCTGGCTGCGGCCCACCTGCCGTCTTCCTGGACTTGGCCTGGTCAGCAAGACCGCGAGCAGTGAGAGCACAGGTGTCTCCCCTACATGGCAGCTCGGATTGAGGTTTCTCCCAGAAAATGCACAATCGGGAATGACCGCTTTTCTATTTTTTTTACTTTTACCCTGAATTTACTTAGAAATCACAAAACCTGCAAAAGGCAGTGTTTGCAATTTATTTTTTGCAGAACTGAGCACTGCATCCCCTGGTAGAAATGGAATGAGGCCAGGCGTGTGCTTTGTCTGGCTCACAGCTTCTGTGTGTGTGTGCACGCACACGTGTGTGCGCCCGCGTGCCTGAGTGTGTGCCGCGTGCGTGCACCTGCCTGTAGCGTGGTCCCACATGGGCTTAGCTGTGTGAACTGATGACCTGACAATGAGGCTTATATCCAGCTTCTGATCCCTTCATCATTGTAGGTAATGATTGACTTTCTCAGTGCCTCGAAAATTGCCCCTACACTGCATGAAACTTCCAGCTAAATCATAATTGTATTTCTAATAGGCTGCCACAGTTAAAACTTCAAAAACTCCCATTATGTTAACGACATGAGGCTCTGGCTGTCCCCTGAACCATACCTGAACTTAATTAAACGATCCAGGTAAGAAATGTTTAAGCGCCCCAGGACTGAGCAGCTTGGGATTCGGTGAACGGATGACATCTGGGACAGCTGCGGGGGGCTGGGCTCCCCAGGGTTGAGCCGGACGCGGCAGGAACGGGTCTTCAGTGTCAGTGAGGGTCGGTGCCTCCTTTTATTTTGTCTTAGGAGTCAATTAACATTCCCTTTTATCACCAGGACCTGGTCTAGATAGAAAAACTAATTTTTCCAAACAAGATTAAACTGTTTTTATTGCCAGTGGGGCCGTGGATGGGAGGAAGGGAATGAGCAGTGGGTTTAGATGAAGGGGAGCCCCACTCCTCATAGACTTCGTCTCCGGAAAGTCATCAGCTCCTTCTTGAGCCCCCGATGTGGAGAGGGCATCGCGCAATAGGCAAGAGATGGGGGCTCTGAACGTGTCCCGTCGCCAATGAAGTACTTTCGATCATGTTGAGGATACAGGAAGTGCACGTGGGGAGGTGAGCAAGTGAGTTGCATGAGCCGAATGGCAAAAGCAGTGACCACAGTCCCAATAGTAATAAAGGCAGTGGTCGTGGGGTCCCCTGCGGTGAGACGTGCAGAGCGATTTCACACGCAGCTCAAGCCGGGGAGACCTGGGGGCCCGCTCCTCTCCCCGCTCCACCGGGCTGGGGGCGGACGATGCTGGTGTTCAGCGAATGCAAAAGAATGGAACAGACAGTGAGTCAGGGATGAGTGCATGGATGAACCAGGAGTATGTCAGGTGAGTCGTTTGCTGTGGCAACTACATCCAGTGGGACCAGCGTGCAAGGCTCAGTGACCTAACTGCGTGGATTCCTTCTTGGCGGAAAGCTGTCGCTCCGTGCGTGGCTCAAACACCCTAATGTCAGCGGCAGGCCTGGCAATGAACTCCAAGCGGGGTCCCTTTTTTGAGTTCTGCACCTTAAGAATTAAAAAGTAATCACACATCTGTTAGGACTTGGTAAAACATTCTGTTCTGGGGGTCGGTTTTACTTTCTCAGGTTTGTTTATATTCAGAGGATATCTCTGAGGTCCGCGGCGTCCTGTCCTCCAGGTCTTTCAGCCAGAGGCTTTCGAACCTTTAACTCAGAGGAGGATCTCTGGGAATGTCCAGCCAGTTTCCTCCACTGACTCCACTTATTTTCACATCAGGACATCTTGTGGTTTCCAAGAAGAAATCTGACCTGTGCATAGAAATCGCTAAGAACCGGGGTTGGGATTTGTGATGGAAAGGGAGGGAGAGGGGACCAGGTTTGAGCGTGTATGTTCCCCTGTAGGATGTGGGATTCAGTCGGGCTTGTTCCTAAGTCAGTGGTGTAGGGTAACCTTCCTGGTTGTATTCAATCACATGGCACACGGTGTGCGGTTTGCTAGAGGCAGGTGTTGAGAACTGACACAGACGTGTTGAGGGATGAACTACAGGTTTTTGGGGAATGTGTCCCCTGAATGGCAGGAATCCATTCCAAAAATGCCCACGTACTAAGGAGGTCGTGCCATTCGAGGAGTGGGGCCGGAGACCTGGGGTCCCAGATCCGTGCGGTTCTCCCGAAGCCCAGTAGTGACCCACGTGGGCTGCCTTTCCTTCTCTTACCTGGCTCCCATCTGCAGACGGGGGGGCCCGAGACCCTCGGGTGAGTGTGCGGGGCTGTGGGAGGGGTACTAGTGGAGCTGAGCATTGCCGGCATACAACACAGGCTCACACGCTGACCTTGGGCTGTCATTTCAGACCCTCAGATGAGCATAAAGCCTATTTGCTGTGCTTAGAAGTATTCATGACCCACATTCTGCCGCTCGTCTTCGCCCACACGTATTAACCCGTTCGCTGGGCACAATTCCCATTCTGCCAGCAAAGCACTGTGTGGGGTTCTGTGAAAAGACTAGTGATTCCCCCGTCCAAGAGTGTTCACGGAAGGACAAGATGCATAGCGTGTGAGGATCAGGCCGTGCGGGCTGCAGATGTTGCAGGAGACTATCACGGAGGCCCAGGGAAGTCGCAAAACAAGCAGAAGTGACTTGCAGGCTTGGCTGGTGAGGTTAGAGGCCCTTCCGAGCATTAGATGGCGAGACGTAAACCTCCCCGAGGTGCGGCTGTACGCTGTCACCAACCTGAGCCCCGCAGTGGGGTCTGGAAGGCACCCGTGACGCTGTGGGCTGGTGCAATATCAGGTTAGCTAGAGATCCTCCAGCGCTGGCGATGGTCAGACTGCCCTCTAGGAGCCCTCGCAGGTCGGAGGGTCATTGCTTTCCAGTTTGACTTGTTTTTCCTAAGGGTGGTTGTTTCTGTATCCAAAAAGCATTAGAAATGCATTGACTTTCAGTTGAACACATGCACATATGCACGCACACACACACACACACACGCACACATAACAAGTAATATCTAGGTGGTGAGTACTTGGACCAACACCCCATTTGAATCAGGAAATGGACGGAAGTTCTGAATTTTCCTTTGTGATATGCGTGCTGTCAGGTCTTCTGCACAATTTTAGAGCGAGGTTTTATTACCCCATTAGATAAGTAAGGAAACTGAGGCCTGGTGACTTCCGGAATTTGCCTCAGATCCAACCACTTGTGAATGACAGAGGCAAGACCCCATTGGAGGCCCCTCCAGTCTTCTGGTTGTTTGACCTGCCCCAGCCCCCGAGACCTGCCTGATGCCGTGTCCATGCCAGCTTTCTCCCTCTCAAGGGGGGCGCGTTGTGCTCCCTGGAGGGTCCACATCAGAGTTCCGCCAGCTAGGCCCACCTGTGGCACCATGATGGCATCAGGGGTGGGATTTAGGCCTCCGGATGACGTTGGCCCATGGTTGCTTCAAAGGGTTTCTTGTTTCCTTAACTGCTGCTGTCTGAACAGTCTGAAATACTCAACACAATCTCTAACAAGACGTGGTCGCTCATTCTGGGTAAATCGTTGGTAATGACAGAATATGTGCTGATGCGATTGGATCACTCAAAACGTGCTGGAGGGACATCAAAAGCAGCGCACGCTGAATATAATTCTCAAGTCCAGTTCATCTGAAATTACGTTTACATTTGGGTATTCGAGTGGGTGCTCTCGCTGGAAGATCGGTCTTTGTTTATCCGACCAGCATCAGTGGAGAACCTGTTGGGGGCCAGGGAGTGCACTGGCTTGGGGCTGAGCAGGAACAAGAAGGGTCTCTGTCCTTTAGAAACTTAAAAGCTAGTAGGGAGGAAAGAACACAGTATATTTACTGTTTGAACCTACGGGATGACCGTAACTCTGAATGAAACACACTGGCTCACAGAAGCAAAGAACACGTCTGGTATTGTGGAGCTTGAGTAGGAATTATATTTCTTGGTTGCTGCATACCAGCCTTATCTTTAACATGAGTTCTGTTTGTCCTTCCCCGACTTTGTTAGTGTTGCACTCAGATGTGATCACTGTGGGGCACTTCCGCGCGGACGTGCTGGCCTCCTTCCCAGTATAGTATGTGCGCATCGCACTGCCTGGAAACACAACCCAGTGCCAAGTGGTCGTGCTGAGATTTGGGCGGATGGCAGGATCACCTTACTGTGTTAGAATGCACCCAAATACCAGAGCCGGATTTCCAAGCTACTAAATTAAAAAACCTACCAAGATGGGCTTTGGGGAACCACACCGTGTGGTGCATTTCTCAATTTGGATGCACAGCCGAGTTTGAGAATCAATTCTAGAAAGAATCACGGAAAAGACCTTAGATGAAAAAGTTCAAGACCCACGTGTTCCCAGAACCGGGCTATTGTGGCTTCCGTGTCCTTAGAAATGTGGGCAGAGCGGTAGCACATTTACCTGGGAAACCTACTGGACCACAATGCGTGTGTTGTCTTCAGAGTCAAGGGCCAGTGGGGGGGGGGGGGGCAGAAAGGAGGTGGTGTCCCTTGGTGGTTCGTTTTCCTAACTTTCTGCCCAAGGCAGCCACCCGTGTGTGATTACAGTCTGAACCCTTTTCATAGCCATGACACATTTCCTTTGCTGTATGCTTACCCCGGCCTTGATTGATTGCTTGTAATAGAACTTCAGAGGATGGGTGGAGGCTGAAATGACTCCATCTGCATCACCCTTGGTACTGAGCAGGAATTTTGCAGAAATTCAGCAGTGTTTGCACGCCAGATTTCCTTGGATACATCCTTCAATGGTGCTCGTGTTACGCTCTTGCCGGGGTCCCGCCTGGTTTCTGATGTCAGGTCTTAGTCCTGACTCAGAGACGGTGGGCACGGCTCTCTCCAGTCCTCAGTCTTGCTGTCACGATATTCTACCTGCCTTACAGGCTTTTAGGGACACTTAAGTTAGAAAATACAGATGATGTGTTTAATATCTTGTTTGAACACTAGTGGGTGCCCATAAGTGTGAGTTGTTATTTGTACCAATCCTATTAGATCTCTGTATGCAAGCCGGTGGAGGGGGTGCAATGGGTTTTCAGCTTCAGCAGCAAGTGCG
>CM053607.1:2110235-2125366 GCA_028646535.1 Procyon lotor
TCATAGGGTAGCTCTATTTTTAATTTCTTGAGGAATCTCCACACTGTTTTCCAAAGTGGCTTCATCAACTTGCAATCCCACCAACAGTGTAAGAAGGTTCCCCTTTCTCCATACCCTGTCCAAAATTTGTTGTTTACTGTCCTGTTGATTTTGGCCATTCTGACTGGTGTCAGGTGGTATCTCAGTGTGGTTTGGATTTGAATCATGGTATTCGTGGTGGCAGGTTGTCCCCTAACCCAGTAACCATCCTGCCCTTCTTTGTTTTGCCCCCTTGCCTTCTCCTTTGCCGTGTACCCCACTCATGTGGAGCCTCTTTGTCTAAGAATCTGTCCAGTGATTTGGCAGGTACCAGACATCAGTGGCTAACAATGGCTTGACTCTCTAAGAACATTTGTCCTCGTGGGAGGTCTTCAGGGTCATAGAGAACTCCCAGCTCCCCGGCGTTCTTCCCGAGCCATTAGTTGTGACCTTCTGGGTAGATGAAGACAGCAGTATGAGATGTTCCTACGGCAAAGCTCTGGGCAGTCAAGAGGAAGGAGATGAGTTGGCAGAGGAATGTAGCAACTCAGTTCATGGCCTTCTTGTAGGCATAGGGCTAGCGTTTTCTCAAGTGACGGTGGGGGGTTGACCCTATTAAGTACCCCGAGAGCCAGTGTGGCATGAGATGGCCCCTCTGCCGAGCTAGGGCTGGAGCCCAGAGTGCTGTGGTTTGGGGGCAGGAGGGGCAGGTGTAGCTTCGAGCAGTTCCTGGAGATGAAGGGAGCGAGAGGGCCCACTGGGCTTCGTGGAGCTTCTTCCTCCAAAGGGACGTAGGGAATGCGGTCGTGCACTGTCCAGCGGGGGCAGGCCACAGCAGTGCAGGCCTGGCAGGGGGTGGGGCAGCCCTTAGTGCGAGTGGGGCCGGAGGGTCAACCCCACAGGGAGCTGTCACAGGCAGTCCGTTCTCCAGCCGTGGGAGGCTTCAGACGCACCTACAGAGCCTTCGTTTGTGTTTCTGACAAACACCTGGAAACTCTGAAAATCCCTGGGGAGCAGACAAGATGTAGAAAGCTGAGAGCCAGACAGCCTGTCCACTTTGTCCATCAAGATCGAGAGACCTGCCCTCCACAGCCCACTGGAAATGTCCTTTGGTAATTAAAACACGGGCCCTTAGCAGCCGTCAGGACACATGCTCCGGGTCCTTAGCAGCCGTCAGGACACATGACCCGAGTGACCGGATGGTGGTTCTTCAGGAAAGGTCTCCGAATGCGTGGCTCTGCTCACCCCGGCCGCGCAGACGTTTTCCTCCTGCTGACGGGCACGCAGATGTGGAGGAGTCCGCCGCGCTGACACGCCTCGGCTAGTCTGTTAGGTCACTGACACTGTCGCTGTTCTTGGTTTTGAAGGACCCATTTCTCTCTCGCGCAGCTTCGGCATGGTCCACGATGGAGAAGGGAACGTGTGCAAAAAGTCTGAGGGCAACATCATGTCCCCCACATTGGCAGGACGCAACGGGGTCTTCTCCTGGTCACCCTGCAGCCGCCAGTACCTCCACAAATTCTTAAGGTAGGAGCTCCCGGGGCTGGGCTGTGTGTCTGGGGGCCTCTGCTGCCCCTGCCTGGGCGCCCGGTCCTGTCCGAGCAGGGTTCCCATGGGAAGGTGTCCTGAGACGTCCCCTTGGCCAAGAAGTTTGCCAGATGCTTCCTTGGAGGGCCAAGTCCTGCAGCCTGAATCCAACATCACCTGACCTTCAGACTCAAAGGAAGCCCAAGATACTCACCAAACCCAAGTATTTGTCAGTAACATTTAGTTGTTTTAAATTCTCACGTTTGTGACTAAACGTTATCCATGAGTAGGAAGACCGAGCATGCATACGGTGGGAAAGCACATGTAACTTTTGGCCCTTCCCTCCTCTCCCCTCCCCTTCCCTTCCCCACAAAGTGCATTTCTTATTTGAAGGGGAAACTGTAGCCTGGCTTATTTTTGTAAGTTTCTATTATAGCACTAATTCGTTTAGGCTCTGGGACGTTGGAGAGATAGGGTTTGACCCCCTGAAAAAGACAGTGGATTTTAAACCTTTTAGAGAAAGAAAGGACTTGACGAAGCGGCCTTAGATCTGCTAGTAAGGCAGACAGTCCCCCAAGTCTCAGGGACCCTGAGTTTGCAGCTCGGTGTCAGCTGCAGACCCTGACCTTATCTCTGACACGTATCGTGCTCCCCCGCGGGTCGGTGAGCCTGCTGCGTGTGGTCCCGCAGAGCCCGGGTCTGTCCATCCTGCGGCCGCTTCTTCTTGCAGGGGCTGGTTGTGCAGAGCTGCCCGCGGTTCCCAGGGGAGGGGAGGGCCGGGGTCGGCACGCGGGACAGGACGCTGTTCCTGGCAACGAGGGCGCAGCTGACAGTCCGCACTGCGAGGGCCGCGGCGGGAACATCGTCCACCCGTGTGCTCTGGAGGGAGAGGACACGTGGGCTGAACGAGAGGCCTGTGGGTGCCCATCGGCAGCCCCAGCTCCTGCCCCAGGGGGAGTCACTGACACGTGGGTCCCCCGTGACCCTGGCCCTGCCCTCTCCCCACCGGTCCCAAGGAGCCTGGAAGCAAACAGCCTGCAAAAAGCAGTTCTGTTGAAATCACAGCCTGTAATTTTGTTTTTATCTTAGCAAACTGACTTGCTCTGGTAATGAAAAAGATGAGAGAGAGCCTCTGTTTGGAAAGTAGCTGCTAAGTCTGTGGAGGGGGCGTCTCTCTGACGACCGGGCCAGCAGTGGGGGCGCGGGCCGAGACCGTGGGCGTGTGGCCCCTGGGCGCCCCGCAGTCCTGCTCTCCCTCATGGGAGGCTCTCAGGGCCCGGCTCCCGCCACACGCTGTGCTCGGAGGCTGTCCTGTCTCCTGGAGGACACACCCCATTGCACCTTGGTCACGTCTGCATGGCCCTGGGAGGGAGGACTGCCCTCGCTCAGCAGGGAGGACATGCGTGTCGCGGACACAGAAGTGTGTCTTGCCGGGCAGCTAGAAGGCCCGTGCTCGCCTCTCACAGACACGCCCTCGGTGACCCACGGGTCCTTGTCAAGCAGATACGTAGCGTGTGCTTCCTTCTTCCCAAAACATGTCAGTGCTGGCACGAAGGGGGCCGCTGCGGCCCGTTCTCCATTAAATGTGCTCACGTGTCTGAGATTCATCAAGGCAGGTGTGGGGTTGTTCTTCTGTAACTCTTCTGTTAGTGATATATTCCTGGGCAGCGCTCACAAACCAAACCACCTGACTTTAAGAATTTGGAGCAGATCATGACAAAAAAACATACAAAAAATAATTAGGGGCGCCTGGGGGGCTCATTGGGTAAAGCATGTGACCCCTGATGGTGGCCCAGCTCACAACCTCGGGCTCCTGAGGTTGAGCCCCCTGCTGGGCTCTGTGCTGGGCGTGGAGCCTGCCTGGGATTCTCTCTCCCTCTGCTCTGCCCTCTGCAGAGGGGCTGCTCTCCCTCTAAACAAATGTAGAATTGACAGTGAGAGGAAGACGAAAAGCAAATGGAAATAGAAAATGAAGAACAAGGGAAAAACATACCAATATATCAGTGTTAAAGTACAGGCTTTGTGATTCTGAAGCCTGAAATTGGGCAGAGGTCTTTCTGGGACCAAAGCCAGGAAGGAGATTGAGTCCATTCATATTAACATTTCTAGTATTTCAAGGAAAGTGAGGCTTTTGCCAGCATAGAATTGTTGAAAACAAATGAAACTGTGTCTGTTTATATCTAAACAGAACTCCAGGGGCGCCTGGTGGCTCAGTGGGTTAAGCCTCTTCCTTCAGCTCAGGTCACAATCCCAGGGTCCTGGGATCGAGTCCCGCATCGGGCCCCCTGCTCAGCGCGGAGTCTGTTTCTCCCTCTGCCTCTCCCCCTGCATGCGCTCACTCGCTCGCTCTCTCTCTCTCCAATACATAAATCTTTTAAAAAATAAGCAAAACTATAGATTCACCCAAGAGCATGCATTGATAGACACATTTCTATATATTTTATACATATCGTTTATATTTACAGAATACTCCGCTGTCAACTGCTATATGAAATAAACTTTACAGATCGGTAGCAAATTACATGTCATATAGTGAGTGCTTATAAGTACCGATTGACACCCAAAGTAGCAACATGGGTAGAAAGACCTCCGTGGTTATCTGTGCACGCCCTAACCCACGTTTCCTGGTGACACCCCCACCACCCTCTGGACCCCACGCCAACGTGAGCCCATTGAGGCCAGTCCCAAACATGGGGAGCACGTGCTCGTCCCTCCCCTGTTTTATCCTCTCTCCCTACCTGTCCCTTCGGTCCTCCAGACAAGGGTGACAAGTCTCCTGAGCCACCATCCTGACCACTCACTTTCAGCCTGGGGTCTTCCCCCGTGTTCTTACCATGAGACTTCCCATCAGTCAAGGTATTTTACCACCTAAAGGCACGATGGCTGCCTTGCAGATTTCATGCCACCCAAGAAGAGGGAAAATTTGGGGGACAGTATCTGTCTCCTGGTACTACCAATCGGTATTCTACTAGAATACACTTGGTCATTTTTCTTTTCTTTCTACTACCAAAAAAGGCAGTGTTAACATTGTTCTACAAGGGACATCCAACACTGAGGTCCTTTCAACATTGGCTATGCCCTGTTCAGGGTCCTCTTGGAGTCAAGTTGTGGATTGTTAGCGTTGTGTGTAGCTGTTCCTTGCAGGTGTTTAGTTTTGTTGGGTGTGTGTGTGTGTGTGTGTGTGTGTGTGTGCATGTGCATGAAGACCTCTGCTTTGGTATTAAAAAAGAGCATAAACTTAAGTTTTCATAGGAGTTTTCTATATCAATCCTTTCTATAATTTTCTAGATTATTTTTCAAAAAAAATTTTTTAAAGATTTTATTTATTTACTTGAGAGTGAGAGAAAGAGCCCACATGCACAAGCAGGGGGAGGGGCAGAGGGCGAAGCAGACCCCTGCTGAGCAGAGAGTTCCATGTAGGACTCAATCCCAGGACCCTGAGATCATGACCTGAGCCGAAGGCAGATGCTTAACCGGCTGAGTCACCCAGGCACCCCTCAAAATTTTTATAGCTTTTTCTTCATAGTTTTGGTGAAGATAAACATTATTAACTTTCTTGAAATGTGCCCAGGCAACGTGGAGAGCAGGGGATGCAACGTGTGGGTGTGTAGTGAGAATCAGCATCGTGAAAGTGTCCAGATCATTTCTTAGCTGCCAAGAACTATAGGAGAATTCGTGGAAGGAAAATAGTTATATGCTTAGAGAGCACTTGTTTTGATGACATTAGATATGGGCTGTGATCTCCGCATCGGACCGTGGCCCTGGGAGGGTTTGCCAAGAGTGTGGTTCAGAGACAGGGTTGTTCTGGGATCCTGGGACGGTTCAGTGTCCGCTCGAGTGCACTCATTTGTTTTTGCGTCCGTCAGTGAAACCCTTGTGTGGCCACTCAGTCATCAACTTTTATTTTCAAGACCATTGCTAATGTTGCCGGGCCCTGTGATTATAAACAGAAACTCAAGATTGCCCATGCTCACAAATTTGTTCCCTTGAAAGATTAAATTTTCCAGGAGAGCCTCCTGTTGTCAGAGTCACTCAAGCTTTTGTTCCCTCGAGATGACCAGTCATGAATCGGCCACGTCTGTGCTGTGTTAGGAGGGTTGCCTCTTTGGTTTAGTGAGTCGGAGACTGTCTTCTTTGACATGTCTGCCGACTTCCTGATCTCCACGTAATCACGGGCCCGTGATGGCGTCCACCAATTAGGCGGCTGTTTGGATACAATCCCAACAATGAGTACGGATAAGTGGCTAAACTTAAAGATGAATCCGCTTTCCTTTATTAGCAGTCTCGCCTTTGGTACATGGAAAAAATATATTAAAAAAAAAAGGAACTCAGTTGGCCTGAAGTCGTCAGCACGACATTTCTCCACAGTTGGTAGTCAAGAAGGACAGATATGTGTTTGGAGTGAATTCATGAGCCGGGTCAGGGAAGTCATGTGTCATTTCCGGGGAATTGACACAGACCTCATCCTCTTTACTCATGTCTGGGTCTGGGAGGCCTAGGACTAGGGAAATTTTAGCTCATTATTGTAATGTAATGAATGCCAACAGGGACTCATCTTCAATTTAATTTTCTAAAAAATTGAATCACGGTATTCACAGACCAGCGAATATGTTTTCCCTCTGAGCCCAAGAATCTATGTCAGCCCATGGGAAAAGGGACCATCACTGGGGACCAGGGGCTTTAGGGGTGTGTGGATCGCCTACCACATCCCATAGACCACCTCTATCAATGAGAAAATCTGATTTGACCTGAGAGCCCACTAAGCATGTTTTGGGGTGTAAGGGGAAGAACACATTTCAGTTCATGCATATATACACACACACAATGATTATTATCCCGCCGTGAGAAAGAAGGAAATGCTGCCATTTTGGGCAATGTGGATGGACCTTGAGGGCATGGTGCTAAGAGAGGTATGTCCGAGAAAGACAAATGTGGATCCCACTTACATGTGGAGTCTACAAAATCAAGCTCATAGCAACAAAGAGTAGTAGGTGCTCTGGGGGGAGGGGGTGCTGGCGAAGGTGGTCAGACGTACAGACCCGCAGTTCTAGGATGAGTCGGCTCGGGGGTCTCGTACGGCTCACTGACCGTGAACAGTGCTGTATTCTGCGTTTGAAAGTTGCTAGGAGAGTGGATCTTACAAGTTCTCTCGGTGCGCCTGGATGGCTCAGTGGGTTAGGCGTCGGGAGTCTTGATCTCAGCTCAGGTCTTGATGTCAGGGCTGCGGGTTCGAGCCTCATGTTGGGCTCCTTAAAAAAAATGTTCTCACGACGTAATGGTCACAAATCTAAGGATGTGAGGTGATGGGTATGATAACTATGCTTATAAAAAGCTAGAAAGCACAGCCCACAGCCCAGAACCCCGTGCTTACTCCCATCATCTCCCCCTCCTCCCTAGAGATGACCATGCTCCTGACACAGGGCACCGTACACTAGTTTGGCGTGTTTCTGACCTTTCTATGAACAGAATCATGAGTTACATGCTACTGCGTATCTGTGGTCTTTGGCTAACTGTCACGGTGATGAGATTCATCCTTGTTGCTGCATAAGAATACAGCATCACTTACTTATTTTTAATTGCATGAAGATGCTACAAGTCATGAATCCATTCTGTTGGTGGTCGGCATTTGAGATTCCAATATGGGGCTATTTAAGAAGTGTCCGCGTATTCTTGTGGTCTCTCATTATACATAGGACTGGAACTCTAGGGTCATGATCACTTAGTCTGCGGGTGTTGGGAGACACCCTGGACAGCTTCCCCGCGTGGTTGTGCGAAGTCACATGCCCACAGTTAGGAGCTCTCATACTGCTCGGAACTCTTGCCAAGGCTTGGTCTTGTTGGTCTTTTCCATTTTAGGCATTTCACTGGTGTGTAGTGTTGTACCAAAGTGGCCATTAAAGAGAACGAATGTCTTTTTACATGTTAATGGTCATTGGAATAATCTTGAGTGAAGTGCCTATTCAAATTTCTTGTGAATTTTTAAAAATTAGGCTTTTTTATTTTTTCTTCTCTTGACATGTGTGTGTGTGTGTGTGTGTGTGTGTGTGTGTGTGTATTCTGAATACTCTGTCCATTATGGAAAATACATATTATGCAATATCTTCTGTCACTCTATGACTTGGTGTCTCCACTTCTAATGGTGTCCTTTGGTTAAGAGAAGTTCCCCTTTTTGTAATGGAGTCAAAATTAATCCATATATTTTGCTTTAGGGTTAGTACTTTTTGTAGGCTGCTGGAATAAAAAAAAAAAATCTCTACTTAGCCCAGAGTCGCAAATGTATTCTTTCACATGATCTTCCCTGAGCTTTATCATTTTCCTTATCACCCGTAGGCCACCTGACTTGCATCTGGGGCGTGCTTCGTCCATGTGGGTACTACAGAGGACTATTTGTCCAGTGGCTTTTCCTCTCTGCATCCATGCCGTGGGGTTTCTCGCATGTGCCCCATTGGCGCCACACATGGCCTTGAGACCTGCTGTGGCCGAGAGGGAAGGAGCAGACGTGCTCGAGCAGGAGGATGGGCTGAGATCCACACGGGGAGTCGCTGCCCTTCCAAGGTGAAGCCAGTGGGGGCCAACCTGCTCGTCCCAGCAGTGGTGTGTGTCTTTCTGCCCCAACTCCAGGCTCCCAGGCTGTGCACTGCGTTTTTCTTGGCCGGGCAGGAACCTTGTCCTCATGCCTTGTGCTTCTACATTTACACAAACTATAAAAATTCCTGAACCTGCGAACTTGTTGTAATTTTCATTCTCTTGCTGGGACCAGCCTGTCTGGCTGACTTTTCCTGCTTTCCTGTCCAGAGGATGGGGGTCGTTGCTGCCCTGACGTGGCTTCGGAGACATAATGGGGAACACTGAACTCGTATGTAGAAATCATTTGCGATCCGTCAGAGAAAGGGCCTGTGGAATTCCAAAATTGCCAGATCACTCCTGTCTTGGGGGCTAATTATGCTTTTCATCGTTTTTCTTTACTTAAAAATATCCCTTTGCAGTGTGATCACCGCAACCGTGACAGGCCATCGGTTGAGTGCTGACGGTGAGCAGGTTCCTCGCTCTTCACAGTTTTCCATCATTTGATTGAATCTGTACTTCTCCATGCAGTCTGACCTCCTTGCGTACAGGACTGAGGTCTCATCCACCGTAGCTGGGGCCACCCTCATGCTTCGTGGGTGACTACGAATCAAAGTCATGCGTGAGCGGACTTGAAGGCAGCGGGATGTGAGACGGGGCTGTGGAGACAGAGGTGGGCGGCCACACCAAGGAAAGTGTAGGGGTCCACGGACAGGTCTGCTGTCATTCAGTGTATTGCGAACATAGAGGGGATTTTTCTGGCTTATTGAAATTTGCAAGCAAGGTTTAGTTGCTACCTGCAAACGCTGTCTGTCCTCCCTCTGAATGCAAAAATCATAACTAAGCCCGTCGCTGCTAGGAAAGCGCTGTATTTGTGGGAGGAGGAATCATTATTTGGTCTTTAACCATCTGCTAGAGAACTTAAGCAGAGTTAATTTCCTTCTTGACTCAGGGACCGGGTCGGAAATTAGCCTGAGCGTAGAGCATGCTGTAGGAATTGTTGCTGTGTTCCTTGGGGGCCCTCCAGAGGCTGTGGGCTGGTGTGCAGGTGGCCCCCGCCCAGGGAAGGAAAGTGGGAGGGGGGAGAGGAGAGAAGAAGGGGGAAGAGAGGCGGAAAAGAAAGAAAATTCTCATCTTTGAGATAGGTGGATGGGGCTAGCTTTACACAATGCCCATTTCTATCCTTTGATTGTCCATGGCAAGAAATGTACCTAAAGGTTATCTGCGGTCGGCGCTCCCTGCACTGAACATCTGCTTGTGCTGGTCCGGCTCAGTTTTCCCCAAGATAAGCTTGAGGAATCTCGTGAAGAACAAATCGCCTTCCTGGAAAAGGCGAAGGGTGTTACGAGCAGTTTCGGGAAATGTGGCCCCTGTATTTAAATAGGTTGGAGATAAATGTCCTATGGGCCCGCAGGAGAAGGCGGCGCCCTCCTCTGCGTGCGGGGAGTGTGGTCGGACTGCAGGCCAAGAGCCCAGCCTCGCAGAAGGTGCGTCTCTGGTAAGTCCTGCAGAGTCACTAGCAGCCCCGCATCCTGTGCGTTTCAGCACCGCCCAGGCGCTGTGCCTCGCGGATCGGCCGAAGCCGGTGAAGGAGTACAAGTACCCCGAGAAGTTGCCGGGAGAGTTATACGATGCCAACACTCAGTGCAAGTGGCAGTTCGGAGAGAAAGCCAAGCTCTGCATGCTGGATTTTAAAAAGGCAAGTGATTATTGGCAAATGCTCAGCGCAATATGATTCATAAAACCGTTTTATGCAGTGTAATGGACATTGATGTATTCTGCGTTTATTGGGTACCTACCAAATGTCAAACCCTGTGAGTTAGGGCTGGTCGTAGATAACAGGAAACACATGTTCTCCCAGCGGAGAGGACGCTGGTGGATACTGGTGCGGGTATCGGTTTTCGCTGCAGAACTGACTTGGCCCGTTAGGTCGCTCTTGCTTTCTGATTCATCACGTGGGAGCTCAGCATTAACCTCTGGCTGGTGTAAGTTGGCAATAATGCTCCACGTTTTTTTCAAATGCTGTTAAGGAAACAGTACCGCCCTGCTTTACCTTCCTCAGATAGAAGCAGAAATTACTGTGGAACAGCAGCCTCTCTAGAGAAGCCTGATTATTAAATTTCCCAAATACAGCGTTTCTAGAAAAGTTTCTCGTAGAAGGTGTGATCTACACCGCTGAGCCTGAGGACGGACTGACATAAATTCTGCACATGACACAGAGATGTGCGCCCGTGCCGGGCGGGCCGGTCAGGATCTGGGCACTTGCCGGACGGAACCACAAAGAAAGCTACCCATAAATTAAATGAAAGTAGCTATTACTGAGATTTTCTTTTATTCTAGTTTATAATGAAATCAAGAGGAAAATAGACAAAAAATAGGAACCTCTGGAAACCTCCCATGTTTCATAACGTACTGGGAATATTCCCAATTTAAATCTGATGGGATCATCTCTTCTCTTCTAAACTCAAGATTTCCCCCTAAGGTCAATCACAGCCGAGTTCCAGGACTGGACCCTTATCTTCCGAGCTGGGTCATGGCAGCTTGGGGCAGGAGCAATAAATTAGTTACCGTCAGTGCATATTCCTAATGTTGCCTTTTCCATGTGAAATCCCTAGGAAGTTCTTGAATGTTACTCTTCTGTCTGTTAAGGACAGGGAGCCTAGGACTAATTTTTTTTTTTTCAAAGATGGGATTTCCTACAGCATACCTCTGGTTTCCGCATTATTTTGCTCTGTGACCGTGGACCGTGTTACCCATGGTACCCATGGTACCCTGGCGCCATTTGGAAGATATAGGAAGTAAGACGCTGAATGTGGCACCTTTTTTATTACTGAGGAAATATTTGCATGCTGTGAAATGGATTCCTTTTAGGTGTGCAACTGGAATTTGAACAACCGTGTTTACCTGTGTTCACCCGTGTTCCCAGCATGCTGACCAAGACGTTCCTCACCTCCATAGAGCCAAAAGGTTCCCTTATGCCCTCTTCCGTTCAGTCGCTCCCCCACCCCAGTAAGCGACCGCTGTTCGAATTTCTATCACCATTGATACAGTTGGCTTATTCTGTAACTTCCTAAATGCCAAGGAAAGTATTTGCAATGACAGGGGTGGAGCTAGAGAGGACAATGCTAAGTGAAGTAGCGCAGAGAAGTACAAATACCGTATAATTTCACTCACGTGTAGAATTTAAGAAAAAACAAATAAAAGAAAAAGAGACAAAGGAAGAAACAGACTCTTAAGTCGAGAGACCAAATAGGGTGACCAGAGGGCATGAGGGTGGGGGGACCGGGGAACGGACTGGGGTCTGAGGGCGCGCTTACTGTGATCCACGCGGGGTCAGGTGGAGACTTGCTGAGCCCCGCATTGTATATCTGACACCAACAGAACGCTGTATGTGAAGTGTACTGCAATTGGAACAATTTAAAGTAACGAATATGATGTCAGCTGTTGGTTTTACACAGACACCCTTTGTCAAACTGAGGGAGTGCCTTTCTGCTCCTAGATGGTTGAGAGATTTTATCACAAAAGTGGGTTGACTTTTGTGAGATGCATTTTCCGCTTCTAGGGATGTAGTTATATATATATTTGTAATGATCGTAATGTGGGGAACTGGGTCGATAGGTTTTAAATTTAGTCTCCCATGGGTCACACGTCTTTTTGTTTCTCTCTTTCCTTTTGCATTAAACTTCTAACAATTCTGTTTTTTTTACAGTTGATTTTTTTAAAAATTTAATTTTTTCAGGGTTCCAAGATTTATTGTTTATGCACCACACCCAGTGCTCCATGCAATCCGTGCCCCCCTCAATACCCACCACCAGGCTCACCCAACCCCCCACCCCCTCCCCTCCAAAACCCTCAGTTTGTTGCTCAGAGTCCACAGTCTCTCATGGTTCATCTCCCCCTCTGGTTTCCCCCCATTCACCTTTCCTTTCCTTCTCCCAATGTCCTCCATGTTTTTTGCCTCAACTTGCATTTTAGCTATACTTCCTTCTACTGATGTTTAGTGGTTGTTCGGGAGAGCACAGGTGCGTCTTTCATTTACAATGGATGTAGACTTAACACTGTGCCGCTCTGTGTAAAATGCAGGACAAGTAAGCCCACGTGACTCCCACACTGTACGGTCCTCATCATGAATTTTACCTGTGTGCGTGTTACAGGCCACATGACACACTGTTAAAATTTTTGTTTCAACAGAGGGAGGTGCTTGTAAATAAAAGAGTGTCACCTTTTATGTTCACTCTCTGATGTACCATGTGGTATTTCTGCTTTCTGATGGATCAACTCCAAATTGGATCATTGGCTTTGGCCTGAAGATCTTTCCTTTGTGTTCCCCGTGACCTGCATCTGCTACGCACAGACTAGGTCAGGTTTTCTGTATCTGAAAATGTCATGAAATTCACTCTCCAATTAGAAGCATCATTCTTCTGAATCTAGAATTCTAAACAGTCTTCTCGTTTGTTTTCCTGTACACATTCTAAAGCTACAATTCCATTTTCACCTGGACTCAGTTGTTTCTGATAAAAAGCTGATCATCAGCGGTGACTCCTGGCTTTCCTAATCGTTAGACGATCCAACAAACTCCACATTTAGGTTATTTTAAGTTTTGGTTCCAGAAACAGCATCTGATTTGTTATATTCTCTTCTCTAATGAAATTTCCCGTTTTTCCCACTAATTCTGTCCACTTTTTCCTTTAGAGCCTCGAGTATATTTGTAACAGATTGTAACACAGTAGCACGTTATGTTACATGCATTTGTATAGTATTATTATAATAGGTGACCCCTTCGTCCTTTGAGGCTTTGCTTGGTTCTTCCTTAGGGCTCCTGTCTTTCACTTTTCCCTTAGCCGGAGGGCAAAGCCTGTGCTCTGGGCTGGGGGCGTGGACTTCGGGCTCTGCACGGAGGTCTCTCTGTCACCTGCACCCAGAACCCTGGTGTCTCCTGGCGTGGCCTCTGTCATCCAGCTCGTCAGCACGCGGCCCAGAGCTGCTGCTCTGCACTGGGCCACCCGACGTGTCCCCTAGCGCATCATCTGTTCTCCCCACAGATGAGGAAGGACCTCCTGGAGGTCGTCAGGCAGGCATCTGGGGCCCCCTACTCAACAGGGCTTTTTCTTTCCCGGGCCCACAGAGTGCCACGGGTTCTGGCTCCTTCTGCAGCCCCAACTCCGGTGCCTGCGTCTTCTACGCAGGGAGACTGTGGGTGTTTGCTGGGGTCCACCTCGCTGCACCTCGACAGGACGTTGTTCTCAGGCAGCCTGACGGAGTGAAGGTGGCACTCCCTTGGCAAACATCCCTCTCTCCAGGGACACGTACTGTGCTGCCTGGTGAAAGCCTAAGGGAACTGGCCCGTATATTTTATCCCGTTTATACAGTTTTTCTATGCAGAAAAATAAGCCTGGTACCAGTTACTTCCTCAGGGACAGTAGAGAAAATACCTTTTCAGTTAAAAAAAAAAAAAAAAGAAATTGCATCCTTTAAAATCAATCATGTCAGCTCATCCCCTGTGATATAAAATTGCTCTTCAACATAAATAAACCTGATGGATTTTCTTAGTTAAATACAATTTGCACGGCCAGACTCTCTAAGGTCCTGAATCTCAAATTTAGATATGGTGGGCACTTAGATTATTTTCCATGTGAACTAAAGCATCTCAGAACATCTTCAGTGATAAAATTTAATTTTTTCAAAGAACTCCCTGTGATGTTTTATGGAAATGGGTCTCTTTTGCTAAGTTGAAGTATAAAGATTCAGAAATTTACTTATGGGAGAATTTAAATTAATAAATAACAAGCAGGGCGCCTCAGTGGCTCAGTCAGTTAAGCCTCTGTCTTGGGCTCAAGTCATGATCTCAGGGTCCTGGGATCGAGCCCCGCACTGGGCTCCCTGCTCAGCGGGGAGCCTGCTTCTCCCTCTGTCCCTCCCCCAGCTCATGCTCACTCTCTCTCTCGCAAATAAATAAAGTATTTTGAAAATAAGTAAATAAAAAGCAAATTACCTGATGCCTAAACCAGCAATTAGCACCCAAGGGCTCCTCAGGGAACATTTGCTGAGCTGCTGATAGATGGCCGAATGCTATTTTAGAAAGGGACTCTTTCAAATCCAGGTGCCGTTTAGTTTGAAAAGTTAATAGATAATGAAAATGCATGTGCATCTGTCTCTTGGACGAACAGGTGTGGGGTTGGGGTATATGTGTTTACATACTCGTGTATAAATTCACACACCTGTATGGCCACGGCTTTCTCTGTCCTCTGATGCCTTGTGGAGTGATCATTGGAACTAGTGATAAAGCACCCCACTACTTGAAAAACCAATAATTGTTTTGGTTCAATGAACCAAATCCCCAAAGCTGATTCATAAATAAATTATAGATCCCATTATAATATCACTTGTGATGCCATTTTCAGTTGGTAGTTTTGGAGAGTCTAATAGCGACAGTTCGAGAAAATGGATCTGGTGTGATTATCTGAGTGTTGAGTTTGAGGAGTTCTTTGTAGATCTTGGATATCAGCCCTTTGTCTGTAGTGTCATGTGCGAATATCTTCTCCCATTCTGTGGGTTGCCTGTTTGTTTTGTTGACTGTTTCCTTCGCTGTGCAGAAGCTTTTTATCTTGATGAAGTCCCAAAAGTTCATTTTCGCTTTTGTTTCCTTTGCCTTTGGAGACATGTCCTGAAAGAAGCTGCTGTGGCTGATGTCGAAGAGGTTACTGCCTATGTTCTCCTCTAGGATTTTGATAGATTCCTGCCTCACTTGAGGTCTTTTATCCATTTCGAGTTTTCATGTATGGTATAAGGTATTGAGGAGGGCACGTATTGCATGGAGCACTGAGTGTGGTGCATAAACAATTAATCTTGGAACACTGAAAAATAAAATAAACGTATTTGGGGAAAAAATAAAATAAAATAAATAAAGCCTAAAAATAAGAAAAAAAGAAAATGGATCTGGGGGGCAGGCACTCATGGTCGGGAAATCGCCCGATAAATTTCCAACAGAATCATCAGAAAATGCTGGTTTCATTTGTGGTGTT
>CM053607.1:2125866-2151518 GCA_028646535.1 Procyon lotor
TTTGTTCCAAGAGGACCCTGAAATTTAATTAAGAATGTAATGACATACAACAATAATGCTTAATTTAATACAATCATTGCATATTATTGTCTAGAAGTTAGCAGTTCAGTCAACGTATGATAAGAGAGGCTAAAACTGGATGTTGGTTGTTCGGTCGTTTCATGGTCATTTTATTATCTAATTCTTTGAGAAACTAGATTTTCTATCTGTTTTCTAGGATAGAGTGTCACGTTTTTACAAAATGTCAGTTCTATCTATAGGGTACCAAGGTCTCTAATACTTTTTGATCTGTTGACTAATAGTAGTGTGGATTATATTATATATTTTTTAATTTTTTAAATTTTTATATGATATTTTTTAAAGATTTTATTTATTTATTTGACAGAGAGAGATCACAAGCAGGCAGAGAGGCAGGCAGAGAGACGGGGGAAGCAGGCTCCCCACTGAGCAGAGAGCCCGATGCGGGGCTCGATCCCAGGACCCTGAGATCATGACCTGAGCTGAAGGCAGAGGCTTTAACCCACTGAGCCACCCAGGTGCCCCTGATATTTTAAGGCTCTTCTAACTCTTGTCGTTTGTTTCTGCCTGGAGAACTGAACTGGGGATTGAGCGGGTTCCAGAATGGGCTGAAACACACAGGGGGCCTAAGACAGGCACAGACTGGGTTGGTTGGTCACGTGCCTCCAAGGGCAAGTGATCACCCACATCGTATACTTGAGAGCTTTGTCCTTACTAAAGTTAAAAACCGTCACCTTTAATAGTATCTTCCATTCATATTTCTCTATTCTGCAGAATGTTCCATAAAACTACAATGTAAGAATATTACGAATGGGGCACCTGGGCTCTGAGCTCTGTGGGGAGTCTGCTTGGGATGCTCCCTCCCTCTCCCCCTCTCCTTCTTCCCCTCCCGCTCATGCACTCTCTCTCGCTCTCTCTCTCTCTCAGAAATAAATCTTCAAAAAAGAAAAAAAGGAAATACTTTCAATAGCAGGGTCTAGGTCTATATTTTCAAACATAAGGTAGCCGCCCATATCATCTTAGATGTTTTTACGATAACATTTCACTTACCATTATTAATTTACTTTTACACGAAGAATGTTCCCACTCGTTCTGTTCAAGGTTTGCATGGGAACAAACTGACAGATGTTCTGCTCACTCACTCAGAAAACTTGTCCTGAGAGCCAGCTAGGTACCGAACCTAGCTATCTGTGACAAATACCTAGAAATAATGTCACAGTCTAAAACACCATTTATTTTGTATCATCTTGGATGACCTCTGAAACTGCCCCACGAATGGGTAACCCTGGCTCCCTGAGCCCACAGCCATGAAGCCCGGCGGAGAGCGGCCTTTGGGCTGGAATCACCCCCTTGGAGTGGGGAGGGGAGTGCGTGCGGGCTCAGCTCTCAGGGGCCAGGCCTGGGTGGGGCATATCACCTACAACCACTTCGTTTAGCTCCCAGGACAAGTCAATGGGCAGGTGTTGCCGTCTTCAAGCAGACAGGGAGGACACGGGACTGATCCTCACCGGATGTGCCTACCTTCTCGGCAGCCCGGTCCCCCCGCTGGACCACTGTGTCCATCTCCCTGCTGGCCTGATCCCAAGAACAGCCACCTCTTCCACACTCACCCATTCGTGCATCTGTGCCTTAGTTGGGTATGAGTGCACACCCAGCCTCCTGAATCAGCCGCTCCCACTGGCCCCACCTGAGAGCAGCCCCTACCCTGCACTGCCGTACGGACTTGGGCTCCAATCTGCCATATTTCCACCCAGACACGGACCCTGGGTCCATGAGCTCGATTTCAAGGAAGCTGTATTTATATCCTGGAACGCTATCGGGTTGTCACCCTGCCAGCAAGAGAGCTTTGCAGTTGTCTCTCGGGAGACTTATAGATACTCACCCCCGCTCTTATGGATTCCTGGAGGTCTTCTTAGGGCTCTGATCCCTAAACGTGGTTCTGGCTGAGAACAGAGGCCCCAGCTCTGCGCGCCAATTATTGTCCTGAGAGGCAGAGAGAGCGCTAAGCGCCAGCATGGCACGTTTGCCCGGGTGACGCGCCGTGATCGTGGCCGACTCCCAGGGAAATGAAATGTAAGGTTGTAGCAGTTGTAACCAGAGGCGGTTCTTTGCATCCTTCAAAAGAAACACAGTCGATACCCAAATTAAAACATCGGAAGCTTACTTCTTACCCTTCCACGTTCCCCAAAGCTGATTCATTAATGAGAAAGGTGCAGGCTGAAAATATAGGCATGCCCTCAGTTTCCAAATCCGTAATAAGGAAGCATAGGGCGGAGATTGGAGCAGAGTTGGATGGAAGTAAAAGGCGTATTGATTATTAGCAGCAGGACCTTGCGACCGGCCACTCACGATGCAGACCGGCCCGCGTGAGCGCGTCTGTCCACACCGTGCCCTGGGGCCCGGGAGCAGAAAGGCAGTGGAATATGCCGACGGTGGAGCAGAACTATGTTGACGTGTGGCCGCGCTGTGCTTTCTTCATGGCAGATACCAGGGGGACACAGCCAGTGACTGTCCTGGGAAATAACGTAGTGCTCGCGCAAATGTTCCCAACACTTGTGCGCATGATTTAAGGAATGTTTTCCTCCTGTGCGGTTGAGGCCACCACTGGCATTCTCGACGTTTCTGTCATGTTCTGAGCCCCAATGCTGGCCCTTCAGTAAGACGTTCTTTTGGGCTCAGAAGGAAAGGAAAGGGAAACTCATTGCTTGCACTTGGAGAGATTTCCAGGGTGCATGACCCTCAGATCTGGTTTCCTTTTACTGCCCTGCCAGCTGTGTGGGTCCTCTTTCCTCCACACACACCTTTCTTCCTTCACGTCTTCCTTCCTTTACACAAACCCTTTGCTCCTTCTCCTGTGAATGCCCTCCCCTCTCCCCAGTAAACCCCTCAAGCTCGGGGGTCGGCTCAGAGATCTCACATTCCCATGAGTCCTTCCCTAAGTGTCCCACAAGCTCACCCTGCACTGTTTCCCTTGTAGGAGCATCCCTTCCCACGGGCACCACATGGTGACTTCCAGCAAGTTTACCCCTCCCTTAGACCATGCCCCAGAGGGCAGGTCTGGGTTGTATTCCTCACGGAACCTGCCTTCTAGCAAGGCAACTGGCATAGTCTAGGTCTTCATCAAAGTTTGGGGATGGTGGGTGAGTGGGTGGGTGGAAGGATGGATGGATGGATGGATGGATGGATGGATGGATGGATGGACAAGCCAGAAACTTTCATAATCATCTTTTTTTTTAATGGGAAGAGGTTTAATTTTTATTGTATTATCCTTTGTGCTAGAATTTTTTTTCTCCCACATATGTTTATTTTTTCAGTGTTCCAAGATTAGTTGTTCATGCACCACACCCATTGCTCCTTGCAATACGTGCCCCTCTCAGTACCCACCACCAGGTCATACTCATCTTTAGTCTGAAAATGAGCATTCAGACTTGGAAAGCTTAGTGAATGGTGGGGTCAAGAATGAATTATGAAATGTTAGGTTTTATCAGGTTTAAAACTTTAATTTTTATAGTTTTCTGCAGCCTCTGAATTAAACAGATCATACTTTTTAATTTAGAAAATGTAATTTTGTTAAAGTTATGATAAAATACATATGAACAAATAAAGTTTCAGGGATGGAATTAAGTTGGGCCAAGTCTAGACCTTGAGTCTCTGGGTCTTCTTTCTGTCTACTGCTAAGTAGTTATCAGCTTTTATTTTATATCAGCTGTGTTCCTCTTAAATTTTTCAGTGATATTTGATTATACATTTGTGGACCATCTGTAATACTAATGACTTTTTCTTCCCGGTAGGATATCTGTAAAGCCCTGTGGTGCCACCGGATTGGAAGGAAATGTGAGACTAAGTTTATGCCCGCAGCAGAAGGCACTATTTGTGGACATGACATGGTAAGGAGCTAATCTTAGGTCACGCGCCGTGTTCAGATGCCAGAGACGTCCTGCCCGTGCATCTCCCCTCCTCCTGCATCGGTTTTCTATCAGCCCGTGCTCCTCATTTCTGTGTACGAATCTACCCCCGGGTCAGAAGGTGGTGTTTAATTTTTATCGATACTGTGAGGGGGGCTCCTTCTTCCTTTCACCCCTTTCCTGATGATTAATTGATGGGCTGTCTGCAACTAGTACATGTAGATGCCAGGCGACAGGTGGTGACTACGCCCATGTAATAAGGGAAACATTACGTTCTTGCCCATATTTCAACCACGTACAGAATCCGAGTTAAGTAGTATTGCTAAAGCCACAGAGCATCAAGTCAAAGACCCTGCGGCAGACCGTTCTGAGTTACTATGTCTTCTGGGAAAAAGGAAAGGAGCTTTGGTAGGGAAAATAATACATTAAGAAGAAATACATTAAAAATGAAATAAACGGTGCGTTTATTACTCACTGGGAGAGAACAATTTTGTTGTTGAAATTAAAAAATAAATTACCTTGGGGCACCTGGTTGGCTCAGTGGGTTAAGGCCTCTGCCTTCATCTCAAGTCATGATCTCGGGGTCCTGGGATCGAGCCCCACGTCGGGCTCTCTGCTCAGCGGGGAGCCTGCTTCCCCCTCTCACTCTGCCTGCCTCTCTGCCAACTTGTGATCTCTCTGTCAAATAAATATATAAAATTAAAAAAAAATTAAAAAAAAATAAATACAAGACCATTGATAAAGCTAGAGATATATTGGACCCAAATGATCCCTGTACCCATTTCTGCGCCACTAGGTGTGTGACCTTTTTAGTGACACTAATGCACATGAAAGATAAATGTCTAAATAGCATTGATTTGTTGTGTGTAGATTCCAAAGCAAATGTATCACAGCCTGAGTCTATTTAAATGTGAGCATGGACAGCAAGGGTTAAAATGTTAACAGACAGTGCTAACTCGTGATTTCAGGTAAAATCACTGCATCACAGACTGGGACGTGAAGAGAGAGCATGTGCTCATGTGAGAACAACGCCCAGAGGCTGCTTGTCCTGCACGCGTCTCTGAGCTTCATCTGCAGTCCCCCAGAGAGGGTGGGGTGGACTAGTAAATCCTTCCACAGATATAGCAACAGTAGTTACGGAGCTCATAATTCCCCCAAATTGAATGAGAAAGCTGTTAGACTCTCGGGAGAGGAAAGGCACCCAGGGATGCATGTGGCATGGAAAGGCCATTGTCACAGGATGCCGGGGAATCTGCCTGAGTACTAAGCTGCCAGTGACCATCACTTTCTGCATGTAACTGGCTAAAATTTATTCTTCAGGTGATAGTTTGCAAAATTATGCCCATTTCCCGATAGATCGGTTGCCTTCCTGCTGTTGCCCTGCGTTTCAGCTCACGCGGGCACAGTGTGCTTTTCTGATCACTTGCTTCCTAGGACTGATTTCAGAGCTGTGGGGCTTCCTCAGAATAATGTATGTGTTCTTTTTCTTTAAGACTTTATTTTTATTTATTTTGTATTAACATATAATGTATTATTTGCCCCAGGGTATGTGAATCGTCAGGCTTACACATTTCACAGCACTCACCACAGCACATGCCCTCCCCAATGTCCACAACCCAGCCACCCCATCCCTACCCCCCCACCTCCCAGCCACCCTCAGTTTGCTTTATGAGATTGAGGGTCTCGTATCCCATCTTGTTTCATTTGCCCCCCTGCCCCTCACAGCCCCCCGCTCTTCTTAAATTCTTCATATCAGAGAGATCACGTGATAATTGTCTTTCTCTGACTGACTTATTTCGCTTAGCATAATACCCTCCAGTTCCATCCATGTCGTTGCAAATGGCCAGATTTCGTTTCTCTTGATGGCTGCATAGTATTCCATTGTATATTTATACCACATCTTTATCCATTCATCTGTTGATGGGCATCTAGGGTCTTTCCCTAGTTTGGCTATTGTGGACATTGCTGCTATAAACTTTCGGGTGCACGTGCCCCTTTGGATCACGACATTTGTGTCTTTAGGGTGAATGCCCAATAGTGCAATTGCTGGGTCGTAGGGTAGCTCTATTTTCAAGTTTTTGAGGAATCTCCACACTATTTTCCAGAGTGGCTGCACCCGCTTGCATTCCCACCAACAGTGTAGGAGGGTTCCCCTTTCTCCGCATCCTCGCCAACATCTGTCGTTTCCTGACTTGCTAATTTTAGCCGTTCTGACTGGTGTGAGGTGGTAGCTCACTGTATATTCTTCTTAACGTTTTATTTACCCTGAAAGTGCAGTTAAATTGATGGTCATTGCTATTGTTGAATTATTTTCCGTTGTGTTCTTGTGTTTCCAAAGATGGGCCTTTCCTTCATATAAAAAAGAATTAGTGCAAAAAAAAAAGAGTGCATGTTAAGCCAAAATACATGCCTAAAACTCCCCAGGAATGGCGTGTTCGGCCCAGGGGCTGCACGGCGGCCGTGGTGGGACAGCGTCGGAGGCTCCTGTGAAAGCTCATTTTGCTGTTAGTCGTGTGTTTCCCTGTATTACGGATTCTCATGTGTCCCTGAGGTTTATCAATTCAGACGTGCGCGTTGCCAGAAGTCAGTATCTCAGTACTGTGGGGTATCCCAGGGCGGTTGGTGTGAACCGGCAATAACCATACTGTTTCTGTGCACTTTTCTCCTGGGTGGGAGCCTATTTCTCTCTATCCTGTGCTGTCTTTGAGGCTTGTGCATGGTGGTGAATGGGACTAAATTGCATCTTGTGGTATCAGATCCCATCCTTGGTCCATCACATACTTTCAGTCCTCACAACCTCCCTGTGAGAGTGAGCCCCTTGCAGCCCCCCTGGTGCACTCAGGAACCTTCCAGGGAAAGGAGGCTAAGGTCCTTTGTGCTCACACCACGGGAAATCCAGGACGAGGGGTTCAGACTACAGCCTGATACATATGAAAGCAGATTCTGGCTAACCATCGTGGGTCCCTAATATAGTATTAAACCACTCTCACGTTCTGCTTACACTTGGTGCTAGGTACTTGGTCTGTGTCATTGCATTGCATTTTGGGAACATTTCAGTCTGGTAGTTTGCACCATCCCTAAGGTTCTCAGGGGGACATGCAGGCTCAAAGAGCACGTGAGTGACTTGCCCCAGGCCACCAGCCTCAGGACTGATGCAGGGGCTCCTTTCCTCCCCTCTCCCCATGCGTCCCCTGTGTGCTGGGTTTGGGTTGGACATGCAGACCGCGGGGACAATGTCATAGCAGAAATGAGTGTTCCTCGTACCATCTTGCTTGCTAAGATAAAGCCTTCTCTCAAAAGCCATAGAATCCATCAGTAAAATATAAACTGGGGAGAAACCTGGGTGGTCCTCAGAAACTTACCTAATGTTTTGGTGGAAACGTCGTATGTCTAACACAGGCTCTTCCCCTGACCTGCTCACGATGGGCTGGATCCACAGGTCTGTGACCTGTCTACCCCAGGTCGTGTGTGCGTGTGAGTTCTCATGCTTGTGTCCCTGTGTCTGCCCACACCCACGCATCCCCCCAACCTCCACAGGAGAAGGGACAGTGCTCTCTCCCCAGATTTTCAGAAAGGTTTTTTAAAATAACATTTAAAAGGATAGTCATTTGAGGATACCCTGGAGCAAAGAGCAGAAATTGCCTTGGCCAGTCTACTCACGACAGCAACACTTGTGACAGTCTGAGACGAGGAATCGTGCAGGTGTCCACGAAGAGAGCAAAACCCCCAGTGCAGAGTGAGCGACCTGTCTACACACTTCTGCGAGCTCCAGGCACACTGAGGTGGAGAAGCAGAATGGTTCTCCAACTGTGTGTGTCGTCTGCTATCGCTGACCAAAGACAAGGGAATACTCATCTGTGTAATTATTTCCCTGCATTAAAAGTAAAAGGAATAAACTGTAATTTTTTTTAAAAGTAAATATTTTGTGTCATTTTAAACCAAATTTTCTTAAAGTAATCGTTAAATACCAAAAGCAAAATCCATTTAAACCAGCTCGTTGGTTAATCATAACCAGAGAGGAAGAATTATTTCAAGTGACTTTAAAACCTGAAAACGTTTTCTGAGTTTTCAATTTGTGGGTTCCTGTGTTCCTATTTTCTGTCTTTTTTTTTTTAATTTAATTTAGCTTTATTTTATTTTTTAAAGATTTTATTTATTTATTTATTTGACAGAGAGAGACACAGCGAGAAAGGGAACACAAGCAGGAGGAGTGGGAGTGGGGGAAGCAGGCTCCCTGCTGAGCAGGGAGCCCAATGCGGGGCTCGATCCCAGGACCCTGGGATCATGACCTGAGCTGAAGGCAGATGCTTAATTACTGAGCCACCCAGGTGCCAACCCCCCATTTTCTCTTTGTATTAGAAAGCTCTGACCAGATGATTCTTTTAAAATGGGACAAAACAACCACAACAGATACCATCTTTGTCCCTCCTTATCTCTCGGTGTCCGTCTGTGTCCCTCCTTGTCCCCCTGTGTCCCTCCCTGCCTGAAGTCCACAGGAGCTGGCCCCCACTTTGCCCAGATCCAGCTCTCTCCTTGGACTCACGAGGCCGTCAGGGAGCAGATGCCTTGCTGTCACCTGCACACCCCCCATTGAGTTGAAGGTGTCAGGGGGCCCTGGGACTTTTTTATCACCCGGGTGTGGCCAGGTGGTAACAGAAGAGAGAAGTATTTATTTATTTATTTGCTTCGCAGACAGAATCGAATCGAATGGATGAGGTTTTAGTCCTCATTACTTGTGTCCAGTGTTCCTTTTTTTTTTTTTTCAGTGTTTCTTTCTTAAATTACGTTAAATCAAACCATTTGTAACCGCCGTTTCTGCGTAACAGTAATGGTCAGACACCACAACTTGATACATTTGTACAGAACATAATTAATGATGGAAGTGTTATTATTTCCCTTTAGTAAAGCCTGATTTTTTCACCCAGAACAAATCTGGCGGCCCTAATCGTGGAGACAGATGGGGGGAGACCTCACCCCCTCCCCTAGCCCAGCCCTCAGGGTGGGCTCTGCCACCCCATGCGGGCCAGCAGCAAGGGACAAGCAAGTTCTTCTTCCCCCCTCAACCAATGGCCTGAAGACCCTTGAAGCCTGCACCAAACTGTGGGCAGGAAACCAGCACCACTGAACACAACAGTAGATGTTGTGTGTCCTTTACGTGTGATGCCAGCGAAGAAAACCCATGGCTTTGAGCATGAACCAGCATTGACGAGCACCCCTCTTGAGAAAGGAGAGCTGATAGCATCTCCAGCTTCGTAAGGACAGACGGAGCTCCTGCACGGGTTGTTTCATCTCACGGGAAGCCGTCTGACCCCTGACATGCATCCGCTAACAACCTCTAGGCTCCAGCTCTGAGCCCAGGTGGTGCGGAGTGAAGGCACAGAGTACTGGCCAGAAATGACAAGGTGTTGAGTCACATGGAACCTCCAGGTGGACTTTTCTGCCTGACTCCATCTGTTCTCAAAGAGCTATGAAAAGCATGTTGTTCCAGGAGAGGTTGGAGTTCACTCACGGGAGGGCTCAACCATCGGGCTGAACCTCTGTGCAACACCCCTTAATTAAATGTGTTGAATTCCAGCAGCTCGGACGTTAGAAAAGGATTCTTCTTTGGATCTTCCCTCCATGGGGATTTATAAAACCATGCTAGGTTTGGAAAGAAAAAAGAAGCTACATTAACTGTATCTGTATTATGTGCCACCTGGATGTGGGATGTTGATGTCTGCCCATCCTATGGAACTCCCCAGCGCTGAGTGTCATGGCGGCCATGGACCCTCCAGTCCAGCCATGACTCATGTCAACCTTTTTTTTTCTTTCTTTTTTTTTTTTTAATGTTTAGTGGTGCCGTGGAGGACAGTGTGTGAAATATGGTGATGAAGGCCCCAAGCCCACCCATGGCCATTGGTCAGACTGGTCTTCCTGGTCCCCTTGTTCCAGGACCTGCGGAGGAGGGGTGTCTCAGAGAGACCGCCTGTGCACAAATCCCAAGTAAGCAAGTTTGCACTTCTTTCTCACGAGCAATTTCTATGCTGTGAACCCTCCCAATAGCCTGTGTACAGTAATACTCGTCTGTACATCACATAGTATTGTAGGAATCAGTGAGAAGGTACAACCATGTGGATGGAGCTGGAGGGTATTATGCTAAGCAAAAGTCATATCATAAGATTTCACTCGTATGTGGAACTTAAGAAACAAACAACAAAGGGGATAAAATAAGAGAAACAAAGAGACAAAACAAGAAACAGATTCCTAACACACCGATGGTTACCAGAGGGGACAAGGGAAACAGGTGATGGGGACCTGTCAAGACGAGCACCAGGTGACATATGGAAGTGTTGAATCACTCTATCGTACATCCGAATAGTACACTAGATGTTAAATGTACTGGAATTATTAAAAAAAAAAAAAAGAATCACTAAGTAGGGAAGTCATTTTAGTCAAGTATTTCTCAAACAATGGTATCTTGTTGGTATAACTTAATATGCTTAAAACTACTTGACCATAGCACAGGGAAACAGACCCTGCAGTAATATTCAGGAAATGGATTTTTTATCAAGAGTCTCCCTTAAATAAGCAAATCAATCATGAAAGTATAGAGAACACAAATGAATAAGAATCAATTAGAACCATTGTTTTATGTGACTAAAAGCCAAATGTTTGGTTTTTCATCCAATATATTTACTTTTGCAACTGTCAGAGGTGGTCCCCAGGGCAGTGGGGTGGGGGAGTGTCCCAATCCTCCTTTAACACCTTAGTTGGTTTAAAACACGAGTCCTATCACAACCTTATGGTCGTGTCTTTAATGCGTGACACGCAGTATGTCCCTTGTGTCGAGAAGATGCCCTCTCCGTGGTGTCCACATGGATTCTAGGAGGGTGAGCAGGGTGAGCAGGGGCTCTTTGCTGTCAGCACCAACCAGTGGGAGGTGACTGTTCCTGAGCCAGTCTTCTGTCCTGGCCGTAGGGAAGCTTCCAGATGAAGCTGCCATCTGGAAAGTGACGTATTTGAATGTCAGCCTCAGCTCTGCCTTCTGCCCACTGTGCCGGTGTGCTGGGAGCTGGCGGTGAACAGGTGGCAAGCAGACCCACTTACCCTAGTGATGTCAGTAACATGGCCCATGTCGTTCATGGTAAGAAAGTGCCAGGGTCCCATCAGGGTGCAGGCTTCTTTTTTGGTCACTGTGAGCAATTTAACCAGATCCGCTCATCTCTCTGAAAAGTCTAATTTCCAGGGATGGGAGAGTCACTATTCAATGCAAGGTATTCTCCCTGTTCTAGACCATCTCACGGAGGGAAGTTTTGCGAGGGCTCGACTCGGACTCTGAGGCTTTGCAACAGTCAGCAATGTCCACACAACAGTGTTGACTTCCGTGCGCTGCAGTGCGCCGAGTATAATGGCAAATGGTTCCGAGGCTGGCGCTACACGTGGAAGCCATACACCCAAGTGGAAGGTAAATCCTGAACCCCTCCTCTACTAACAGCCTCGTGCTTTGTTACCTGTACTCTTTAGAGTGACATGATCTTAAGTGCACTGTCCGGATAGACCAGACCACTGTGTGAGGTCACTGACCCAGGCTCTTCACCTGCCCCGTGGCCACCAACTTCTGGTCTAAATTGGCCAGCTTCATGGTCAGAAATTAATAAGCAACTAGAGAGGGTGTGCACCATGCAGTGAGATCTTCAAAGATGTGACAGAGCATTCAAAATATGATGTCTTGATCATGGATCAATGTTTTCCTCGTTAAAAATCCCAGTAGCTGATGGTGATATTGCATATAAGCATTGAACACTTATCATGGCCAAAGAGTGGGAGCAAAAGTTTAGCATCTTTTGGAAAATCAGATAATTTTCAAGCATACCATTTTTTCAAAAGTCTTGATTTAAACCAAGAAGGTTATTTGCACCATCTGTCTCTCAACTCTCCAGGATGAGAGAAAGATGCATTAATCTTAAGATTACAGTAATGTGAACTTCGTAGCTCAGTTGACATAATTAAGGAGAAATCCAAAGAACAGTTAGTCATCTTGCTCTTTGAAACCGGGAATACTGTCCAAGCAACACTTAAGAAATACATGAATCTCCCCTGATAGGACCCTTCTCCAGCCCAATAGACATAATGTTTTCATGGTGAGAGCTCTATGAAGTCAGTACAGTCTCAAAGGAAAAGTTTAAGCAGTTTCACACAAAGCATTTTTGCTTGTGTTTTGAACTCCTAAACTCAGCAAAATTTGATCCAGTGAGAAATAAATAGGCAAGGGAAAAAGGAACAAGGACTTTGAAACTGGGGTCAAAATATGTGTGTTATTCCTGACCCCACAACCTCAGGAAATAAATACATTAATTGTGGAGGTACATCCTCATTCCATCCTTAGGGTTATTCACTTGGTTTCACCTTGTACAGTAAAGAAAATATTTGTAGATGAGTCTTGAGCCCATGAAAATTCCTAAGGCAGACCATATTTTCATCATCAACTTTTCCCTTCTTTACCAAGAAGAACGAAGGGAAAAAAGTTGCTATGAAAGTCCATATTAATTGTGTAAATCATAAAATCTTTGAAATAGATTAGCAAGAAAGGAAGTGAACTTGATCTGCCAAGCTTAAGTGTACAATGATACCTATATTCTCCACGTATCAGTGTGTCTTGACAATCATTGTATTTATAGAAAACATTATCCTTCGGATATCCTCTGGAGATTTCATCTAAAAGTTATTCCTTTATTTGGTTCAAAAATATGTATTTCATCAAATGTGTTAGCTATTAAGAAATTTGGTGATCATTTGAATTTTCATTACATTTTATTTGTGAGAATTCTATATATTGCTACTGAATGGTAATGACCTTTTGCATTTCTACAAGAGAGCAGTTAATCATACTAGTAAACTAGTGGGACAGTTATGTTGTATTCAAGTCAACAAATATTTATTGAATGCCTACTATGTGCCAACCACTGGGTAAAGAGTGAGGATAGGAAAGGACAAAGCAGAATAAAATTAATGGTGAAGCCTTATACAAATTAAAAGTCAAAGGGAAAAAACCCAAGCCTCATGAGGCCACCATAAAAAAAATGTTTTGCAATGAATATTGTGTGGGAGTTATTTTATGGGGGAAAAAAAACCTTAAAAAAGTCTATCTAAAATTTAGAGCGAAAATGATCAGAGCTTAAGTCTCTTTCTTATTTGTGTTTGTGTGTGTATTTCTTTTTAAGATCAGCACTTATGCAAACTCTACTGTATCGCAGAAGGATTTGATTTCTTCTTTTCTTTGTCAAATAAAGTCAAAGATGGGACTCCATGCTCGGAGGATAGCCGTAATGTTTGTGTAGATGGGATATGTGAGGTAATAATGATCATTCATTCATTCAACACACGTGTCCAGACAGTCTGCTCTGTGCCGGGCATCCTCTGAGGGGCTGAAGACACTAGACATTTAAACCCCGCCCTTTCTCTCTGACTCAGAGCCTGGGAGGGGTGGGGGATGCCAGTTGACCACACACTGAGACACATGGGGTTGGTTGCAGTCGAGGTGCATGCAGAGGATGGGGAGCAGGGGAGAGCTGATTCCTTCCTGGATGCGGATCTGGGGGATTTGTGGGGCTCCTTGGAAGGGAGCTTCTGAGCTAGATCTGGAAGGGGCCGTTGGCAGAGGGTTTTGGGGGAACAGACTGGGAGCATGCCTGTGAGAAGGCATGGGTTGGTAGGACTCAACTCGGGCATCAGAGTACCCAGGGGTAGGCAGGGCCCGGGCTCTGAGGGAGGTAACGAGCAGGAAGGGGTGCTCAGAGGGTTTGTATCCTCATATCAGGGAGGAAGGCCCTGGGACTGGGGAAGAGCAGAGTTGGGGTCAGCCTGCAGTAGCATGGGCAGCATGGATGGGGGATCTCTTGAGCCCCGAGGCCACTTTGCATCCTGCAGGGGTCTCTTTTGTGAAGGGACTAGGAAGAGAGGCTGGGAAAGATTTGCCAGCTCAGTGACCATAGAGCCCTGAGCTTGCTGCCCATGCAGAGTTGAGATGGGGAAGGAAATCTTATATGCAGAAAGTGGAAGCCTTACCAGATCAAATACACTGCATGTGAAAGATGGGTTTTTCCTTGAAGTGACTCAGTATGCCTACTCACCAGTCCAAGGACCTTGGTCTGCATTCTAGATTTCTGTAAGTCGGATGACCGGGTAAAGTCAGGTCATCCACTGAGACACACAGTATCATCCTTTTTACTGGGTGAAGACCAACTCTGTTCTATCAAGATCACTTTCGGCTTTAAGACTCAGATCTCTGTCCATTTGGCCTAATGACTAGTTGATTTGTTAAATGTTTCATTATTTTCAAGTATTCTTAATGATACAGTGTCATAATCCCTTATGTGTAATTCTGAAATCCCAAAAGCTATCAAACAGAGAGTTTATTGGGCTGCACAATGTAAGCTGCCCTGAATTTGTTTGCTGGCCAAAACCTGCCCTCAACTAATAAGAGAATATTTTTCAGTTTTATTTAGTTCACTTAGAGTGACCATGTTCACATTTTGCTGTAGAAACATCATTTATGTGTTTTATTATGGGTGCTGCCCTGGGCCCTGCTGGGATTCACACGTTATATGCATAATAATTACCTTCCTAAAATCCAAAAACATCGAGTCCTGAAATGCATCTGGCCCTGAGGATTTCAAGCAAGGAATTGCTGGCTATAGTTACTTCATTTCTGAATGGATTTTTTTACTTGTATATCGTAAATTCTTAGGAAGTGTAACCCTAGCAGGCACCATAGACATTATAAAGAGCCCTTTAAGTTCTAAGACAGTAAACGAATATGCCCATTACATAATTTACTGCTAGGAATAATTCCCACATGGCGTGTGTTACTTCATATTTCCCACAGCGATATGGAGGCATGGCGGCAGGGTCCAATGGACCCTCCTGTGGACACATTGCTTGTCATTTACTAAGAAAAGCTTTGTGTCAGCCTAAAATGCACTGTTATCTCCAACATGACAATCTGAGAGATGTCACTGAAGGCTCCAAATACTGAGGTCGTGTAGCAGTACTGAAGAGAACGGGTGTCAGGGTTTCCTCCTTTGGACCTGAGAGTCGAGTTACAGTCTTGCTGTGCACATATTTGGTATCCAATAAATATTTGTAACTACCCTGTGTGGGTGAAATGTTCTGCTGTTATGGGGGATGTTTCTCACTGGAGGTTTGTGACTTTGCTCTTGTCATCTTCTCTTGCACGAATGACGTGTGACCCGGTCCCCCAGAGAGTCGGATGTGACAATGTCCTTGGGTCTGATGCTGTGGAAGACTCCTGTGGTGTGTGCAGGGGCAATAACTCAGACTGCACGACGCACAAGGGGCTCTACACCAAGGTCCATGGCACCAACCGTGAGTACAGCTCTGCTGGGGGCAGGTGTTGAGCGGAGAAGATGGCGAGTGGAACTTCCTGGTGGGAAACCCTTGAGGTGTAGTGGAAACAGCAGCCTTAAGCGTCCTGCAAAAACCTACACAATCTCCCTCCCTGCTTTGCTTGTCAAGCCTTTCCTTTGGATAGAAAGTGGTTGCTAGGTTACTATTAGCGAAAATGAGAATAGCTCTGCTCCAGTTTAAAAAAAAGGAAAGAAGTCACTTAAAGATCTAATGGAACTGACTGCCACGCCAGAGTTTCTCCTGGTTTCCAGTGTGGACCCTCAGGTTTTGGTGGTGGGGAACCCCAGGTGTGTAGGGATTTCGCATTGGTGTGTTGAATGAGAGAGCACATTCTCCCCGCCCCTGTTTCCTTTGCTGTAGAGTATTATCAGATGGTCACCATTCCTGCCGGAGCCCGGAGTATTCGCATCCACGAAATGAACGTGTCTACCTCCTACATCTCTGTGCGCAACACCCTCCGAAAATACTACCTGAATGGACACTGGACGGTTGACTGGCCCGGCCGGTACAAGTTTTCCGGCACCACATTTGAGTACAAACGGTCCTCCCATGAGCCAGAGAGTTTAACCTCATCTGGGCCAACCAACGAAACACTGGTTGTGGAGGTAGACTCCAGTCTCTCACCTTCAGGCTGGCATGTGGGGGTCTTCTGGCATTGGTGGGGACTGAGGGCTATTGGTATCACTTTAAATGCACAGAATAAGGTTTGCAATTTGATGGCATCTCAGAAACAAGACTAATGGATACACTGGGACCACGGACTCGTTCTCTTTCCTTTCTTGGGGCCTCATCAAATTTATGCCCATCATGCAGCTCTTGTTTTGGGTTCCTTATGAGTGGATTTTTACAAAAGTCTGCTCTGGCCCTGTAAGCTGTGAGAAGCTGGCACACTCAGGGAACTCTGCTTGTGCCTCTCTTTGGGGTGGGATCAGCATTCCACCAAATCCTGTGGAATGGATGCTAGATGAGCAAAGCCCCTGCTGTGCCCTCACATGGGCCCAGTGGTCAGGAAGAGGACTGTGGAACCACCTCCTGACCCAGTGCCCTTCTGTTCTTGACCCATGGCAGACGCTCACAAGCTGCAATTAGGCTCTTCCTGCGCCATGATCTGTCCCCACGGGACTGAGCAGTTGGAGATGGTTGGCACTGCATATGCTAACTCCTTACCTTTTCGTGTTTCTATGCAAGATGAAAGCACTTGGTTGAAAGGCTGCCCCCTCAGCCCAGGACTGGGTATGCAGATGTGAGCCACCCAGATGCTCCCCACCTGCTCTGGGAGCCAGGCAGCCCCCTCCTGTCCTCGTATCTTCCTGGGAGATGCTTCCCTGGGCCGTCTGGGGGCAGCCACCCCATCTGCACACGTCCCACCTCTGTCTCCCCTCCTGACCCTGAGCTGTTCTCATCGCCTTGAATTCCTGCCCTGATTATTTCTCCCACCATCTCAGGCTTCAACTTGAATAATCACACAGAAGGAGAGATAGGTCAAGTGTGAAGATGAACATGGCTTATTAGGAACTTTTCTGGATAGGAGAAGAGTGGCAAAGGCTCAGGATGTCAGGCAAGAGAGCAGCTCAGTGGCCCTGCTGGATGGCCACCTGCCCGGGGCTCGCCCCTGTCCTCCAACACCTTCAGCCACTAGGACTTGAGCTGTGTTGTGAGGGAGGAGCCAGTGTCTTTACCTATGGGCACATCACATCAGAACCAATAAAGGCTCCGAGACTTAGAGATGGGATTTCTATCAATGGATTAATGGTGAGGTTTCCAAAATAAGAAGGCTCCTCACTGAGATCAGTGGATCTGATGCATTCATGAGTGAGAAGGGAAGGCATCCTTCTATGTGATTGGGTTTCAAGCTAGGAGGTGGAAAGTCAAAGTGCAAGGTGCCAAGCTATGGCTCACAGATAGGCTCGGCCAGAGAGATCTTTACTGATGAGATACTTTTCTCCTGGAACTACACGGTGCATAGGTGTTGGCGAAAGACCTCTGTACCCAGTCTCACTGATACCCACACAAGAGGCCTGGGTGGCTTGGAACTCACTAGGAAGTGGGACAGTGTTTTATAGGCAGCGCTTTCTGATTCGCTCAGATGGACGGGATTTGCGGGGGATCCCAAGGAAACACTGGGGGAAGTAACCAAATCCTTCAGTTAGGTTGCAAAAGTGTTCCAAAAGCTTGCCTGGGGGAATATACTAAATGTAAGGCGAAAGAGTAAAATGTCTATATTTTTCTTAATGTGGTTGATTCCTGCTGACAGTTTACTTCTGTTTAGAAAGTTCCTATATATTTTGGAGGATGGACAGGGTTTCTCATTGTAACCAACTTATTGTTGATACTGTTGGTTATGTATTATTTAAAATTTAGCTTATATGTATATATTATATAAATTATTATAAAATATAAAATTATAAAAATATAAACAATATAAATTATATATAGTATACATTGTATATATATTTATCAGTTCCATTTTAATTTGTTCTATCCGCCCCCCCCCTTTTATTTTTGATTTTTGTTTACAGCTTCTGTTTCAGGGAAGGAACCCGGGCATTGCCTGGGAGTACTCGGTGCCTCGGCCGCGTGGGGAGAAGAAGCCCGGCGGCCAGCCTCGCTACACGTGGGCCATCGTTCGCTCCGAGTGCTCCGTGTCCTGTGGCGGAGGTAGGTCCCTTCTCACACTTCCCCTGGTGGTGGGCACCAAGGGGTCCGGGTGCCTCTGGGCCACGGGCATGCTGTATTCACGGATCCTCACTGTGTCCCAGCAGGAAGCTCAGCTCTTCTGCCTGAGGTGGGCAGCCCATCCCCAGAGGGAGAGCAGAGAGCAGAGGCTCTGGGATGCCCATGGAAGGCCTGGCTTGCCTTCTCCCATCCATCTACCTCTGCGTGGGGCTCAGAGGAACTCATGCACTGAATAAGTTTCTACTTTCCATCTAAGTGAAATTTGATAAAGTATAGTTTTGTCATTTGAGATTATTGAAATGAAAGTCACTCATGATTATATGGATCGTGTTGGTGATGAGAAATTGAAGCTTATGTTGAAAATACTATCATACAGATGGAGATTTTTGTCAAATAGTCCTGCTCAAAAAATTTACTATGAAGTCATAAATTCACTCAGATAGCATAAGAATTTTATGCAGTGGAAATGACTAGGAACAGCATGTCGGAAGGAGAGTTTCACATGACAGTCGAAGGCTTGGTCATCTTCATACCATAAGAATTTGACCATAAAAATGTCTAAATTGATTAAGTTAGTGCCCTACAGGAACGTTCTCAGGTAGAGCCAGACAGACTGTCCTACAAAGAGTGGCAGGTAAATTTTTCAAATTTTGAAACAAAATACTCAATTTTGTCTGATATTTAAAAAACAGACAAGTTTTCATAAGGATATACAGATTTCAGCTTTGTGAATTCCAGCATTTAATAATTAAGAAATTAGACAGCTATATTCTTAAGTAAAATAAACAAAGGGTGCCCAAATGGGAACTTGCATAAAGAATCTAATGAGTAAAGAAAAAGTAAAACTGAATTCATATATTCTTAATAGTTGTTCTAATAAAAGATGTGAAAGAAATAGAGAAAAACAAGGATTAACAAAAAAATGTAAGTCTGGGCAGTTAACATTAATGTGCTTGACACACGCTAACTCTTCCCATCATTAACTAAGAGTAAAATATTGAAATCGTATTTAAATTCTGACATTAAGGACTTTCTAAGGAAAAATGTGATTTCTGTGCATATGGAAAGCAAGCAACTGGCTCTAATTACTAAAGAGAGGGAAGTATCAGGGCCCCTTGCTGGGGATAGAGCCAGACAAGTGGCCACGTGTCCCCACTCAGGAAACCAAGGAACAAAACTATGTTCACAGGCATTCCCTGTGGGTGGCGCGAGAAAATTCATTTCTAATCATATTCATTCCTCTTCCCTTTCTCTTCTTATCTTAAAACCACCCCTCATGCTTTCACAGATTATACTGAATATGCTTGTTATTATCCATCCATATTTAGGAATAGCTAATAGTGTTGGATTAAATTAATGACGAATCACAAAGCCTTGTATTTGTGCAAGGACACTGTGATTTTCGGAACTCTTCTTTGTACTTTTCACTTGGTGGAAAAAGTATAAGGAATTGCATGGGAAGGTCTTTGGAGGCTGGGAGGTCTGCACCTCTGTTTCATTATGGCTACCCCCTCATGGCCCCTGTTTGCACGGCAGGCATTCCAAGGAGTGCTTGGTTTTCTCAGCTCTGAATTACTTGTCTCGGGATCCTGAAAATGCCGAACGTACGATTAGCGTACTTACAAGTCACCTAATTGGTCCTCAGGAATAATCCTCACATGGAGGTTTCTAGAAGAAATCAACCCAGAACCTATTCCATAATCATTTGCTTAAAGAATTGCATTATAGAGTCAGGGGATCTGTGTTCGTTTTCAGTGTGGGTGGAAAAATTGATGGGAAATTAGGGTTTGTAGATTCAACAACTGGACTGAGCACAGGATGCCTGACCTTCAGCACCTCGTGTAGTGTGTGGCTCCTCTGAGTCTTCCTGCTGGAAACCCCACCTCCCTGGGTCCCGAGACCCCACACATGCTGCAAGGACCCCTCACTGGCCACAGGGGAGCCTTCCTGAAGGGTTAGACCAGACCCTCCCGTTTCCGGTAAGGGATCCAGCACGCCTTCCTCACTCTCCTGCACTCCCAGTGCCCCCGGGGTTAATGCCCCAGAGAAGCAAGAGGATGGTAAGAAAAGCACTGTTGTGATTTACTGAGCACGTGCCGTGTGTTGTCACCTACAGTGTGGGGGGAGGGTGGAAACAGGCCGTACTTCCTGGGGGCAGCTCTGGGCTGCAGGAGGGCACCATCCACAAAATCTTTGCGACAGCCTTTCATGTCCTCAAGCTGTGAGGTTTTATGAGCACCAATGCCTAGAAGCAATCATTACTGTGTCTCAGAGGGTGCGGTACTATTTTCCCTCGTTCTATAGAAACCAGAGACTCAAAGGGTTGCAGGAATTGCCCCAGATAACCCAGCAGGTGGTGTGGAGTCAAACAGCTCAGCTGACCTTGTGTGCTTCCAACCATGGCCAAAGTCCCAATGGTCCCATTGCTCACGGGCTGGTGTCCATTCACATTCTTTAACAAGAAGATTCCATCAGGAAGCACAGTGGTGTCAGCCTGTGTCTTCCCTTCACAGTAAAGCATTTGCTGATCGATGGGAATGGCCCTTCCCTGAACAGTAGCCTGAAAGGCATCGAGTAGGGGCTCCTTGGGGACCAAGCGGCACTTTGTTTTGTGACCACCTGAAGGTCAAAGCTTTGTCCTGTTCTGTCCTAACATGAGCTGTTCTTTGATCCATGTTTGATGGACTAGTCAGCCCTCCCCCAGTAGTCCAAAATCACATGGCTCTTTGCCAAGGATTAAGGACAGCGCGTCATTTTCAGTTGGGGGCTGTTAGTTCCCCAGACTTGATCACAAGTGGTTGTCTTGAGGAAACAGTTGACCAGAATTCACTGTCTGCGCCTTTCGGAACTTCGGTGTTTCAGGATTTGATGGAGATAAATCCTGAGTTACTTTAAGTTTATAGAATGTTTCATTAATTCTATGCTATTGGAGACTCTCACTTCTAAAAGGCAGGCAAGATCCTCTGAGTTCTGCATTATCTGAGAAGAGCACATTTACCTGTCTGGATGATTAACATCAGAGGCTGACCATTCAAAATGAGTCTGTTCTCATGCTTTCAGTTTTGTGAGAGAATAACTCAATTCACCGGGGAATCTGATTGAAAGAGAACTGGATTCCTGTCTTCCTTTCTTGGGGGCCTCAGTCAGCGTGTCACCCAACATTCTTAACCTGAGCCCCCAGGGCAAAGGGAAGGCATGGGCACCATTTTCTTTTTTTCTGCACGTGTTGTGTTTTCAAGATCTCTAGTTGCACAGACCTTCCGACATCCTGGGTTGAGAACCTTTTAAAGCATCCTTTTGGTAGCTATCTCCTTGTAAACTTAATGTCTTCAAGGGATCCTTTCAATGACCCAGTTAGGGAATTAATGGACTGGGAAAAACACTTTTGATTTAATTAACTGGACTGGGGATTAATGAACTGGGATTTTGAATCCCAGTTTGAATTTTGAATTAACTTTGAATTAATGAACCGGGAAAGAACCCCCCCACACACCTCTTATTTCATTCAAGAAACATACATTTCCTGGTATCAGTGGAAGACACATAATGCTTTTATTTTTTATTTTTTTTAAAGAGGTCTCATTTCCTCCTCTATTCTAACGGACCCATCTCTCTCCAGAAAGTAAGATTTCCTGACAGACACTGGGCAAGTCCAAACTTCATCTTTTCTGTCAACCTTCCTGCTCCTTTTTCCTTTCCACTCACTTTTATGATATAACCTCATTTTTTTATTTCAAGGATCCTACTTAGTTGAGCCTTGACTGGATTCTCAGCCAGTGTCTGGGCATTGGTGGGGGGTCTGGGCTTACATGGAGACACAGAAAGCCAAGAATACAGTTAGCGAGAAACTTGCTTGGCTGAGGACGTCTGGCTCTAAGGTGGACACTTTTTTCACATGGGAAAGACACATGATAATGACTCTCATTTCCAGTGGAAAGGCATCAGCCACTTCTCAAAATTACATATACTACAATTTTTAAAAGTCAGCCTCTGACTCAGTTGGTTTAGTGCACTTCAAATAACTTAATCTCAAACAGCTGAATTGCTTCCAAGTCAAGTTCTTACTAAAATTGAGCTTATGGCTAGTTCTAAACTCTCCACCGTGCTCCATGCAGTGTCTGGGGATAATGATTTTCGCTTCAGTGAAAATATTGATCTGATTCCCAGTTAAAATTTCTCAGACAAATCTTAGGGGTGCCTGGGTGGCTCAGTTGGTTAAGGGTCCGTCTCTTCGGTTTGGCTCAGGTCATGATCTGGGGCTGGGAGATCGAGCCCTGCACTGGGCTCCATGCCAAGCAAGGAGGCTGCTTGAGATTCTTTCCCTCTCCCTCTGCTCCTCCCCTGGCTCTTGTACGTGTTCTCTCTCCCTCTCTCTTAAATAAAATCTTTAAAAGATTCTCAGGCAAATCTTAAAATTGCCTGTCAACCAGCCTCTCATACTCTTCCAATACTATTTTCTTCACCAGCTGCCGATATTCTAAGGTGTAAACTTGATCGATCAAGTTTAGAAGATGGAATGGGATCATTAGCAACCGTGCCCTTATCTTGTTGCTATCAAACCATCCTTTCATTCCTTTGCTTGTTCAGCCAGCGGATGTTTGTGGGCGCACATAGGAACCTCACTTCTTAAAGTCAGGAGGGAAAATGCAGAGACCTTTGCTTCATTTCCTGTCTGAGAACTGAACGGAGATTCCACGTGGAGAGTGTTCGGGGCCTTTCTAGTGTTACGGCTGGTGGAACAAGGCACACGGGCACATCTCAACCAAGGAAGGGAGGACCTCGATCCTGCCGTCCTTCCTTACGGGCGTGAGGCACGATGTTGAGATGGGAGACTGTGAGGAGAAATGACATCTACCGGCTCCGTCCCCAGAGAGGGGGCAGCCAGGCCCTGTCACACCTGGCCTGGGTCTGTGTCCCTTTTTGCCTTTTCCTGCATCCTCTCTGTGTTCCGGTTCTGTGACAGCCTGGAGCAGGCTTGGGTCACGGCTGGTCGTGGCATTTGCTGCTTTTTATTTGCTGCTGCGTCTCTAGCGTCGCGCCGGCACTCGCCAGCCACCGGGGATCGATTTGTCAAGAGGACAAATGCAGGATCTCGATGACTTTCTGATTTAGAAATACCTGCAGGCTGTGTAAGGTAAGGGTGATATGGGCTCATCCCACTGCTACCCGGAAACACGCGCCCGCTCTGGGGGGCGGCTCCCACGGGGCTCCCATGGTTCCCACTCTCTCCCCCTCCCAGATGCAAAGCAGGGAGCAGGGCCTGGAAGTCACTGCCATCGTTCAGAATTGGGATTCCCTTGTGGGGAGGTGACGGGCCGCCCTCGCTGAGCTAGGGAGACTGCGTGCTGTTTGCGCCCAGCCTGCTGGGAGTCCCTGCCAAGAGTCTCGTGACCTTATGAGCTATGTAGGCCTTTTATGCCTTAGCGAGCCTCTGTAAAAGGAGGATAAGGATGTAAGCTATCCTATAGGATTCCTTTAAGGATGAAATGACGGACTACCTGTAAAGCTCCTAACGCTCAGTCCAGCCGAATAAATGTCAGCCCCAATTCCTTGCTGTTAACTTCACAGCTTGGCCTCAGAAACGGGACAGCTTAGCTTCCTAAACTCTTGAAGCAGGAGGGAATCACATCCTGATCTTATTCTCCATGAGGCCCCTGGGGAAGGAACGAGGGGCACATTCCTCCCTATTTGGGATTTTGTCGTCACCTTCAAATGTGCGTGCATTTGTGCGCACACGTGTGTGGAGGGCACACGCGCCCTCCTGGGGAAGTGTGTGCACGGGCGTGCAGGTTTGTAGTAGCCGTGGCTGAGGGGTCAAGGCCTGGCCCGCCATCTTCCCACCACACTGTGACCGAGGCCAGCGGGCGGGACGTGGAGGCAGCTGAGGGCGCCCGTGTGAGCAGAGGGCAGGGGCCTACCTGGAGGCCTCGGTGTGGGGCAGATGGTGGGTGTCTCAGCTGCAGACGGAGTTCTGTGCCCCTGTCCCGACTTCTCTGCTTCCTTGGATGGGGCCTGCCTCCCCTCCGCTGACTCAGGTCATCTGTCCAGGCTCTGCCCCGGCGGCCGGCGTGATACGGTGGCTCGTCTTTCTGTGGGTGTTGGCAGACAGGCCTCCTGACATGCCAGGGCCACTTGTCCCACACCCAGGGCCCCGGTTGTCCCTCTGCTTGGTACTCGGAAACCTCTTTTGTAGAGTTCCATCTCCCCTGGTCCCCCCAGGCGGGTGTCTCGGCGTCTGTCCCAACAGTATGTCAGCCCATAACGCCCTTCCTTACCCAAAGAGCAGATGCCCCAAGACTCTGAGTATGCAAATCCTACACTTGTGGTGAGTAATAGTCTCTGATGAAGGACCCAAGGGAGCCCTTCGAACAAGCACCGTGGACAGGGGTGCCTGGGGGCTCAGCGGGCGAAGGGTCTGCCTTGCGCTCAGGTCATGATCCCAGGGTCCTGGGATCAGGCCCCACATGGGGCTCCCTGCTCAGTGGGGAGCCTGCTGCTCCTCGCTCTCTCTGCCCCTCCTCCCCTCACTAGGGCTTTCACTCTGTCCCTCAAATAACAAGTAAAATCTTAAAAAAAAAAAAAAAAAATGACGTAACACTGTACATAGGCATGAGGGTTGTTTATTTTGCTTAGCACTTAGATCTCACCCTGTAGGTGAGGTTACTGGGTGGTGGACAGGTAAGTGAGCCAAGTGTGGGGAGTAGACCCCAGAAAGCAGGCCTGTGAGAGCGTACGGGAGGGAACTCTTCAAGGATCTGATGGGCACCACGCAGAAAGGAAGGCTAATAGGGCTAAGGGAAGAAAGGTGATTATTCTTAGCCAAACCAAAGGGCCCAGATTTTCAGGTGCTCGAGCAAAGCAATGACCTGATGTCACAGGATTCCCTGTAGCTCTGGCTTAGCTGTGAAAAATCGTTCCTTTTTTTCTTTTTCCAAGATTTTATTTATTTATTTGACAGAGAGAGACACAGCGAGAGAGGGAACACAAGCAGGGGCAGTGGGAGAGGGAGAAGCAGGCTTCCCACTGAGCAGGGAGCCCGATGTGGGGGTAGATCCCAGGACCCCCGGATCATGACCTGAGCCAAAGGCAGATGCTTAATAACTGAGCCACCCAGGTGCCCTGAAAAATCGTTTCTTGAAGTATCACCCAAACCTGTTCCCAAGTAGCCAGGCCACATGATGCCTGGACGCTCCCTGGGCTCAGGTGTGCGTCCGGGCTCAGCCCGCAAAGGTGCAGTGTGGAGGGAAGCAGACTGGGAGTCGGGCTCCCGGGCTGCCGTCCACCGAGAACGGCATCTCAGTGTGTGTGTGTGCCTGTGTGCACAAGTACACAGGCGTGTGTGGTATGGCGCCCCTGCTGTGGCCTCTGGTTTGGCTTTCCGTGTCAGTCACCAGTTGCCGATGGATCAAAGTCCAAGCAGAACGTCAGCTCCTTGGGCAGCCCCTGAGGCTTTCGATGGTGAGCCTTCGGGGAGAATGATCGGGAAGGAGGGAGAGGGCAGGGCAGGTGGCTGGCCGGGCTGCGGGCCAATACGAGGTCACGTGAGGGTCGTCTGGCTGGTCGAGCCCCTCCTGCCCCCACCTCTCACTGCCCCGTGTCCACGGTGTCAGCAAACAGATGTGCATTTTCATGAAGACGCACGTGTGT
>CM053607.1:2152018-2168444 GCA_028646535.1 Procyon lotor
GTGCCCCCAGTGAGAAGGCGTCTGACCTTCTCCCTTTCGTTGGAAACCAGAAGGGTCTGAAATTGACACTGTCTTTGGGCGGATGTTTGGTTAAAGTATGACGTCACCAGTTCAGGCGTGAGCACCAGGATGGAGTCACCCGGGGTGACTGTACCTCAGTACAGAGGACGTCTGACCCCCTTCCCCAGGGAAGGGGGTCACCTGACACCAAAACAGTGAATTTCAGATGCACTCAAGGGGCCCTGGCTGGCTCAGTTGGTAGAGCGTGCGGCTCGTGGTCTCAGGGCTGTGGGTTCGAGCCCCACGTTGGGTGGAGAGATTACTTAAAAATAAAATCTTTAAAATGTGTTCAAGCTGGTACAGATATTTGTTAGAATGTGTTGCCGAGGAAAGTCAGGTTACAAATACAAAAAAACAGAATTCATCACAGGCAAGGCTGATTTCTTAAAGGTTTTATTTATTTATTTAAGAGAGAAAGTGAGAGAGAGGGAGCGTGCGAGCATGAGCAGGGGGGAGGGACAGAGGCAGAGGGAGAAGCAGGCTCCCCGCTGAGCAGAGAGCCCGATGTGGGGCTCCATCCCAGGACCCTGGGATCATGACCTGAGCTGAAGGCAGAGGCTTCAGGGACAGAGCCCCCCAGGCACCCCAGCAAGGCGGATTTAATCTACTTCCTCAGTCATTTATATATTAACATAGAAACCATTGTAACAGGAATAGAAAAAATAACTAGCTTTCTAGATTTGAATTTGTCATTTGACACCTAAAAATCTGCCTTAAGTAGTTCTGTAAAATATTTTGTATTATAGGTTTTTTGGTCTGCTTATTTTTATTTGTTTTAGTTGAGTTCTTGTTATTTTATATTTATATGCATATGTGTTTATCCACATGAACAAAGGCAGAGAGTCATTTGGGGAATACTTCTACTATTTTTCAGGGAACTTAACTGGTTTTATACATTAAAAACTACCTATGTTTTTCTTAATATTTTTATTATCTTGTTTTCTGTGCCTTAGTATGATTGATTGTAAAATTCACCAAACCCCCCCATGTACACCATCACTGTCCCCTAAATAATATACATGATGACATATTCAACAAATATCTTGGAATAAAAATTAAAAACTAACTTATATATAGATATAGTGATTATTGGATGGGTGATGAAAGCATGATAGACACATGACAGATAGATACATGATAGATGATAGGTAGGTAGGTAGGTAGGTAGGTAGATGGGTAGAACAGATCTTACTACAAGTCTTTACCTACATCAATATATTCACTGTATATATACTAATCAGTGCTTTAGGAAGTATTTGTTGAAAACTAGGATCCCTACTCAGAATCATGATTTTGGGGGGAGGGAAAGAATATAGGATACTGTTTTTAGTTAAGAGTTAACGTTGCTTTTGCTCTCAAGCCTGTGAATTATTTAGAATTATCATGATTAAGTACTTCCAACTTTATGGAGGCTTTACAGTAATTTGTTATTTCAGATGTTATTACATTGTGATCAAAGAAAGAGTTAAAATTCTATCATTTTTCTCATTTTTGAGACTTCCTTTATGGCTTGAGTGTGGGAGTGTTTATAACTGTTTCCTGCAGGGACAAAGGAATGTGTGCTCTGCATTGGGAGTAGAGTGATTTATATGGCAATTAGATCACGGTCCTTATTTATCTATTCAAATATATTCTGACTTTTGGTGTATCTTCTCTACCTGTTTCTGAGAGAAGTATTTTAAAATCTCCCTTTATGATTCCGTATTTTGCAATTTCTCCTGTTACTTTTATTTCATAATTAACATTAGTTTCATGTTGTGTTGGCAGCATTATAGCTTCCTCGTGTGTTGTGCTGCTAAACGAGGACCATCTTACCCCTAATATTGCTCTCCGACTTATGCTGTTTTTTCCTGAAGTTAACAATATGGCCCTCACTTCCATTCCCTTGTGCCTGACATTTCTTCATTCTCTATGTTTTTAAATTCAGCATTATGAGGTTTCTCTGCATCTTGAAAAAAATCTTCTTTTCTGTTGGATTTGATTTTATTCAATCAATAAAATATACTCTTAGGGCACCTGGGGGGCTCAGTCAGTTAAGTGTCTGCCTTCAGCTCAGGTCATGATCTCAGGGTCCTGGGATCGAGCCCTGTGTTGGGCTCTCTGCACAGCGGGGAGGCTGCTTCTCCCTCTCCCTCTGTCCCTGCTTGTGCAAACTCTCTCTCAAATAAATAAAATCTTTTTTTAAAAGCTTTTATTTAAAAAAAATTTTTTTTATTTATCTATTTGACAGAGAGAGAGATCACAAGTAGGCAGAGAGGCAGGCAGAGAGAGAGGGGGAAGCAGGCTCCCTGCTGAGCAGAGAGCCCGATCCCAGGACCCTGAGATCATGACCTGAGCTGAAGGCAGAGGCCTTAACCCACTGAGCCACTCAGGCGCCCTCAAATAAATAAAATCTTTAAAAAAAATAATACATCTTCTCATGCACACACTTGGTCTGCTTTTATGAGCTGTAATTGCTCTTGTCTTTGGATTCAGCTCCAATTTCTTGGGTGTCTTCTTCTGTCTGCTGTACATTCTCTTTGCATCATGTTATTTCATATCTCTGCTGATTCCTTATGAATTTGTAGGATTGTGTTTATTCTCTTTTATTAGCGCTATTGTCAGAAGCTCTGTATTTTCCTTTTCTTCACACCATGTGCTTCGATAAAAACAAAATAGACAGCTGAATAAATGAGCGTCACTTAAAAAACACCCAGAATTACTCATACTTGATTATCATAAACCCTTATCGATAAATAATTTTTAGAAAAAGCTAAGTGAACTGTGAGAGAGCCTAAACCAGAGTACATCCACTCACGGATGGTGCCATATTTTGGAATGCTCTGCACACATCGTTGGGGAGTGTTAGGAATCCCTGGGTCAGGAGCCAGACTGGAATAAAGCACCCCCAGGACCGGGTCCGGGGAAGCAGGCCCCCAACGCAGGGAAGGCTTCCCCGACAGCACAGTGGGCTGTTTGCACCCAGAGTGAGGTCAGCTGGCAGAGTGCAGCCCCGGAGACATGAGCAGCATCACTGGCCCTAGAAAGACAACACTTTCTTCCCCCACCACCCCCACCAAGAAAGGCCACTAGCTTAATTTTGCTCTTTTCCTTGCCAGAAAGAAAATAAAACACAATAAACAATAATAGTAAAAAAAAAAAAAAAAAAGGGAATAAAACTACTCCATGAACCCTGTGTTCATTAAGAACAAATTTTAATGCCACTTATGCTTTCGAGATATGGAGGCCTTGTTTTGTTTTTTTTTTTAAAGATTTTTATTTATTTATTTGACACAGAGAGAGAGATCACAAGTAGGCAGAGAGGCAGGCAGAGAGAGAGGGGGAAGCAGGCTCCCCGCTGAGCAGAAAGCCCGATGCGGGGCTCCATCCCAGGACCCTGAGATCATGACCTGAGCCGAAGGCAGAGGCTTCAACCCATTGAGCCACCCAGGTGCCCCTGAAGGCCTTGTTTTAAGGAGCGTTGCCCTCTGGAGAAAACATCATTGAATTTGGGGGTCATGTGAATTGATAGTTCTGATGCTGGACAAGCGACTCAGGCTGCGAAAGGCATGCTTTCACATACGGTGACGTGGAGTCATTAAGATGGTACTTATTTAGACTTTGTGACTTTCTAAAGCTGAGTTGGGCTGAAATGTACCCTTAGAGGGTCTCCATACATGCGGTTCACTGCTGTCAATAGAGAGATCAGGTGGCCGTGGGACGGTGAGCATCTGCCCGCTATCACAGGAAGAAGTCACACTCCTTCACCCTCCCCAGCAGTGATTAGTTGGAGAGACCACATCTACCAGGATGTCTGTCCAGTCCCCTATCAGATCCCTGCACGATGACCCAGTACGTCATCAATTCTAGTTGGTTTGCACCGGGGCCCTGATCCATGGGACTTATGGGACCAGGCCATCAGTGGGCTCCCAGTCACAGAGGAGCGCGTTTCCATGTGTGCACACCAGTTCGGAACATGGCAGATCTGGGAAGGGTGCTTTACTTCCCGTAGAGGACGTCTGTAGACTTCTCCGAGCTCTTAGACTGAGAACCTTGTGGGAATGGAGGATGGGAATGCTCCAGCCAAGACGAGCAGCAAGTGCAAAGGCCCTGAGGCAGAGGTAGACGGGTTGTTGGCAGAGGGCTGGGAGGCCTTGGTGGCCTTGGCCAAAGGGAGCCAGGGACTGTGACCAGTAGGGGAACGGAAGGGGGATCTGAATGTGCACAGCCTTGGAGGCCAGGCTGAAGAGTGTGTATTCTGTGCCTCGGGTATTGATAAAACTTGGGAAGATTTGAGCATTGGTACAATGTGACCCACCTCTAGGGAGCCCCGGGACAAAGACATGAGAGAGAGATGGGGGACAGAGGGAGAAGGGAGAAAGCAGAGTTGTGGGCTCCGGCACCTCTTTGGGGGAGTTTTGCCGCCAAGAACAGCAGAGGGGCTGAACTGCGGCAGTAAATGGCTTTGGAGCGCAGAGAGGGTTCTCGGCCATTTCTCTTTTTCCCATCGGAGCTGGTTCAGTGTGATGTGCGCATTTGGAGACCATCAGCTGGAGAGGATGGAGGGAGCAGCCGTGGGCGTACCTGTGAGGGTCACCCTGGACATGCAGGGGGACACGACTTGAGAGGCGGTGGCCCGCACGGAGGAAGTTCCTTCCTCATTGTTTTCGTTTTCACAGTGAAAGAGGCTAAGTCCTGGGGCTGGAGGGGAGATGCTGGCAGGGGAAGGAGCATGCTCGGGGGGACGGTGACCCCACCAGGGTGTGCGTCCCTGGGCAGCTGGCCAAGTGGCCTGCGGGTCCTACACTGAGCGTCATCGCCCTGCTCACGGGTGCAGACGTGGCGGGCGGAGTGGCTTAACCAGGATTAGGATGAAAAGAAAAACCAAACAGGTTATAAGTCATCTCATTTCAGCAGTTCGCCAGTGTCTTTGTGCTGGAGCCATCGGTTTCTGCAGGGAAGGGTCCTGTGGTCAGACTTGGGTGTGTTGGGGGTTTGGGGGCCGGTGGTGGGTGTGTCCAGCCCCCCGGCACAGTGGGGAAGGGGCTGGGGTCTCAGCCTGCCGTTCCCATGCCTCTCCTGGTCCTCTGGAGCCTCGTCTCCGGCCGAAGCCACCTCCTCAGGCTCCGTTAGAACTGGGAAGGCAGCCCGTCCTTCGCCCACTGTGTGTTCCCGGGGACTGTCTCGGTGGTGCTTGGAGTGAGGACGCCTCGTCCTAAGATCCCGAAAATGTGCGCACCGTTGGGGCGTCCACCGCAAGAACTACAAGTAGTGAGTCCAAGTAAAGGCAGTCGAAGGACGGAGAAAAACTATTGGAAATCTTCACACGCGTCTAGGGTTCAATCTCTTTTGTACTGAGCATAGAGGAAAGTAAATTACCTGGAGGGTGATCGACGCGCCTCGAATGACCCAGGCGCAGCCCATGTCTGGGGCTCCCCCTCAGTCCCAGGACACCGGGGCGCTGGGCCATCCTGCCCTCGCTCTCCACGCGTGACGGGAAAAGGAACTGAATTATGATAGAAAATGCTCACACAGTGGTTTCTTTCATCGCCAGTGATCGGCACCCTTGGGCCCTAAGCGGTGACTCTGAGAAGAGACTTAGAAGTTTCCCAAGACACAGGCGCTGTGTCTGTGCAAGGAGGTCAGTGATGGGGGAACGCGGGCCCCTAGGGCTCACACGAGAGATCCTCTCATTTCACGGTCCCCATTTTTTTTCACTATTCCTTTTTTCTTTTAAAGATTTTATTTCTTTGACAGAGAGAGATCACAAGCAGGCAGAGAGCCCTACTCCAATCCCCTTCAAGCATTGTGGTTACAGTAAATATTTGCCTTTGATGAAAACGAGACGTATTTTGGCAGGAAGAATGAAGTCCTCGTCCCACGGCTTTTCTTCTGCAGCCCAGCGATCTGCCACTTAGTGAAACATTCATCTCCTGCCCACTGATCTGGAAGGCCGGCTCTATCCTAAGTCCGTATATGTGATTGCTCCACTGGCCCTACGCCCTTCCCAGTTTGTTTTTCTATTCTAGAATCTCACTGTTTGATGACTAGTGTTTTATGAATCATGTGTCTTTTTTAGAAATTTTCTGGCTCTTCTTGAATGTTTTTTTTTCCATACGAACTTTATATTGATGTTGCCAAGCTAAAAAGATTACAAAAAAAAAAAAAAAAAAAAGGATCCTTCTGAAATTTTCATTGGGATTACATTGCCTTTTTTTCCCCCCCAAATATGTTTATTTTATTTTTTCAGTGTTACAAGATTAATTGTTCATACACCACACCCGGTGCTCCATGCCTTTATAGAGTAATTTAGACAAAATTGAAACCTGGAACATAATGGAAGTCACCTACTGGGAACCAATTATTTTTTTCTTCATTACTTCGTTTTGGTCATTAGGTTCTTCAGGAAGAGGTCATAGATTTATTTACTTAAGTGACTGTGAGCATTTATATTTTCCTGAATATTTCATATTTTTATTAATTTTGTGAATAAAAGCTTTATGATTTTAGAGAGTCACATTAAATTTGTCACCAGACACTAAAATTTTGTATTTTAGTGTCTTTTAGTATTTTTAGTGTATTTAGTGTATTTTCCAATTTTTTCAGTCAGTAATCTTACATTTTTAATATCATAAACCAATAATGATCATTTGGTTTCCTTTTCTAATGTCTCTATCTCTTGTCTACCCCACTCCAGTTTAACTGCAAAAGCATATGCTTCTAGAATAAAAGTAAAATGTGTAGGTCCTTTTTCCTGATCCTATTGCAATGTGTCAACATTTTTAGCTCTTTATTTGGTAGAAATTGCCCCTTACATTTTGATTTATCAGATTATGAAATTTCACTAGTTTGTATTTTCTCAGAGTTACTGATTTTTAGTGAGCACCTTTTCCTCCTGACATGACAGTTTTACGACAGACTTGGAAAGGTTCTAAGAAAGGGCGTGGATGGGGGCGCCTGGGTGTCTCAGTTGGTTGAGCGTCCAACTATTGATTTCGGCTGGGGTCATGATCTCAGGGTCGTGATCTCAGGGTCGTGAGATCGAGCCCGGAGTCAGGCACTGTGCTGAGCTTGGAATCTGCTTAAGATTCTCTCCTTCTCTCTCTGCCCCTTCTGACTGTGTGCTCGCTCTCGCTCTCTCTCTCTCTCTCTCTCAAATAACAAATAAATCTTAAGGAGAAAAGAGAAAAGACGCTGATGAATCTGTTTTTGACAGTGTGTGTGGTCCTGAGCAGAGCACAGAGGGGAGTCCTGCTTCCTATCCCTCCGCACCCCCGGGGAGCCCACAGGACTCGCCCCTCAGGATACCGAGCTGCACAGCCTCAGGGACTAGTCTCTCGATCTGGATCATAGACCTTGTCTACACACGCAGGACCACGACTTTGACCACAGGTCAGAGATGGAAACTCGCTTCAGCCGAGAGGCAGCAGAGACACCACTGAGTGTGCCCTGAAGGCTCCGAGTGTGTGTGTAAGGGAGGCAGCAGAGACACCACTGAGTGTGCCCCGAAGGCTCCGAGTGTGTGTGTAAGGGACATGGTGTCAGCCCCCAAGTCACTGAAACACACTGACCGGGGACACGTTCCCATCATTCGGACAAGTGAGCCCTTGGGACCTTGAACTGGTGAAGGTCCCATTCTACACCCGAGATGAGTGGTTAATGGTTCCATGTGGCATTTCCTACGGTGACGCCCCGTCAGTCACTGTGGGTTCTTGAGTGGACTGGTGCCTTTAATTTGGTAGTTTCCCTTTATAATCCATGTACGTTTCTAGAAGAGTGATCTGTGGGTTTGTGTGCAATCTCTCAGTAGATGTGTCTTGTATTAATTCTCCCATCTGTGTTGGTGTCCTGTTTGTGATTTTTTTTTAAAGATTTTATTTATTTGTTTGACAGAGAGAGAGCAATCACAAGTAGGCAGAGAGGCAGGCGGGGGTGGGGGGAGGCAGGCTCCCTGCTGAGCCACCCAGGCGCCCCTTATTTGTGATTTTTAAATAGCTCTCTACTATCTGCTAACTTTGGATTTAGGGTCTTCTTCTCTTGTTTGCCCCTCTGGTTATTTAGGAAACACACAACCTTTTTCGAATTCTAGTATAGTTACTTGTACAACTTAAAATGATATGTTTTAGGCACTCTTCCTTTTTTTTTTTTTTATCGATGTCACAAAGCAAACTAGAAGTGTAAAAATGTTGTTGGACACAGTAAGGCAATTGGTATATTTCTACTTTTTTTGTTTTCTGCTCATCAGAGTTTGGCTCAGGCCCCAATCTTTGTTCAATTGTCTAGCTTTGATTTAATTTTAATTTTATTATGATTTTCTTATCATGGAGTCTCTTCTTTCAGTAAAGAGGACGTGCTCATTCTGTGCTACAATCTTACTGGTCTATTTAAATGGAAACAGGGGCCTTGCCAGTCCCTGCATCCCATAACTTTCTCATTCTTCAGGTGAGTCGTTTATGTCTTTTCCTGGCCAGCAGGAGTGTATCTCAAGGAGATTTTTCAAGAAAGATCCTTAAACCACGGATCACCTTGCCCCACACTGACCTTGGAGCGTCTTTCTGGTGCTGCTCTCCTTGCTCCCTATAATGTCATCCTGTCATCTTAGCTCTTCTTTGAGGTCTTCTTCATACAATCCTTTCTCTCTCTTAAATTTCCTGACAGTGTTAAGCTATTTTGCAGAATTCTATTGGATACAGGAAGGCTTCTTTCACAGTATTTTTATTTGCTTCATCTTTCCTTTGAGTGGTGTCTTTCTCGCACGTGCATTTTGTTGGATGGCTTGCTCTGTACCCTTCTGGTAGGCCCCACCAAGGTTCCTTTCTCCCAGCTCAGCTGGAAGCAGGGCATTCCCAGACTTGTCTTTGATCACCCAGAGGGGAGCTGGTCTCCTTTGTCCTGGCCTTGCCCCTCTGCTGCCCTTTCCCCAAGCGCCCTCTGGAACAAGTCTGTGATGTGAGTAGTCCTTTTCTTCGGGTTCTTTTGGCATGTCACCGCTTCGCAGCCGATTATTCGGTTTTGGTAAGTGAGTCTCTGTACTATATCATTTGTACCTTCTTTCCCCAAATCTCAGCCATGATTTAAAAAAAAAAAAAAGAGCGTGAGAGATAAGTGCTTTCTTTATGAAGCTACTGAAGAGCGGTCCACGCCCATCCAATAATTCTGTGGCCCATCCGTGGTGACCAAGACATTAACTCAGAATCTGTTCTGTTGATCCACCGTAGCATGAATTGTCCCCCAGACAATGGGGACACCTGCAGAGGGTTCCCCCAGAATTGGCAATTCCCCACACAGTCCTAGGGGCCACTGCAACCCACTGTGATCTGTATTGGTGACATGCGTCTAGGTGGCCTCGGAGCGGTGGGCCTCACAGGGGCCAGAGCCCAGGCGCCAGGACGAGGCTACCTGCACTGATATCCTGGCTGCACCCCGCGCTCCTGTAGACCCACAAATGTGTTCCTCAGCGTCCGGCCCTCCAGCTTCCCATCTGTGAAATCGGTGTAATTGCTGTACCTCCCATAGAGATTTGCTGTGAGATTTAGTGTGTTGATATGGATGAAGGATCTCAGAGATGCTTACTGTCCTTAGCAGTACTGGAACTCAACAGACTAGAGGCGTTGGGGTATCAGATTCGGTGTCTGACTATAGGTTTTTCAGGCGTGGTTTCTCTAGGACAATAAGACTTTGCAGACTGTCCAATGACATTTCATACCACATGAGGAGCCACACGTGAGACCGCGTCTGTATCTTCAGATGCCTTCACTTCTGTTGGAGATCCTTTTATGTAGTTCATGGAGCTGAATTTCCCACAGTGTCTGTCGCGTGTCCCTGAATTCTAATGGAGTTCTCTCTCGGCTACTTGTGCGTATATAGACTTTACATCCTGTGGGCAGTTAAGGAAAGACATCACAGCACCGTCTGAACTACCCGGACAGTGTTTCTATGCTCTGCGTGTGGTATTTTGGGATAAATGATGGTAATGCTATACTGGTTGGCTGCTATTCCAATCTGAGTCACTGAAACCAGCTGAGCTAGAAACTGAGGTCTTTAACTATAGGGCTTCTCTCTACCCTGACTCATTGTAAGAGTCCTGAGCTTGTGTGAAACCGTTTAAATATAGAGCAGAGCATTTTCTCATGTCCCTGTACATGATGTAAATACCATTGGATCATTAGGCTCTTTTGGGATGTAAGCTAATGAATTATAGCAATTTTAATACAGTAAATGTCATTAATGAGATAACAGTGTATACATCCCTGTTCACATTCCAACTTTTTTTTTTAAGATTTTATTTATTTATTTGACAGAGAGAGAGAGAGGTCACAAGCAGGCAGAGAGGCAGGCAGAGAGAGAGGGGGAAGCAGGCTCCCTGCTGAGCAGAGAGAGCCCGATGTGGGGGTTGATCCCAGGACCCTGAGATCATGACCTGAGCCTAAGGCAGAGGCTTTAGCCCACTGAGCCCCCCAAGTGCCCCAACATTCCAACGTTTTTAAGAGCAATGGATAAATAGGACATTTACAACAGGAGTCATCTTATACGTTCTGTGATTTAGTATCTGAAGCTTCACACTAGGGTATTGACTCCCAAGACAACAACAGCATTTGACCAAATAATTATTTAATTAGCTAACTATACTAACAACTACCTATATTATTTATTTATTGTTATTTTTTTAATGTGAAATAAGTTTGCGGTATTTGGTAATACGTAAGACCTACCTGGTGAGGATAAAATGCCATCAGTGGGTTCCTAAAGCTTGGTAAGAAAAGGAGACGGATCAGCACGGGTCTCGAGGAAGAGTGAAGGGAACTGGAGGAGGGGGTTTCGCGGGGGTGGGGGCCACGGGGTTCCGTGAACGTTGTTCTCCATACTCTGTGCATTCGTATCCTGGACCCAGTTACTGTTAAAGTGCCACAGTGAGAAATCCTCCCTGCAGAGAATAGAATCCTTCCAGCCTGGTCGAGAAGGAGGACCCTGCTGTCCGGTGTTCAGCCTGTGTTTTCGGTGGGCACCTGCCTACAGCGTCTCCCGGCCAGAAAGCTCGTCCGCAGCCTGGGCCGCCTTCACCCTTGGACCTCCCTGTGGGAGCCGTCGGACAGCGTAGCAGATAAAGCTTAGAGATTCCTAGCTCTCGCTGCAAAAATCCCACCTTGCCGTCATTTTGTGAGGCTGCAGTGTTTATGTCGTCCCCATTTCTGCCCTCTGCTTTGCATGCTTGCCTTGACCCCCCCTGCAGGTTTATGCCTCCTCTTCTCCATGATGCAGTTGTCATCACCGCTCTCGTAGATGAAGGCAAGAGAAGCCAGGAAGTGAGATGCATGGTTTTGTTGTGGTTTCACGGGCTGAGCCCTTGGAGAGCGAGGAGGACACTCATGGACCTGATGTGGCCGTGTGACCTCGGTGTTCTTACTGTCTGCTGCCTGACAGCGAAGAACGTGCCAGAAGCTCCGGGAAAGGATGCGAACACTGATTGTATCCCAAGCATCGGTTTGTTCTCAGGGTCCATCCTTGTCAAACCTGGGCTCCGTCTGCTGCTTTGGTTTCTCTCTTAAAGCGCCCTGGGTGACGGTCCCTGGCAACCCCGTACAGAAGCCCTCGGTCGAGGCCCTTGCTGACCGACCCCCCGCCCAAGGGCAGGGCGGCTGCCATCCAGGCCCGGACTCTGGACGAGGCCACCTGGAAAGCATTCTTAGAAAACGGACTCATGAGTCTGGAGACGATCATTTCAAAGTGTTTATCTAGGAGTGAGCATCCACGAAACCGTGATGCAGAAATACCAGAAAAGCCTGGAACCCTAGGAGGAGTGAGGCCATCCATTTAAATCCTTCTCATAAAAAGGAAGAAGCCACAGTGGAGAGAGTTCACCTTCTGTAACAAAAGAGAGAACTAACGTTCCTTCCCTAGAAAACGAGGATCCGAAGAAAGGGAGTCGGAACGCAGCGGCTGGTGACTCTCGCGTGATTTACATCCCACTTTGCACCTTGATGCATGAATTAAACCTTCTCCTTTGGGAAGGTCATTCATTTTAAAAGAAAGGAAAATAGACCCAGGGCAGCTGATGGGTTTATGTGAGATGCACCGGCTTTCCCAGGGCACCACCGAAGAGGGGCTCTTGAGAGGCAGGGAGAGATCTCTCAGAAGTTCTAGGACATCTGATGTTGTGACAAGAAAGGGAAAACTAGAAAGAGCACAGCCCTACGTATGTGGACACTGGTTCAATAGCGAATCATTAAGGACATTTCCAAATACTGCCCTGTGTGCATAATTAGCTATGAGTGGAAAAAAGAGGAATTTGGGCATCGGATTCATTGCCTGACTATAGGTTTTTCAGGCTTGGGGCATATAATGGTTTCTCTAGGACAGTAAGACTTACCTAGAAGAGTGAGCTTCCACCTGTGATTATGAAGTAGATGTGCGTCGCACCATTTTCAACTGAAATAAGTCATGGCCGACAAACCCCTAACCGTATGCATTTTTCCCGGGCCCTTTGAGAGTGAGGTCACTTGGGAGAACCGCCTCCCGTTAGAACCTCCGCCCTATTCTGTGAGCGTCACGCAGCAGAGTGGGTGATAATGCGGGCACACGGCATGTCCTCCCTGTTCCAGCTGCAGGCCAGCTGCGTGACCTTGACCGTCCAGAGCCTGAGGGGCTGCAGCAAAGCCTCTCCCCATCCCTGGGCCTCAGTTTCCTCAGTAAGATGAGGATTTCGGTGGCGATGTTAATGGCAATGTGTGTGTGTGAGTGGATGCATCGGCGTAAACCCGGAGAGGAGTGTGGGGCTCCGAGCAGGTGGGGCGGTGAGAGCCCAGGCCGCGGAGCTGGACTCGCTGGTTCCATCCTGGCCCACATGAGTCCGTAGCGGCCAGCAGCTCTGGGCCCGCAGCCTGGCGGTGGCTCGGTCGGGCTCCTCCTGCGTGCTGGGTGAAGCCGCCTGCCTCCCTCTGAGCCGGCCTCGCTCTGTCCCTCAGATTCCCCGGTGTCTGGCTGGAGCTGCGAGATCGAACGTGTAGGGCACGTTGCCCTCGGAGCGGCTGTGTGTGCCCGTCTCTGCTGGGCCACACTCAGAATACGCATCTCCCTTGTAAGAGCATCCTGCCTACCGTAAACGTCCCGCTGCTGGCTGGAGTCTGCACACGCGCTCAGTCCTGAGTAAGCCTGGGCTCTGCACACGCGGGCCCTTGGGCCGCCGGGTGCAGCAGTGAGGTCCGGCCCGAGCCGCGGGCGCACCCACGTGCTTCCCAGTTGTCCAGCTGCTCTCTCCCTGCTGTGGCTCGCTTGAATTGTGACAGGGGGACCCCGTGGCCCACCAGCCCAGAGCATTTGCCATCTGGCCCTCTGGTCTGTTGTTTGCCAGCTGCCGGGCTGATGACGTCTTCCCGGCCACGTCAGCGTCGTGGCAGAGAATGCCGCCCCCGAACCTGTCCCCCCATCAGGCGTCTCATAGGGGGACTTGGGTCATGGGTTTATTCGTACGTCCGTCTGCTCAGCCATTTGGATGACAAGTTTTAGTCTGCTTCCTCAATTAGGAAAGTGGCCGATCTTCAGGGTAAGAAAGTTTCTCTAAAGAAAGAAGTAAATTAGATTTGGGCTCAATAAACGTGCAAGCTTGTACTCACACAGCTGGATTTTGCCTGGACCGTGTAACGTCGTGGCCAGTGGCCCACACGTCTAGGCGTGGCGGGTGGCCTCCTGGGCGCTTTCTCTGAACACAGGGGAGACAAGCCACCTCCCTTTGGGGTTGCCCAAGGGCAGCTTACGAGGCCCCAAGGTCCTCCTTCCCGTGACTCGATGGGTGCCGGCAGTGTCTCTCAGGACTTCTCTGAGGGTCTACCTCCCTCCCTCTCTGAAAGATAGGGTTTGGGCAAGGGAGTCGCAGTAGCCTCTCGTCCCTTATAAGCCTTCACCCTGTGACTGCCGATGGCCACGCTCTCCGATCAGAGGTCTTGACTTCTGTTCTCAGGTGAGACGGGGACCTGTCCAAGCTCATCTCTAATTTAGGTTCACATAATTGAGATTGAGTCCACTTGCCTTTCTTTAGAGTACAAATAGATGTACTCAGTTACCTTCCCTTGGGGACGTGTTTTCCATATTCCTTCGTCCTCACCCCACCCCCCGTTTTTAGAATGTAATCTGTGCCCTCCTCAATACCCACCACCGGGCTCGCCCAACCCCCCCAAAACCCTCAGTTTGTTGCTCAGAGTCCTTTTACATTTTTAATTTTCTCCATATTTTGCTTTGTCCTCAGCCTCGCCTCAGCTGACAACAGTTCTATTTCATTGGTCTCTACGGAGTCATTCCAGAGATTTGACTTGGTTTTCATAGAAACAAGCTTCTCAGTTTCCGTGTTTGTGTTTCATCGAGCCACACCAAGTTTAAGTATATTGCATAATTCCAGTAACAAGCTCCGCCGGCAGCAGCCGACCGTGTGTGCAGGCACGGCTGGTCCCGGGGGGGATGCCGACACCCCGAGACACCCCGTCAGCCGGGGCGCACAGCTCGGAGTGGGCGGGGCCGGGCTTTTCGGCCAGGAGAACGAAAAGGCCGGATGAGTCTGGCAGTCGACTCAGAGCAGGTAGAGGAGGGAGCTCTCCTGAGGCTGGTGGTGGCCGGGAGGCGGCAAGGAGCCTGTGCAGGCAGCATGCCTGGTGTCCGGAGAGAGTAGAATGGATGGAGAGAGCCCCCCAGACACTCACCCCGAAGGATCCAGCTGCTTTGTCCTCGGAGGGCAGACCCGAGGCGTGTGATGTAGGAGGTTACACTGGCCCTGCCCGGCAGAGCGCCAGCGGGGATCCCCAGTTAGGGACTTACCCATTATCACAGCCTGTACGTGATACGTCCAAGTAAAATGTGAGTTTGCAAGACCACGCCCCACGGAGCTGTGCCAGCACAGGAAGGGTCCGCGCTCCCCCGGGTGGGCTGTTGGGGAGCCTTGGAAGGGTATTGCCTGGGCTGTTACCTCTGCTTCTCCGAGCCCCTTCGCCTCAGGGCTGAAAGCAATTGCTGTGCATCCCAGCTCCTCAGCACGTTGGTTCTGGGATGGTCTTTCTTGGGGAAGGGGCCTAAGCCGGTGGGACATTGCACCCCCCGCAGCCCAGCCTGCTTCAGGGCCCCGTCCGAAAAACCAGGAGCGCTCCACCCAGCAGGGCGCTGGTCCCCAGGGGAGCCTCACGGCTCTTCTGACTCATCAGTGATAGGGAAGGAACGTACCCCCAAAGATTCCCCCAAAGATTTCCCCGGCTCCTTAGCCCCAGGTTCTGTGGGCAATCCTAACTCTCTTACTAGTGGGGTAATGACATGAGTTCCCCAGGAATGCGGGGGGAGGGCAGTGTTGATCCCCGGGGGCCAGTGCCCTGAACTGGCCCAGAGAAGAGTGGGGGTTGCGTGTCCTAGAGTCGTGTTTCTGACCCCGCTGGGCATCCAGGCCACCAGGTTGGGGAAGGAACGGCTTTGTAAAAATCCCCATGGCTGGCTCCCACCCCGATGTGTGGTCCCTGTGGAACGGAGGGGAGACCAGGAATGCAAAGGTGTTGGAGAATCACGCCAGTCAGCCGAGGTCTGGGAGCCTCTGTCTTAGCTCAGGCTGGGCCACTGTCCAAGGTCCTGTCAGCCCCTTCACTCGCTCCCCGGGCAGGAGAATTTGGGATGTCAGACTCGGTAAAGTGGAGGGAGGACCCCCTCCTGTTCCGTCAGCACGCAGTCCCATTGTAGGGTGGTGCCGACTGCTGGTTGGTGTGCTGTCCGTAGTTACCAAGCACCCCGACATTTCTCTCGCCGTGCCGAAGTGCGTGTCCCCAAGGCAGCTGGGTGTTGAGCGGGCATGGAGAGGAGCAGGAGGAAGGCGCCCCAGGGAGGAATCCGAGGGTGGAAAGGACTCCCTCATCCTCAGAGCACAGAATAGCCCGGGAGCCCCATCCCTCCCTGTCGCCCTTGCAACTACGTCAGCGGCTGCCTTCGCTCCTTGGGGCTCAGTTTCCCCAGACCTGAGGCAGCTGCTGAAGCCCTCCCCGGCTCCCATGCTCAGCCTCTTTTACCCCGTCTTCCTCGGATACCGGGCGGAGGAGCAGTGGCTCGGGGAGCCAGCCCTTCATCGTCCTCGAGAACCTAATGATCGCCCTCGGACCTTTTACGGACCCAAGTTGACGCCCGAGTGACAGAATGCACAGACGCTCCGTGGTCTGCAGAGGGAACACCTCCAGACAAAGGATCGTTGCTGAAACAGAATCCGGAAGGCTGTCCAGGGGAGTGGACTCTTTCTCTGGCCTGGGGTCCCTCCGATTTTCTCCATGTACACGAAAGCCCCGCAGACCTTACAGATTCTTCTCAAGGCAACTTCTGATGATGGAATGATGGGACAGGAAAATCTGGTACAACTAGCATGTCGGCTCCCAAATAA
>CM053607.1:2184799-2196484 GCA_028646535.1 Procyon lotor
AAATGCTCACATATACCACTCAAGACAACTTGTGTGTGTGTGTGTGTGTGTGTGTGTGGGTGTGTGTGTGTGGGTGTGTGTGTATTTGTATATGTGTGTGTTGCATGTGTGTCAGAGGCAGATGTGTGTGTGTGTGTGTGTGTGTTAGGGATGCATTTAATTGTGTACGTGTGTATTCATGTGTGTTGGGAGTGCATCTGTTTGTGTGTGTGTGTGTACATTTGTGTGTGTGTGTAGGACCTGAGGAGAGCCTAGGACCGAGGACCAAGGACAAGGAATAAGTCTTTTGTCGGCTGAGCTTCTGACAAGCCCTTGAGCAGCCAAGAGCTCAAAGGTGCCCTTGGGAACCCCTGGAGGGCGGCCTCTCTAATCCACTAAGGGCCGACTCAGTCCGTCCGGCTGCCTCTGGGCAGGTGGGCAAGGACCCCTGCGGGCTGAGAAGCGCAGGGTGGTGGTGGTGAGCAGCACCTTCCCTGGGTGGGGGGAAGGGAAGGTGGAGTGGGGGGGGAGTGAAGGCCATGACACTGAGACCCTAGGCCCCCCAGCCCCGCGCCCCACCCCGTGCCTGGCTTCTCCTGCTCCCTCCCTCCAGGGTCTGCCCTGACAGACGCTGCACGCTAGGGCTGCTGGCCATTCATTCTGAGATTCCTCTTTTTGAAAAGCTATACATGTGATATGTGAATCAATTTTTACTGGGAAAGATTAAGCTATAGGAAGTATCAGCCTAAACCATAGAGATTCCTGTTGGCTATTCCCATTTGCCTCCAGAAATAAGCCCTCAGCATCCTTCATTTATTACGTGTTGCACACTCACATACACACCACACACAATACATTCACACGTGCATACATGCACACATATGCACACACTCACATATACCATGCAAAATAGTCACACACTCACAACACTGTGCCGAATACACTCACACACGCACACACACACACACACATCTGCCTCTGACACACATGCAACACACACATATGTATGTACGGACGTACATACGAGAACACACACGTACACACCCACACGTGCACACACATACACACACCAAAGACAGTCACACGTGTACACATGTGCACACACACGCACACGGACGTACATACGAGAACACACACACACACCCACACCAAAGACAGTCACACGTGTACACACGTGCACACACACGCACACACGGACGTACATACGAGAACACACACACACACACCAAAGACAGTCACATGTGCACACACGTGCACACACACGCGCACACGGACGTACATACGAGAACACACACACACACGTGCACACACACACACACCAAAGACAGTCACACGTGTACACACGTGCACACACACGGACGTACATACGAGAACACACACACACACACACCAAAGACAGTCACACGTGTACACATGTGCACACACACACGCACACGGACGTACATACGAGAACACGCACACACACACGTGCACACACACACACACGGACGTACATACGAGAACACACACGCACACACGTGCACACACACACATGCTATCTTTTACCTCTTCAAATACAAATCACACGTGTGTATGTTATTGTGTTATAAAGTAAGATGCTGACACTATTTTCTTCATTTTGGATCCCTGTTTATAAACACCTGGCATCTTGCCTGGCTCATAGTTAGAGGTCTGTTATTAATACACATCATTAGTAATTTAATATTGCTCCGATAAGGTATGCGCCCCAAATATCAACTCAAAATAAAGACCGTTTCCAAACCAAAGAAGAATATTTTCATGATAAGTTCTGTTCATTCTTTTTTCCCCAAAGGGACCACAATCACTTTTCCTTCAGATGTTTTAGAGATTTTTGCCATTTTATACCCATATATTCTGAGCAGGCCTTGTGATTACTACCTACCTTAGCCAAAGCTCACTTGGTGTATCTCACGTTTAAATTATTTGATTGATTTTGGCCGTAATTCCGGTCCGAGCGCGCAGAACTTGGACAAACACGAGCATCCAGGGAGTGGAGTGCCAGCTGTGATCCAAGGCTACGGAGCCAAGCCTGAGAACGCTCTCCAGAGGAAGTGTCCCGGGTAGGGAAGGGCCTGCGGTGGGGATGGCTCATCCTCCGACATTAAATAGCCTCGGTGAGAGGTGCGGTGATGGCAAATTAACAGGCATTAGGCTTATATTTCTGATCTGATGACTGAGTGTATTTGAGATGCTGTTACCACCGTCGGGGGCCGATGTTTGTGTTTAAAATTTGCTCCTTCTCTTTCCTCCCAAAAGTTAGTCGGTAAGAGAGTTGGGGAGGGTGGATGGAGGAGAGGCAGCCCAGCTTGGGGACAGAGGCACCGACACCAATCCGAATACCCTCCCTCCAGGAATCACTCGGTATTCTTGAGAAACTCCTGCCCCAAGGGCAGATGTGATAAAATCTGTGAAAATTTGGGGCTTGAAGGATGTTGCCCTGCAAAGAACAATGCCTGGGCTTTTCCAGGGCAGGATGTGTGGGTTGAATGGCTTTTTGTTTTATTTGTTCTTAATTTCCTGAGTATGTAGGCAATAGTTGTGAGCCCCGAAGGCCTGGGGTTGCGTCCAGCAGCAGCCTCCCCCCTTCCACAGCTGGAGAAGTGGGAAGGGTTTGGGGAGGCCTTTTGGTGGGACTCAGCCGGGCTCCGTGTCAGGGAGAGGGCGGGGAGCGGGTCGGGACTATGCGCTGCGGGCTGAGGGCCTAGGACACCGAACACACATTCCGGCAGCCGGGGAAGGCGTGCGGTCCGCAGCCAGGCCTGGATGTTTCCTTTAAGCCTTTTGTTCCGCGGGATGATTTGTGCAGCTTAAATTTAAAAGAAGGGGCCTTGAGGGTCCAAGGTGTGGATGGAGCAATTTCAGGAGGCCCTGAAAAAAGATTGATTCATCCTCCTAAGAGGTTTCAAGTTCATAGTGTAATTAGCAGCATAGAAATGACAGCTATAGTCTGCTTCGACTCTGAGAAGCACGCCCTGGATGTCCCGGTCCAGAGGCTGGACAAGGGCCAATCACCAGGGCCGTGCTGCAGGGGACTCAGCAGCAGCAGGTGACGCTGCTGGAAAGGGTGACCAGGAGGACGTTCATCGGCAGAATCCTGGCCAGAGAATGACAGATGTCATTGATCAAAAAGCTGGGGCCACCCCCTACCTGGTCGCACGAGTCGCACACGAAATGCAACTGGTGAGAACCTCAGTGGTGGGTGAGGACCAGACTCCAGAGGAGTGAGAGGGGGTCTCCCTAAAACACACAGAGAAACCTTGGTTTTTGGCCTATTGCGCCAGGCGAGACTCTCTTAGGGTTACTTAGAAAACAATGAAATGAACTGCCTCATTTTCTCCGTAATGCTTCCTCCCACCCCACATACTGGCACTCCTTGAAAAGTCTAGATCATCACTGGACTCATCAAAAACAAAAAAGGATTAAACCTTTGGAAGAAAACATAGACATAAATCTCCATGACCTTGGATGAGGCCTCCATTTCTGAGCTACGACCCCAAAGGCAAAAACAAAAAAAGAAAATAGATACATTGGGCTTTATCAGAAGGAACTTGTTCTCAAGGAAAACACTCCAGAAAGTGGTAAGACAACCCACCGAGTAGGAGGACGTGTTTGCAAAGCACATCCCTGATAAGGGGGGCCTTGTGCCTACATCCACAACATATAAAGATACATAAACACAACGATATAAAAGGCATGGAGGCAGGTGGCCCCTCCCACCTCGCTGCTGGGCCCACAAGATGGTGCAGCTTCTTTGGCAATCAGTTTAGCAGCTCCTCAAAATGTTAAACAGGGACTCACCATAGGAGCCCGCTAACGCTCGACCTAGGTAAATACCCGAGAGAAAGGAAAACAGCAGTCTGTACCAAAACAGGTGCACTATCGTTCATCAAACAAAAAGGCAGAAACCACTCTCACGTCCACCTACTGAAGAATGACTGGATCCACAGAATGTGGAGCTTCTATCACCCAAAGTAACAGGGACTTACGCCCTGACACAGGCCACAACGTGGATGAAAACAGAAAGCACGCTCAGCAAAGGAAGCCAGCCACAGGGCCATCCGCTGCAAGGCTCCTTCAGAACGGAAAGTCCAGGGCAGCCACAGTCATGAAGACAGAAGGTAGACTGGGGGTTGCCAGGGCCGAGCACCTGCAGACAGCACAGAGTTTCTTTTTGAGATGGTGACAATGTTCTGGATGTAGGAGCTGGTGCTGGCCGCAGGGGTTTGTGAATAGACTAAAAACTACCGAATAGTACTCTTCAAAGGCATGAATTTTATGGTATGTGATTTATGTCTTAATTAAAAAAAAAGCTAAGAAGAAAAAGGCATAGCACATGCATAAGTTATCCGTAAAGAAGACAGTGGGAGCTTTATTTAAAGACCAGAACTTTGGATTACCAGACATTCCAGCCCAACGATATATGACCACTGGGAGCCATCACGGGTGACGGTGGAGATCACGGGTGACGGTGGAGGTGTGTGGCTCAGGGGAACCGTCCAGCATCCTCAGTGCCTCAGGGATGAGTCATTCAGTGAGGCAGGGGTGGGTTGAAGCCTGAGACCCGGCGGTGAGCTCAGGATCCAGACCCAAGATGGGGTCCTGGACCCACTAATGCTCAGTCACAGCCTCTGCCCAATGGGGTGGCAAACAGGGGAGCTGGCTCCTCTTGTGAAGGTGGTTATTGTGGGCAGGTGTCTGGGCGGCTGTGCCATTGCTTTCCCTGCCAAGGCCATCAGTTGCAGAGTGACTCAGTGGCCCATTCATTCCTAGAGTCGCTCTGAGATGTCAAATTCAGGTTTCAGTTCTGCAGAATGGCTAGCTCTCCTCCAGATCAACTCCCCAGTCAGTCTGAAGGGCTCAATACGCTGATCGAGGATAGAAGTGTCCCTGAGCACTGTACTGGACCCCTCGTGGGCGTCGGGGTCAGAGGAACCCCCACGCAGGTCACAGGAAAGATACCCAGGGAAGCGGCCCAGGCTACACAGTTGCATCTGCAACCGAGTCTTCAGATACTTGAAGATAAATCCATCAGAAGCCATTATGGGAAAAAGAGAGATAAGGGTTGTCTGTTAGCCATTTGGGGGCATGAGGAACAGCTGAGTGGTGGATGGATGATGAGCAATTCGAAGAGGAAGCAGGTGTACGCAGGCTTCCACAAACAGGGAGGCCCATCAGGGCCCAGAGGGGTGGGAAGTGGTGGGGGGTCTGGGAAAAATGCACTGGTGTTCGAGTTCAGCTTTCCTGGGATCCCCATCACTAATTACAATCTCCTTGCAATACCACATCCCAGGAAATTTCCAAAAAGGGATTACTCAATGAATGATTTCCTCAGTTACTTGCCTTTGAGATCCTCCTCTCCCTGGCCAAGGATCCGGCTCTCTGGAAACCCACGCATTTTTCTTCTGGCCTCAAATCTTTAGGGCAGAGGGAGGTCCCGTAATGAAGCTGCCAAGCTTCATCAACTGCACCACAAATTATATGAAAACAAATCAAAGAGGCAGAATGAAAACTGTTTCATGAGTTTGGACTCTTTAGAGACTTCATGTGGACAATTTAGGATCGATCATAAAATACAGTCATTACAACAAAAGGAGGCCCGCCCTAGAAATGGTTTAATATCTTTGAGAAGAAAGGAAATCCACAAGATAGTAGGTTTGCCTTTGAGTTCTGAACTCGACTCTGGGTAGTGACTGGCGGAGGCGTCCCAGGATAAGGGGAAGGGGTATCTGGACCAGTTTCCTCTAGGTCCTGGGTTTGCCAAGTCAAGGAGGCACTGTGGGTGCGCCGTCCCACCCCGGGCTCTGTGAGACCTTGTCCTGCTGCTGAGATCCACACCAAGGGGAGTCCCAACAACCAGAGTTCCAGGGGGATGGAGGCAGAGGGGCAGAACCCAGCTCACCAGGGAAGCCTCAAACAGGGTGGCCAGGGGCTGAGGCAGGTGGTGCTGGGCGGGCTCCTGGGAAAACTGGGGCTTCCTTGATTTCTTTAAAGAGTGAGGATTATGAGGCTCTTAACAGAAGCTCCCATGAAGAGAGAGAACTATCATTGACTCTCACAAAGTCTGTTGTGTAGGTGACCCTCCAGGCTGGGCTTGGCCACCATGAATAACGCTGCCAGGAATTGGTGTACACGTTCTTGTGTGACCAAGTTTTCAATTCTCTTGGGCATCTACCTAGAGGTGGAGTTCCTGGATTCCATGATAATTCTGTTTAATCTGTTGAAGCATCTCCAAACTGGTTTTCATACTGGCTGCAACACTTGACGTTCCTACCAGCAAGGGCACTAACTTCTCCACACCCTCTCCAACACCTGTGTGTGTGTGTATGTGTGTGTGTGTCGTGTGTGTGTGTGTGTGTGTGTGTGTTTTCATAGCCAACCTCATTGCAGTTTTAATGTTCATTTCCCTAAAGACTACTGATGATTAATATCTTTTTATGTGCTTATTGGCCATTTTTATACTTTCTTTGGATTCTATTCAAATCCTTTGCCAATTTTTAACTTGGATAATTTGTGTTTTTATTGTTAACTCGTTAAGAGTTCTTGATATATTCTGAATATTAGGCCAGTATCAGTATATGGATTGACAATATTTTTTCCCATTTGTTGGGTTGTCTTTTCACTTTCTTGACAGTGTGCTTTTATATGAATGTTTATCATTTTGATGACATCCAACCTGTCTATTTTTTCCTTTGACTGCTTGTGATTTTTGTGCCATATCCAAGAAACTAATCTCAAAACCAAGATCATGCAGATTAACTAACATCTTCAAACAGTTTTGTAGTTTTAGCTCTTTTATTTAGGTGTTTTATCAACTTTGAGTCAATTTTTATATATGGTGTGAGGCAGGGGTCCAGCTTCATTCTTTCACATGTGGATCCCACTTATCCCAGAACCATTTGTCGAGAAGACTATCTTTTCCCCATTGAATTGTCTTGGTTGTTGAAATTTTACTGTAAATAAAAATTGAAATCTATTATCTGACTTTTTTTTTCTAACTTCAGAGTCCCCTTAGAGTCATTTCTTATGGTTGTCACTAAAGAGTATCTCTTCAAATGATCATTGATTTTCATTGTCACGTTCAAAATGATCTGAAGATAGATATGGCTGCTGAGTGTTTAAACATTCTTGCGTGTCCCCTGTAAGTGAACACATATTCCATGACCCTGTGCCTTCCTGCATATTGCACCACTCCCCAAATGCTCTGGTCTCCTCTTTAGGACTTAATTCCCATCTCCCCTGTTAGGACGAAGCCCTGCCAGGCCCTCTCTGTGCACCCAGCAGCTTCTGGATGCCATGTCTCATGTGCCTCCACTACTGAAGAGTAATTACTTGTCTATATTCCAGTTGTCAGTCACGCTGGCCTCAGAACAGATGCCAACTAAGCCACTTGGGCGGGAAATGGGCACCCGAGCTTAGGCCATATTTATGTCAGCAAAGATCCTTTAGCACGACCTGGTGGGGGCTCTCCCTTTGGTCACACCCACGCCCTCTGAGAGCACTGGGAGGGGCTGGTGTGTCCTCATTTCTCACAGCTGATAGATGGCACCACCGGCATTCTGTGGGATAAGGGTGCTCCCACCCTTATGGGCAGAACCACCATTTGTGGGTCAGAATTATCCTCCCAGAATGTAGGGGTGCCTACTTGGGGAAACCCTCCCTCCTCAAGGAAACCTCATCAGTAGTTTAGAAAAAAATCCTGGAAATTTCATTTAATGCTTGTTGAGAAACCACGTCATTTAATCAACGCAGGAGAATTAGGATTCCCGGGGAGAAAGGGTCCCACTTTCCTCGGTCCAACGAGGCCCTCGGTCCCTGTGATGAGGAGATGCTCCTTGGGCAGCATTTTCCCAGGTGCTCAGGAAGTTCATCCTGTCCCCAGTGGGTTCTCTACTTCCAGAAATTTACCCCTTAGCTCTCTTGCTGGTGACCCATTCTTTCCCAGTCCTTTGCCATGTCATTGAAGAGGGACCCCTGGATTTGCTCTCTCTGTACGTCTCAAGTCACACGACTCGGCTTCCTTGACCCACCAGCCTGGCAGTGACTGATGGTGTCTCAGCTTGTCCCAGAAGGGCTTCCTGTCCTGCCTCCAGCCACATAGGACTGGCGAGAGAGATGCCCTTCCCACCCAGCCCTCCTCCTCAGTTCCAGCTGGGCATGGAGCCCGACTGCTTGATTCACACGGTTTCACATGCTTCTGACATTTAGCTCTTTTGCTCCTCTTGGGGCATCAACCTGGAAAGCCTTTGTCCTTTCCTGCCAGACCCTGGCATGTTCCAGTCCATGTGCCTACTGGCCCCTCTTCCCGCCCTCCTCAAACCCAAGCCCAGACCACAGTTTTATTCTTATATGCTCCCGGGCGAGACGCTCCCTGCTTCACACCTGGGAGACTGATTTCCACAACTGGAAAGCGGCTCTGGATGGGGTAGTGGATCACACACTTACACTAGTAACCACAGTCCACGCGGTGCATGCAGTGGGAGTCCAGACGGTTACTGATGAACCGGATTGAAGGAAAGGGTCTACGCACTTACTCAAGGTCTGGTATTATCAGCCTTTGTGATTCTGGGTGCGACCTTGTCTCACCTCATGGTGTTACTGGATATTGGAAAGTTCAGATGTCTTTGGATGGGTAGAACCAGCTGAAAGAGGAAAGCAGAGAGAATGAGGAATGAGGCCACGTTCCCCAGCCCCCGGGATGGGGGTTCCTGGCACACAACAGCCGAGAGCAAATGTCAGGGAAGCAGGTTTTCTTTACCTAGAGTTCCATGTTAGAAGGTGCTTACCCGGTGTTTCTCGGCCATGCCTGCTATTTGCTGAGCATGCTCGGTAACGCATTACGGCTGAGGAGGAGAAACAGAAGGTTCTTCCAGAGGTGAGTCGTGTTGTCCTTTGTCAGAAGACAGCAACTGTGAGGTGACTTAAGGAGACCTGAGAAGTGTAGAAAAAAGATGACTTTTCAGAGTGGTAAGTCATCACCGCGGAGCAGCGACCACACGCTCTCAGAGCCGGGCCCCAGGCTGGATGCGGCTTCCCAGCTACAAAGCATTTCAGTTTGTCTTGTGTCTACCTTAAGGAGGGAGATCTAGTGCCTGCCCCCCGGGCCCACGCCTTCCCCGCTCCCTTCTTCCAGGGCTGTGTGTGCACACCTCTAACTAGGGCCACTCCACTCACTTTCACGTCATCTTTATTAAATACTCAGTAGGGTTAGCCACTTTTATATTTGCTATTTCACTGATACAGAAGTATGAGTCAAACATACCCATTTCCTAGATGCACAATAATCCCCTCCTCCAGCAAACCAACTTGCCAGAAAGTCCGGATCTGTTGGGAAAACATCTTTGTTCTCCCATTCTGTACCGTCCTTGCCCATTTATGATAGTTGTGAAGGCAGGGAGACACTTTTCTTTTGGCCTCTATGGACGCAAGGGGCGCGATCCTCATTGAAACCATCTCTTCTGTTAAATGGGTGTGCTTCTGAGGTCAGCCTGAGACGGTCCCTGGATATTCAGGGGAACGGGAGGGAAGGAGTGTGTTTGGGGTCGGGGGGGCCTTGGACGCACCACGGAGTGGCTAGAGTGGGAGGAAGGGGGGGGTCAAGGTGTGGAGCTGCCAAGGGGAGGGGGGACGGGGGCGGCAGGGCAGAGGCCCCGTGCTCACACCTGGGCAGGAGTGGTGGATCTGCCGGGACATCCAGGGGAGCTGGTCACAGGGGCTGCTGTGGACGGAATGCTGTGCCCCCCACATTCTCATGGTAAAGCTCTAATCCTTAATGCACCAGCACTGGGGGTGGGACCTCTGGGGAGTGATTAGGGGAAAACAAGACCCTGAGGGCAGGGCCCCGAGGTGGGATTGTTGCCCCCAAACCAGAGCCCTCTCTCCGCCCTGGAAGGGCCCAGCGAGGAGGAGGCTATCTGCAGGCCATCGGGTGAGCTCTCGGCAGCACTGGTCGTGACCTCCCGACCCGTGGTTTCTGCAATGGCAGCCGGACAAACTCAGGCAGGGATCAGCTGAAAACAACTCCCTGGAATAAGAAAGGGTCTAAGGATGAGGACAAACAGGGAGCCTGTGGATGGGGCCAGGCTGTTCACAGAAGGCAGAGTAGAGAGACCCCAGCTGAGCAAAGGAGGGGGCCTAGAATCTTCCAGAATCTTCCAGGGAACCAGAATGGGGGTTGTGGATTTTCTACACCTTTGACTCAGTTGGACCTAAAACAGGCAAAAAATATTAAGGTGAGTTCAGGTTCTGAAACCACCATGGTGAGAACAGGTTAAAAATTATTTAGGGGACATTTTAGTGAGATCACCTGTCTAACTCGGAGCCTAAGAAGGACCTCATTCTCTTCAAAGACCTCAGAACCTCCCAGTTCACTGATCCGTGCCTTTGGCCGCCCCCAGGATGGGGCTCCTACACTGAGGCCCTTTCAACCCACGACCAACCAGACACAAATGGTGACACTTTCATATACAGTCTTCTCACCCTTGTTCCCAATATCTGCCTCTCAATCCTGTGATCTTTCCAAAAATATTTCCTCCCTGAGCTGAGAGAGCCGTGAGCATAGAAAAATGATTGACGAGTAAAACCATGTGTGAGACTGGGACTTAGCAGAAAACCCGGGACGTACTGTCCCCAGGCCACGGGCCAGTGTGGCTGTTGACCTCCGTGTGCAGGCGGCCAAGAGTAATGAGTGTAAACAGGAACAAGAGTGCCTCAGGAGTTCTCTCCTGCCGTGAGTCGCACCAGAGAAGTGATTTTGGTGCTGTCGGAACCTGAGATCACACGATGCTGACGGGATCCTTCCTATTTGGTTACTGTCTTCCTTTTTGTCCAAACTGAACAGTGATGCTCCTTGTCATAGGTAATCTTGACACGTGGCACCCCAGGCTGAGATAATAGCAAAACCCAGGGGCGCCTGGGGGGCTCAGTCGGTTGAAATGTCCGACGTGTGATTCCAGCTCAGGTCATGGTCTCAGGGGCATGAGATCGAGCCCCACGTCGGGCTCTGCGCTCAGCATGGAGTCTGCTTGTCCCTCTCTCTCTGCTCCCCCTTGCTCAGTAGTGCTCGTCTCTCTCTCTTTAGAAGGAAGGAAGGAAAGAAGGCAGGAAGGGATGGAGGGAGGGAGGGAGGAAAGAAGGCAGGAAGGAATAAATAAAAATCAATCTTAAAAAGAATAGCAAAACTAAAATAACTGTGTTTGCTTTCCAGCGGTTCATGTACGTTGGTCTGTCTGGATGGACCTTCCAGGAACGAATCATTATGCCCAGAACCTCAGTGCCTACTTGGCAACAAACTTTCTTTACAGAATGAGAGCACACAATTTTTTTTTCATTCCTACTATCATTCCTTCCTTCATTTAAATTTGCATATTGAGGAGGGCACGTATTGCATGGAGCACTGGGTGTGGTGCATGAACAATAAATCTTGTAACACTGAAAAAATAAAATAAACATATTTTGGGGAAAAAAAATTTGCCAAGAACTGATTCGAGGCAGAGATGACTATGTAGCACCCGCTCTAAACAATGGAAGAAAGAACAAGACAATTCTCTAGTATCTATTTTTGAGATCAGCGAGAGAAAAGGGAAAAAACTTAGTTGGTTTCTTGCAAATCTTACAATGTCCTCCCTTCTCCTCACCTGGGCGGGCACGTGTGTGTGTGTGTGTGTGTGTGTGTGTGTGTGTGTGTGT
>CM053607.1:2196984-2228733 GCA_028646535.1 Procyon lotor
GTCATTTTCTCAACAGCATCTTTCACAGAATGGAAACTTACCATTTGATGGGTTAAATTAATTTTTCACTTTTTATGAATTATGCTTTTGTCTCTGAGAGGTCTTTGCCCAATCCAAGATAAGAGATACTCTCTCGGATGCTTTCTTCCAGAAGCGCTATAGAACTAGGTTTTCTCTTTAGGTCCATGACCCACTCTTTGATTCTTCTTTGACGAGATATGAGGCTCATTTTGGGCTTCGATGGCTCCAGCACTTGTTGGAATAGCTTTTACTTCTCCTATTACCTATTATGGCTACACAGCATGCACAAGGGGTCATGTAAGCTTCTCCTGGTCTCCAAACCAGTCGCCTCCACCTGTGACAGACAGGGAAACCAAGGCAGAGGGTGTGAGCAGTTACTTGGGATCACCTGGCTGTAAGAGGTGGAGCTGAGGCCCACGCAGCGCCTAACCGACCCCCGATCCTCTCTTGCCGCACCTGGGGTGGAGTGAGGAAGTGGTCAGGCTAAGGCACTCTCTTTGGCCTCTGGGCAGCGACTGTTCGGGCACCCCGAGGCTTTGGCGGTGCTGGGGAATGCCCCAGGAGGCTCATGGCATTACCAGCTCCCTGGCAATGTTTAGTACAGCTAAAGGTGACTCAAAATTTCAGCCTCTACTTCACCTGTACACCCTGCAGCCATCAAGACTGGCACTGGTAGCTTTTCCTCCACCCAGGGACAGGGGGAAGGAGATGCCAGAGAAAAGGGGGAGGAGCAATGGGGGAGGGGAGTAAGGGAGGGAGGGGCGAGGGGAGGGAAGGGGAGAGGTGTGTGGGGAGGCAGGGGAGGGATGGTAGGGTGGGCGGGCAGGGCAGGAGCCAGGGCGCCCCCTAGAAGCCAACCAACTCCTCAGATGAAGAAAGGGCTTTGCTTCAGACCAAAGGAGAGAGGGCCTCCTCTGGTGCCAAGGCTTTACTCTCAGAAGAAAGGAAACGCGATCCCACCCGGGATAAACATCTTAATAAAAGAGCCCAGGGACTTCTATTTTGTTGCATTTTTGGGTTTCCTTGATCCTATTCTAAACATTGGTTTTGGACCGTGTGCTAAAGCCCCACTCCTATTTGATCTTCCCCCCTGTAAAATCACGAGCATGCCAGTGGGCTTGTACGTCTTTTAAGTTTTCCATAAATAAACACAGTCTGGCACCATTGCCCCCCGTGGAGTGACACATCCCCCCAAACATGGCTCATCAATCATAGGATCGTGAAACCCCACTGATTTTTTAAAAGTCCCATAATTGGACATGTTTCTGGTATTTCTTTATTTAAGAAAATCATGGGCTCAGCTATTTAAAAATGACTTTTCGTCTTAAATCACTCAAGAGAAATACTTGCCCGTGGAGCCCAGAAATATGTGATCCCTTTCATTTTAGATCTTCGATTCCACGAAAAGGACTCTCGCCTAACATGAACCACCATCTTTCGCCCCGGAGGATTCGAGTGTGCATTTAGGCCATAGACTGATTTGTTCCTTTTTCCTGAGAAAATGCATGGCTTCGTCTGACTCTGCGGTTCGCTGGTGATGTTGGTGCCAACCTCGCGCATCTGTCATCTGTGACACTCTGGTCCCCACGCTGCCTGCAGCCGCCACGCCCGGCAGCGTCTGGAGCCGCGTGACTTCCTGGGAGGGTCTGGTCGTAGACAAGCACCAGCCCCGCACGGCCAACCTCCACACCTGCCCCGGCTGCTCCTCCTGAGCCACCGCAGGCCCCAGGGATCTCGAGGGGGCCCTCGGCGCCCCGGGCACAGGGAGAAACACCCTGCAGTTCTAGGCAGACCCGAACCCGCCCTCCAGATCGCGCTCTGGAGACCCAAGGGTCAGACGAGGCAGCTCTGGGAAGACACCCTGCTTGGATACCTGGACCTTAGTCACTCAGCCAGCTCTAGCTAATTCTGAGGGCGTGGGCGGCTCACACAACCCGCAACGCCCCCCAGCTCTGGAGGCTTCCTTCCTGCTGTGTCCTCGATCGACGCGGAGAGAGCGAGCCCTTTCCTCTCCTTATCGGGCACCACTTCCGTTATGGGAGACCCACCTTCATGACCTCACCTAACTCTTCTCACCTCCCACAGGCCCCCCTCTCAGATACCACCGCCCTGGGAATAGGGCTTCAACGTAGAAATTGAGGGGGACACAAACAGGCGGTCCTTGGCCCCCCTGTCCATGTAAGTCCTCAAAACCCCACCCGCAAACACAGGGGTGGCTTCAGACGTCCCCAAGCCCCCCACCATTCTTATAATTCTGTGTGTTCCCCTAACCCTTGAAACTGAATGAATTTTGACCTCAGAGAAGGGATGACAGGAATGGGCTATGTCTCAGGAGCCATAATTCCCCACATCATCATCCCCAACTTACTGCATTTTGAGAACAAATGATTGAATGGTGGGGGAATGAAAGGGCGGGTGGACGGTTGAGGCCACAGAACTTGACGCTGCTGGCAAATCAACTTTATTTGGTTTAATAGGGCCAAAATATTTGGGAGTTAAGGTCACAGAGGTTTCAATTACTCAATTATCAGAAATTTGAGGACAAAATTATATTTTACTTTTCTGCGAAAATCATTTCACCAAACTGCAGTCATTCCTGTAGGGATAAATTGAATTTCAACTTTTTTAAAAAAGATTTTATTTATTCATTTGACAGAGAGAGACACAGCGAGAGAGGGAACACAAGATGAGGGGGTGGGAGAGGGAGAAGCAGGCTTCCCGCCGAGCGGAGAGCAGGAGGCAGGGCTCGATCCCAGGGTTCTGGGATCATGACCTGAGCCTAACGACTGAGCCCCCCAGGCGCCCCTGAAGTTCAATGTTGCTAAATTCTGGAGAACTTGCCATTCCTTACTCAAGCATTGTAAACTATCTGCAAAGCGCCTGAATTAGATGCTCATTTTTAAAATGAAAACCCATTTTTCAACAATGAAGCAAGAATCATAGTTAATGAATATACTTGTATATGTTTGTATGTGTTTCTATAGTCTTAGAAATTAACTCTGATCATAACATTTAATATTTCATTCTTTACAAAACATAAAACCCAATCAGCCATCTTGTAGGTCAAATCCACAGACGTGAAACATTTACCTTCAGAAAGATGTGATTTTTGTTACCATAAGTTTATCAGCCCCTGGGAATGCTTACCACGGAGCACTCTGGTCTTTTCTCAGAGGGCAAAGAGGATGGCATTTTTGAGAAACTGGAGTGAACTCTACTCAGTGAAATGCGTTAAAATGTAAAGAGTCTATGATCACAAAACAGAGACTCACTTTTGGATGCGGACTACTCCTACATCTCAAAGCAAAGTAGACCAGCCTCAAATACACAAACACAAAGCACAATGTCATCAAGGAGGCACTAAGAGACTTCTTATCTTGCTGCAGGTCATGAAAGATGTAGACATGTGGAAGAACCTTATCTGCAGTTAGGGCACCCCCCCGGCAGCCCCTGGCAGCCCGAGTGACTGAAGGATCTTGCCAGACCCCGTGTGGGTGTGAAGACAGACAGAGACAGCTCAGAGAGTTAAGCCGCCTGTCAATGCAAAACATTTGGTTTTCCTGACTAACGCAACAATTCCTTTCAAGTCACATCATGATGAAATGTCCACATTCTTGTACATTCCATGGAGAAACTTTTAAAAAAGGACATGCATGGGATGATTATTTCAAGTTTTTAATGTTTCGGGCTGCCTTTTACAAAACATGGATTTGGCTCGTCAGGTCCGTTGGAGCAGCTGAGTCACCGTGTTGTGACTAGACAGCCCGGCTGCTGTCCTCTCTGCTAAGGACTGGCAGGTTCACGGCCACGCTTAAGAGGGAATTAAGATAATTGGTGGGGGGAAACTTTGGCACACCGCTTAACTCCACGGCCCAGGGGGCGAGGGAGCTCACAGGGGTCTCTCTTATAAGGACATTAATCCCATCGTTAGGCTCCAGACCCTCCTGACCTAATCACCTGCCAGCCAGCACATTGGGATTAGGATTTCGACATATGAATTCGGGAGGACATAAACATTCAGTCCACAACACCGTGGGATTTTGTTTCCATGCCCTTGGTTCTTGACAACGAGAAACAAAGGCTAAGTTGTGACTTGTGACTAGTAGGATGCCAAGGCTGTTGGCCCCGAGCCTTTCCCCTCACCTCTGTTTGCCTCCCTGCTCCCCGGTCCGGGGGCAGGGTCCAGGGCCCCAGCGTTCTGGACCTGCCAAGACCACAGAAGTTCCCGGCGTGTTTCTCGCCCACCGTCCGTGGCACACAGTGGGCTCCTCCCTGAACTGATCTCGATCCTGTGGTCTGAATGATGGAAACCAGTGAAGGTAACAGAGAGGCTGGGAACAGAAGGGACTTCACAGGGTCAAGGCAAGGAGAGCAAGAGGAAGGGAGAGCAAAGGAAGGGGTAGGAAGGCCCACCCCAGGGCACCTGGCTGGGGAGGGCGAGGGGTTGGGGTTTACTCTGGTGGCAGCCACACCCCCAGCTCAGTGGGAAGCTGGAGGTGTGCGGGAGAGAGGCTATGGGCAGCCGGAGGGCCACCATAGAGCAAGACATGGCTGTAGGTGTGGGACTAGGGCGGGGCCGTGGCTCGGGAATGGGTCAAGGGTGCCTGCTTGAGGCCACAGAAACAGTGAAGCTGCCGGTGTGTCCGGCTGATGGGCAGAATTGCACTGAGACGCTACATGTCTAGGTTCCGCATGTTCTTGCCTACTGAATCCTGCTTTCACGAGCCCACCTTGCTGACAGCCGGCCTCCACGGGTCCGGCATCCCACTCCCAAGACAGTGGACACGAGGGGGGTCTGGGGTCGGTGGGCTTGCAGAGGGCTGTTTCCCAACGCAGGGACCATCTGGACTTTAAAGATCAGGCTGAGACCCGCTGTCGCATTTGGTGGAAAACTACCAATAGAAGAAAGAATTGCCTGATTGCCGCTCCCCGAACCCTAGAATCTTCATTAGACGTCTCTACAAAGCATCACATCCAGAGTTAAACGTTTCAAATACCAGCCTTTTAAATGACAAGTTCTTATAGTTTCGCCCAAGTAAAGGGGTAAGTGAGCAGATTTGGAGCGTTAAACACAGTTAGAGAAAAGAGTGAAGTGCCTTTCCTAAAATACACTGAGGCCCTCGGAGGTGTTTCCTAGAATGCGGGGGCTCAGTGCGCTTTGCACATACGAGGCTCAGAGCCTGGGAAATTGAGACCAGCCGGGGCTCAGGCGGCCCCTACCCCAGGCGGCTGCTCTCTGCCTCTAGAAGCTCACTGTGTGTGTGCAGGAGACAGAAGGCTCACCAGGGGGACATGGTCGGCAGACAGGGATGGCCATGCACGCAAGGTGTGGTCCCCCAAATCTTAGACTCTCTTCCTCTGCCCAGAGAGCCAACGGTCTCTGTTGGGGATGGTCACTTGGAACTCGGGGACAGAGACGGGACTGAGGATCCGAGGACTGACACCTGCCATTGGGTCAGCTCGGGATGTCGGCAGCTAAGGCAGGGGCTGGGCACACCTTCATCCCCTCTGCCCCACCACGCCCTGCACACACAGAGTCGGATCCCGGACTCCTGGAGAGTCTAAGGCCTCTGCCAAGCAGGGATTTACTTACCATATAAGAGATTGAACACCAAGGGGCGCCTGGGTGGCTCAGTGGGTTAAAGCCTCTGCCTTCAGCTCAGGTCATGATCTCAGGGTCCTGGGATCGAGCCCCGCATCGGGCTCTCTGCTCAGCAGGGACCCTGCTTCCCCTTCTCCCTCTGCCTGCCTCTCTGCCTACCTGTGATCTCTCTCTCTCTCTGTCTCTCTGTCAAATAAATAAATAAAATCTTTAAAAAAAAAAAAAAGAGATTGAACACCAAGTGAGACTTATTGGAGGTACTCTCAGCCAATGTGAAGCCCTCAGGTTGGAGACTCCATGTCCAAAACATGATTAAAAGAAATGATAAATAACCACATCCCAACCGAGGGGGGAACTGGCTTCTCTTGTGGGTTGGTTCTACTTTAAAACCATTGTTCTTCTGTGATAGTCTCAGATGGTTGTTATTTGCAGCAGTAAAAAAAAAAAAAATCTTAAAATTTCCTTCAAGTAAAAAAATAAATAAGTTAAAAATTAAAAAGCTGGCAATGGCCCCTCTATCAGAGCTCCTGTCTTTATCTACACAGGTTAGTTCGGTTTTACCTGAAAAGATGTCTGGTTTACAACCGATGTATACCTTCAAGCCACGTGATGTACTTAAAGGAGTGCACATATAGAACTGCGCCGAGGGAGCGACGTCTACGAGGGAGCCACTGGAACCCAGACAAAGACTCAGGACTTGCTGTCCTCCTTGACTTCTGCTCACTCTAAGTTTCTTCCGAGGTGTCAACACGATAGTCCATTGATGCTCCCAGAATGATGAAAAAGTCTCATTTGCAAAATGGGTTCATAGATTTATTAGGTGGTTCGTTTTTGGAGAAAGCTAAGTCGTTGCAATTCTTTGGCCTCGTGCGAATATTTCCCATTCTTGGCAGAAGTTTGAGTTAGGTTTTTGCCCTTTGCAAACAAATTTGCTTTATGGGACACATGACATTTGAGGAGAGCTTTACTGAATACGGTCCCATTTCCATGCTCATTTTTTCCGCATTCTCATTGCATGATGCCCGAGAGGTCCTGATGGGAAAGGTGACAGGGCTGAGTGACAGGAGCCCCGAATGTCAGAGCTCGCTGGGGGATTTTAATTGCAGTTCTGCATAACTTCTGTCTGACCTTGGGAACAAGCCTTCCGTTTTCTCCTGAGGAAAAAGAAGAGGTTTGGGATTGCTGCAGCCTGGGGTCCCTTTGAGCCCGAAGTGACCTAAGTGTATGATGTGGTTTTGGCGATTATGCCCATTGCTGCTATGAACATTGGGGTACTTGTGGCCCTTCTTTGTACTGCATCTGCTTCTTTCAGGTAAATACATGCCTCCAAATGCAAAGGAAACAAAAGCAAAAGTGAACTTCTGAGACTTCATCAAGATAAAAAACTTCTGCACAGGGAAGGAAAAGTCAACAAAACAGACAACCCACAGAATGGGAGAAGATATTCGCAAATGACACTACAGACAAAGGGCTGATATCCAAGATCTATAAAGAACTCCTCAAACTCAACACTCACAAAACTGATAATCACATCAAAAAAGGGGCAGAAGACATGAACAGACACTTCTCCAAAGAAGACATACAAATGGCTAACAGACACATGAAAAAAGGTTCATCATCTTTAGCCATCAGGGAGATTCAAATCAAAACCACACTGAGATACCACCTTACACCAGTCAGAATGGCCAAAATCAACAGGACAGTAAACAACAAATGTTGGAGAGGGTGTGGAGAAAGGGGAACCCTCTTCCACTGTTGGTAGGATTGCAAGCTGGTGCAGCCACTTTGGAAAACAGTGTGGATATTCCTCAAGAAATTAAAAATAGAGCTACCCTAGGACCCTGCCATCGCACTACTGGGGCTACTTTGTAACGAACCTTGTGTTCCCATCAGGGCCCGAGCAGGTGTATTTTCCTGAGGAGAGGTAAGAGGTGGAGCTCTGGTCAGGGCAGATGAGGGGGTCCACTGGGGAGAGGGTGAAGGAGCTCCTTAGCCCCACGCCTTTCCTATTAGGCGAGTGAGGAAGTCTCCACCTGCCTACATGGGCCGCGGGGGACTCCATCATGGGTCACTGTGGCCCCTGTGATCTCACAGGCGCCCAAAGACAAAGGAGAGGTGGAACCTGATCCCAGATTCTCCCAAGGCTTTGTGCCTTCCCGAAGGGCACAATTAAGGAGGGAAGCATGTCCCTGCAAGTGTGAGCACAAGATGTGGCCCACCTCCCCGCGCCGGACCCCTGTGTGTGCAGAGCTCCCACCCTGTGGGGTCTGCAGGTGGGCACCCTGCTTTGGGCCAGGTTGTCCTGGATGCCTGTGTGCAACTGCACCGTTTGTGTGGACGACCCCACTGGGGGCTGGGGCATGGGCTCAGCTCTCCTCCAGATAGCCCCCCATCCTAGCACGGCCCCTGCCAGACCTGGGGGCAGGGGCGTTGGGCGGCTTCACACATTTGCCAGTCTCTGCATGTGCCCGTCAAAGGGAAATCCAACACACCCCGTGACCGCCGGTCTGTGGAGACGCCAGCAGAAGTACAAGTTCTTCCCATAATGTCGCAGCAAGGCCAAATCCATCTTTGCATTAGATAAGTCCCGTATGAGGCGATTGCAAATCCACAAACTAAGAAAAAAGAGGTGGAAAATAGAAGCCATCTGAACAAATTCCCTGAATTCACTATAAGCCCAATAATTTGACTTGATAGACCTAGGGTTCCAGGGAGCGGTTGGGGCCAGATGAAAGCCTATCTCCTTGAGCAGGTGACATTCCCATGAAAGCAAACACTAGGGAAAGACAAGTAGTGCTGTGACTCTCAACCCCAGTGGCCTTGAACGTGCCCCAAGGGCTTGTTAAAATCCACCCAAAGCTCGGATCCAGCAGGTCTGGGTGGGGCCCTATCTCAAATTCCCCCAGTGATGCTGATGTCGCTGGTCCACGAACCCCTCTCTGCAAACCCCCAATGTCGTCCCTTCAGCTCGGCCACACAATTCCACAGCCCTGTAGACTCTAGATGTCGTGGTAATGAAGGAAGTAATGTGTGCAGGAGTGCCCGATGGGTCACATGGGGCTCAAGACTGTTTGCGCAGAGGTTGACCCTGAGACTGTTCCTAAACGCGAGAATCCCTAAAGATTTGGGGTCAAAGACACTGGCTTCTTTTATTCTTCCTCTGACATCTGGGGTTTTAGTTTTTAGCTACGGTTTATTTCCAATTGATGTCAGCTAATATTGGGCAGAATTATATCCTCTAAATTACTCTGGAACGCCCTGAGGTATTTAAAATATCTTTTGTTTCCAACATCCCGGAATGGTTAACTAACCCTTTTCCAGATCAAATAACATCCCCTGCGTTCTGATTTCTTTACAGTTTTTCTGAGGCCGCAGGAAAGCCAAGCCTTATTGTTGGCACACAGCTGGATGTTTTCCGCCCTCTGCTACCTGCAGGTTAATTGAAGCAAACAGCCTAGAAAGGAGAAGGTCCCCAGACACCAGGCAGAAAAGTGAGGGGCCTGCTGCACCATTACCAAGTTCAAACAGCAAAGGTCCCGAACTCGGGGCCCCCCAGTGTGGGAGTGACCCCCAGGCAGGGCTGGGGTCCCTTCTCTGGGAATAGATCGCCCTGCTTTTGCTGTCGTCTTTAAGACTTCATTTTGAAATAACTGCAAAATTGGAGACAAAATTTAAAACTAGAACAGGAACACCATATACACTGTACTAACCTTTTATCCATCAGCTTAGCCGATCTCTCGCTGTGTGAGCACAATATTCTCCAAGCCATTTAAGAATGGCCGCACACATCTCGTCTCTTTCCCCCCGAACGGTGGGTATGCTTTCCCCCGGCCGCGGGACAGTTCTTACTGTCATGATCAGGGTCATGATCTCAGGTCATGATCTCAGGGTCCTGGGATCGAGCCCCGCATCGGGCTTTCTGCTCAGTGGAGAGACTGTCACGTGGTAAGCACACTCTGATCTGCCCACAAGCCACAGGCCACCTGTGGCCACAGGCCTGGGGATGTCCTTCATGGCCTCTCCCCTCCAGTCCCAGAACTGTGGTGATGACCCATCCCTGCCCTCAGCGGTCAGACACGCCAATCTCTCCTCCCCTGAAATGGTTCGGAATTGGGAGTGTCTCGTCTTCACGGACCGTGTTCCCACGGTTGTGTGCCCGGAGCCCAGGCTGGGGTCCCATTTCTCTGCTCTGCACGCACTAGTTTTTCCCTTGCATCTAATAAGAAATATGGGCAGAGGTGCTCTACGATACGGCCGTATCCCGTCCTCACGGAAACCCAGGCCTGCTCCCGAGCAGACTGAGGTTCTCTAAGGCTTCCTGCTCGAAGCTCTCTGTACAGCAATGGCTGCCCAGGGAAGATTTCTACCCAGCACACCTGCCGGGTACCAGCCTGACTCGGCATTCTGCTGCAAGGCGGGGGCATCTCTTTGTTACTGACATTGACACTGACGTATTATTGACATAGACATGGATACTTTGCAGAAACTCACCGTTATCCTTAAATATATTGGAATGCAAATAGTCCCAGGTTGGCTACTGGGGGTTCCTTCCAACAGCTCCTCTGTCTTTGTCACAAGCCACCACCCCCCCCCTTTTTTTAGTATTCCTTACTCTCTGACACAATGAGATGTTCCAAGCTCATCTCCTACTCTCTCTGCCCCATATCCAGCATCTGCCAATTTTATGACTCAAATAAGGTGCTTGAGATCTATCGGGTTTACTTCAGTGCTACAGAGAGTTTTCTTTAAAAAGCAATTAGATTCTACAATGCAAAGCTACTAGTCCAGTAGGACCCTTTGGGTGGCAAAAAATAGAAAACCTGATGTGAATGAGCAGTAGGAAAAAAAATCAATTAATTGGATGGCAGAATCCAAGGAAAGGGTGAACATCCAGCCCCTGGAATTGCTTCTGAACCCAGGGGGTACTGATCCCTGGACATAGGTGCTCTCAGCCTTCTGCCCATGGGCTGCCGTGAGCCCGAACCCCTTCCTCTAAACAGCAGGATCAGGATAAATCACAGGGCCCTGGAGACGGGTTCATAAAAGAACAGAGCAGCTTCTGAGTGGAGGCAGAGGACGAGGGGGCCAGGGAGCATTGGGCAGACGTGAGAATGGTTGGTTGAATTCTGCTTGCTCTTCTCTGATGTTGCAGATGAATTATTTTCTTTCTTCTAAGTGACGTTGGAATGTAAAGTCTCCAGTGACTACAAAACCACAGTCCACCCCTGACCGTTCCCGGGGAGTAGCAGTGATGTATCAAGTAGAAGCCAACATCATCTCCTTGTGTTACATTCGCCGTCTGCACCGCGGTGTTTATTTAGATTTTTAACTTATTTAATTTGGAGAGGGGAGGGGGGAGAGGGAGAAACACTCGAGCAGACTCTGCACTGAGTGCAGAGCCCCGATGTGTGGCTCAGCCTCACGACCCCAAGATCATGACTTGCACCAAAACCAAGAGTAGGACGCTTAACCAACTGTGCCACCCAGGTGTCCCTGCACTGCCGTGTTTAAACAAATGGTGGAAAGGTCACCAGGAGGGAGGCAGTTTGGTGACTCGGGCAACTGCCCTGAGCCCGTGGACTGCAGGCTAGCCTGAAAGTCACTTCCACCTCGCGGGATCGTGTGGTCTGTGTCTGACCAGAGTCATTGTTTTGATGACTGTGGCCTTGCCTTCGCATAGACCTCAGCCAACTGTGACTGCTGGTGACCGCAGATGGACAGAGAGCCCAGTCATGGGCTAGCTCTTTTCCCTCCCTATTACTTAATTCCCAACTCCCTTCTGGCACGCCGTTCACATTCTTTTGGTGTGGACCCAATCCACGGGTCCTGTTTCACCCATCAAATTCCAAGTTGGGTGTGTCCTGGGCCATTGCAAGAAGTGGCCAGCATGAGGCCAGCAGTCCAGGTCTCTTCTACGCTGAAATGATAGCCACTGCTCTTGTCACCTCGAGAAGAGCCCGCCCCAGGTCCTCAGACCGCACAGTCACCAGCCATGGTGGTCCTAACAGCAGCCACTCCACCAGCAACTGGGAGGGTCTCCCTGCATCCAGAGCCCCCACCCAGGTCGTGGAAGCTGCAGGAAGCCATTTGGAGGTGGAGCTGGGTTCCAGGGCTAGGTGACTCGTGTTTTGACTTTATTATGCATGTGTCATATTTCTAGGAGTATGAGCGTGTTTGAGACTAAATGATGGGCTCCACCACGAGGGATGGGATCAGCGGTTCCGGGGCCCTGCCAGAAACACGGCTGTAGAGACAAGCCACGGTGACCTAATCTCCCGAACTATGAGCTGGCCCCATCCAGCTGTCCTGGGGAGTGTGAGAGGGATCGGGGTCAGAGTGGAAAGGGATGCAAGTGTTTGTGGATACGGCGTGGGAGGGAAATGGCTGTGTTGGGCAGAAACGGAGAAAAGCGTATTCTGTGATTCCAGGGATGGGTGATGCAAGCAGACGGTGGACATTCCTGTGCCCGGGGAGAAGAGAAAAACAGCAGTGAAGGGGATGGGCAGCTTATGTGCAAAGGAAGTGAGTTATATTTCAGTTTCAGGAAAGTGGCTAATAAAGAGAAATCCCTGGTAAAATGAGTAAGTTTTGAAGTCCTTGTCTATTGGGGCAGCTGGCTGGCTCAGTCGGAAGAGCATCCGACTCTTGACCTCAGACTTGTGCATTCGAGCCCCAAGTTAGAGGGAGCGATGACTTAAATTAAAAAGTACATATTAAAGATAAAATACTGGGTTATTTTAATGAAGGGGTTACTGAGATGTTGGGTCCAAGTCCTCATCTCGACAAGGTTTTTGCTTCCTGGGACAAGGGTGGACAAGCTCACATCTCGTCCCCAACCCTTGAGACTTAATGAGAGGAGGTCTGATGGGTGTTTCTTCCACTCACTCAGTTGACGTCTGCTATGTAGCCACTGTGTGCTCAACTCTGGTGGATGCAGGGGAAGGCACAGAAACTCAGCGTGGAAGAAGAAGAGAGATATGACCCGCCGACAGCCCGGCAAGGCTCAAGCTGCCCACGGGACGCGGCGAGGGCAGGGTGTGCCGGCGGGCGATGGGGAGACCAAGGGAAGGAGCAGCCACATCCCCCGGGGAGATCAGGGCATGCGCAGAATGATGTTGGCTCACAGCATCCCTGCAGCCGGCTCACGGGGTGGTAGCACAGCGGGCTTGAGGACACGGCTGGACACCAGTCATTTCCTAGATAGAGGGTTACGGACTTGGGTCCGACACAAAGTGGATCCAAACACAAATGCTGTTTCCTGGTCTGGGATGCTCTTCTCAACCCCCTCCCCCTATGGATTCATCTCCTACCTCTGCCATCAGCCCCCTCCTACCCGCTCAGAGAAGAGGGACCGGCCCTGCCCCAGCCCAAGCCCCTGTAAGCCCAGTCGCAGGATACAAAGCCCTTCTAAGTTACCCCCGTCATCATTGTGTTACTGTTGGGGGTCTGGTGTTCTCTCCTCCCTGCCCTTCCTCGGCCCCTCCTGACTGCCCGCCCTCCCCCAGATGCATTTCCAGAACCAACAGCCACTGAGGGCAGAGAAGTCTCATCGATGCTTGACTCGCTTTTACTAATCTTTTCTATTTATTGCTGGACAGTCATAAAATCATTGAGGTATTATTGAAAGCATGGCTGGCCAGCCCTTTTGAGTCAGAAATTAAGAACCGCGTCTCAAGAAAAAGAAACCACTGAAACTTCTAGACTACAAGCTTCAAAGATTCACATTTTCATAGATTTCTTTACCTCAAAGCGAAATACTTTAACTAGAAATATGGCACCTGTGGATTCAATAGGTTGGCTGCGGGTCGCTCTAACTCTACACGTAACCGATTCGATGAAGAGGGGACATTTTGGAAGGAAATGGAGTGAATTATGATAATTCCGGAATGACTCCGATTAATTGGTTTAAAACATCCACAATTTAGTCCAAATGCTAGAAACAGACTCCCGTAAAATTGGAATCTTTCATGCAAATAAATAAGGTCAGTAGATAGCTTGTGGGCTTCCCCTTTTGTCTTTGTGCCAATACTGTGTCGGCAGGGTTGCTGGGGGGGACACCGAAGAGCCCTGGGGACCTCGGCTGGATGTGTGGTCTCACCTCCCTCTGCCCCTGGGCTTCCTTTGGGAGATTCAGAACGGGCGAGCAGCCCATCAGGAGGTGGGGGCCTGGCGTAGATTTGACTCAAAAGCACCTTGTTTCAATGAGAAAGTGCCAAACTGAACTGTTGAGTTTCTGCAGACTTCAACAGTAGGAGGGTCATGGATCAAACCTGTTAGCAATGAATCATACTTTCAAAATTAAGGGATTTGGAAGTAGTAGCGTGCTAAATGACAGTGAATGCAGATCTCTCCGATCTTCGGAGAGCCCAGGGAAGAGGTGGGGAGCAGGATGTGGGCTTCGAACCGCAGTGTAGCTTCACAGTCATCCTGTCCTTAGGCACGTCCTCCAGGGCGGCTGCAGTCTGGTGAAGTCTGCCAGCTACCTTGTAGCAAAGTCACAAATACACCTGCGGGGAGGAGTCCAACGGACCTGGAGGGTGCACGATGAAATTGCTCAGAAAACAGGAACTATTTCCATCTTCATGAAACATATTCGAGCACCTGAACACCCTCCCCAGCTAGGCTTTGTCCCCTTGCCGAGTCGGTGCTGGTGCATCAGTCTGCGTCCATGAAGACATATTGGACCGAGCTTCCTTCCGCTCAGCACTTGAATTCCCAGGCAGGAGTGCCGAGCTCGGGGGCACCCGTGAGGTCGGCCGTTGGACCAGAGGTAAGGGCTCATGCAACCTCGAAACACGCACTGTCTCCCAGCCTCTGGACTGGCCAACCTTGAAATAAAAGAAAACCCAATCTTCTAACCTTCAGCTTTCAGCTTCTTGGTGAGGGTTGATAAATGGTTTTCCTGGTTACATTGGCAAAACACCAGAACAATGTGAGGGTTTTTAATGAACCCAAGTGGGGGAAAACCCAGAGCCCCAGACGAAAGTTCCGTGACATTGGGACAGCTGGATCGCAAACCCACAGATGCAGTGACTTCGGTCAGAGCCGGCGTGTTCTCGGAGCGAGCCGGAACAGTCTGGAAAGAAACTTGCAAGCCTTACGGAGTTCAGCTGACTGTGTTTGGGCTGCCCATGGTGCTGCAGGATGACCGGCCTCTAGGTCAACAAAAAGGCAGACTTCAGGAAACCAAAAGTTAAAACTGCTTGTTCAGAGTGAGATCAAAGCCGAAACCGGGTTCCATCCAACTGGTGCGATTAGTTCGAAGAACCCGCTGGCATCAGAGACTGAGGTAGGTCAGACCACTCTGTTCCCATCCCTCACTCCTCCACACCGCAGTTCAGGGGCTTAAGAAGAAGCCAAATTCGATAGGGACAGACACTGAAGGAAAAAAAAAAGCCCTCATTTTATTTAAAACTTCATTTTATTAAACTCAAGGAATTTGTCTCTAGGTTTAGAGAGTTGATCCCATGACTCAAGGGTTTCATGCTGACCTCCACCGAGGGCTTGGGAAAGCCTCGAGTGCCCACAGAGGACACAGCTGATAAAACAGAGACATGGCTTAGCCCCGTATCCACGGGTACTTCCCCCGGGCTCAGATGGGACGGAGATGCCCCGTGTGCACTGAGCCCTCCGGGTGCAGGAAAACAGAGAAGCATGAGCCTCGCCCCAGGGGAGGAACAGTGTCCTGATTCTTCATCAGCCACATCTATGGCTCTTTCCAAACTGAGAAGCTGATCCAGCTGCCACACGTGGGCGGATCTGACTTCATCACCGGGTCTACTCTGCAGAAGGGCGACACGAACGGATGTCACCGATGAGCAGAGTCAATGGGCAGCCCAGCGCACCCCACCCTGCAGGCAAAGCTGAGGGAGGAACAGAAGACGCCCCTTCCCCCCTCCCGCCGCGTAGCCCTCCGGAGCCCCGCTGTCGCCCCAGAGCAGCAAGTGTGTGCTTGGTCTGCAGCTGTGTGTTCCCAGTCACCAGGAGACATGTGTTCCCCACAGCAAACACCGAGCCCTGCCCTGTGTGTGCACAACGGCAAAGCCCAGATGTGGACTCTTGGAGGAGAGGTTTCACAGTGGATCTAATTATCAACATTCTTTGGTCATCCTTAATCACATAACCCAAGCTCGACGAGCACATATGTCTTTTTATCAACCCCGAAAGTGCTGAGTGATGCCTGGTTTAGAGGGGGGGGGAGACCACACGCTTCTGTCTCCTGCAGAGAAGGAAAGGGCTTTCTTCCTGAGACGGCTCCCGAGGAGGATGAGAGGTCCTCTTAGAAAGTTTAGTGCAAGGCCAGGCAAATGGGTTTTGCCTGATACACATTCATGCGTCCCTTGCAAATACCTGTGCCTTTAATTATAATAATTAATTAGGAGAGGCGAATTTACTCAGAAGAGCTTAGCTAAGACATTTGTTTGCGATGAGCACTTCCCCTCTCTGGAATGAGAAATATCGTAAATGTGGCGATTAACATCTTTCTGGCCAGCTCAGAAAGTGTTGACACAGATGTTTGGCTAATCATTCAGAGCAAATAGCTATTCCCATAAAGGCTAAGATTAGTCGGAATTGGCATGCATTTCTTTCTTCTGTGAGCCTCGTTTGATTATAGATGATGTTTTGTTAGAGTGTATCCATGCAACCTCATAAATGATGTAAAACCCAAGAAAAACAGAGACTCTGCCAAAACCAAATTAAATGCACATCAGAAAAACGCGGGCTTGATCAGGTCCAGGTACCATGAGGCTCGCCTCGGTCTATTGTCGCTAGAGCCTTCAGGAAAACTGTAAAAAGCAACCCTGACATTCGTATCAGCTGAAAGCCGGTGTGATGGATGGCCAGCATTATTCCACACCAGGCTCACACCATATAGTGACGGCCTTGCAGCCTCGGAAAGCTCTGACGAGTGGCCGGTGCAGAGCAGGCGAGGAAAAGCCTGCGTGTCCGGGTCAGCACCCGGGGACGGCCACGATCCTCCCCGCGCAGCACGGACGAGCCGGGGGTCGGATGATGAACTCGCACTCTCCGTGGGCAGCCTCAGCGTCCGTGCCGGTTGCCTCTCTCCTCCTGTCCCCCCACCCCGGGACGCACCACATTCAGCTGGCCGCCCCCTTCCCTCCTGGGCTGGCTCTTCTCACACGGGTCCTGGAGATCCTTGTTGAATTACTGCAGGTTCCCTCTGGATTTTCTCGGGGAACCTCAAGTCCTCAGGCTTATTTTCCTGCTCCCCCAGTCCTGGCGGATGGGGTTCAGGAGGACCAGAGCAAGGCCAGCTCCCAGCAGAGAGCCGGTGCAGAGCCGGAGAGGCCGACATCCACTTACGCTCCAACAAGGTGTGGGCTCCCACGGCAGATGCCACCACCAGGAAGCATCTAGGGAGGGAGGGAGACCGGGCGGGAGATGGACGGCACTTGGAAGCCAAGTCACAGCGGGAAAGCACGGGCATCGTTGAAACTCCTGGTTGTTGGGCAAGCTGGTAACCAACTTCCCCGGCAAAAAAGAACCATATCATGTGAGCAGAGAGAAGGCTGAATGAGCTTCCTCCAGCGGGAGGGCTATGTGAGTGTGGGGGCCCCCGTGTGGGTCGACCCCCCCACTGCTGCGATCACTGCTCCCAGGAACTGCTGTGTCTGCAGGAGGTGTGGACTCCCACGGCCCCGGGGGTCTTACCTCCAGGTGTTTGGTCCGCGTGACGGTCCGGCACCTCCTGTAGCCTCACGCTAGCTCTTCTATCTCACGGACACTGGTTACGCTGCTGCCACACGGAGTAGTGTGTCCCAACACCCCCAGCATTTGGGCTGGGCTGTGCCTCTCTCTACATATTAATCTTGCCAGGGAACACAAGTGGCACGTTCTTTTCTTGGAAGCAAGATGCATAAGGGGGTGGTGGGATCATGGGTAAGCGGACACATGCTTGAGGTTTTACACCTGGGTCCATTTGTATCTCTTTTCGGGAGACCTGGTAGGGTCGACCCCTGCTGGGTCACACTGGGCTCCACCTCAGCCACCAGGTGGAGGCTCAGAGTCAGCACCTGCTGGGCCCTCCGCTGTCTTGGTGCTAGAGGGCCCGGCATCCGTGTGTTCTTCTCCAGGGACTAACCGGACACCATCCTCCCTCCTGCAGTGGACTCCGAGCTCCCTCCGAGAGCGTGACGGAGTCCTTCCTGCCATGTGGCACGGCCGCTCTGGGCAGGAGACATCGGCAGAGACCCAGGAGCTCATGTCTTAGGCGGCTCAGGCTGTCGTGGCCGAGCATTGCAGACAGGGTCGCTCAAAACACAAGCATGGTTCCCGGTTCTGCAGGGGGGAGGTCTCAGATGACGGTGCCGTCCACTGCAGCGTCTGGCGAGAGCCCCTTCCTGTCTGTGCCCACGTGGCACTTCTCATAAGGGCACTGACCCCGCCATGGGAACCCCACCCTGACTTTATGTAACCCCGCTTACCTCCCGAGGGCCCTGCCCCCCAAAGCCATCTCCCTGGGGACGAGGGTCTCAGCAAGAAATGGGAGGGCACTTAGTCCACCAGCCCCATGCGGCTGTAGGGCTCTTTGACGTGCAGGGTGACTGAGGGACTGGAGATCTCCTGTCAGTTACCTTAAGGCGAGCAGATGTAGGTTTCCATAGTCACACGTGGCTGGCGACTCCCAGGTTGGACAGCTCGACTCCAGAAGCTGCCGTACCGCTTAGAATAAGAATATTTAGTCCTGAATTGAACTCGACTTAGGAGGAGAAACTATCTTGGCTCTTAGTTTAAATAGTTAAAGCTTCCAAGATACTGGGAAGTGACACGTCTTCCTTTTTCCTTTTCCAGACATTAGTGGAAGCCAGGTTCGCTCCTGCCTCGGGGACCCCTGCCCTTTGGGGCTCTCATCCTGCGGCAGGTGGGGTGCTCTCTGCAGAGGGGACATTTGAGCAGAGGCCCGGGTGTTCCGGGTGCATGGATGGGCAGAAAGGAGGCCAGAGGGGAGAGGAGGTGGCGCAGAGAAAGCAGGCTGCGGGCGCTGTCATGGTTGAATTTCATTTTAAACAAGATGGGCAGTTGTCGGAGGGCATCGAGCAGGCAGGGGCACAAAGGGATGTTATTTGGGTTTGGAACTCATTCCCCTGGCGGGGGAGAACACCAGGTATTGGGGCAGGATCCCTCCCCGTGGTCTGCAGCTGTGATGGGGCCCAGCTGCAGGAGGGAGGCGGAGGGGAGCAGGACAGGAGGGTGTCCAGGAGGACATCCTCCTTGGGATCTGAGCTCCGAGAACGTGGGAGAAACCCAGGACCACCTCCCGAGTGAGGTGTGAGGGGAGGGGGGTGGCTGACGGAGAAGGGGGAGCTGGGGCCCGCCAAGGGGGATGCGGGGAAGGGTGTGTGCCGCCCACGCCCGCGGGGCACCTGTGTGGGCACGTGGACCGGAGGAGGCGTCCCAGGGCACGGCCTGGGAAGTGGATCTGCAGCGAGGTCGTGCTCTGCTCTGGAGACGGGGGGCTCTGCAGGCTCGGGGGGCAGCCAGCTCCTCTCCATAGCACGGCCGCTGTGGGCTGAGCACCACGGAAGGCCCTGAGGTCCCCCCCCACCGCCCACACGCTGAATAGATAGACTTGTTGAGAAATTCTGGAACGCCCCCCAGGTTTCCGTACCGTTTTATTTCTCACAGTGGACTATCAGCAGTGAGATAAATTTAGACTCCCTGCTAAGCGTGACACACCACGGTAATTGTACAAGTATGATGTCTTAAATTACACTTTTATTATCTTGCATTTCTCTTCCAGCTTACAATTCTTCTTTCTCATCACTCCCGGCCTGTGCCTGATCTGTGTCCCTTCCTCCTCCTCACAAGACAATCATTAAACTTCTCCAATCACCAGTAAATGGTGGAAACAATGAAAGAGCTTGGCTTTAAACACTTCTAAGTAGACAGTTGGGAAGTGGTTGCAAATTAAAACCAGGCGGCTTAATGATACTAGCGTGGTCGGCTTGAGAAACCCAGCCTGGCCCCGCTCTCTGGGCCCGGGGTACCTATGACATCAGAGCTCGGAGGGGATGGTGGGGGCTCGTGGCCACCGGCCCTGGAGCAGGGGGATTCTGTGGGGGGGCTCGTGCACTCAGCCCCCAGGGGAGGCTTGCTTTGTGTTGCACCATGCAATCCATGGCAGCTTCCTCCAGTAGGTGGGAAGTCGGGGGAAGGTGGGAGGTTCCTGCAGGGGGAGTGTGGCAGGGGAGCAGGGCAGGGGGGAAGGAGGCTGTCCCTTCAGCAGTTCCCAGTTCTGCCTGCCCCCCAGCACTGGCTGTAATGGGGAGCTGTGACCAATCAGGGTTCCCCCAGGGAGTCCCGTTTGGCTAGATGTTTTCACTTGCTAAATTTCACTAAAAATATAGAATGATGTTTACAAACTTTCGGTGAGGAGCTCAGAAGGGGGGGTCAGGTGAGCTGGGGAAAGCCAGGAGGGCCGTGTGATGCAGTCTCAGTGTGGGGGCTTGGGCGTGGCAAGATGATCTCCATCGATCCATGGTCAAGGACAAACAAGACCTGAAAGATTGTAACATCCCATAAAGAACAGCAGTGCCACTAACTGTGAATGATTTAATTGCCCCCAATACGTTGGCATTATCTCAGCCACAGACAATAAATGGAGCTTAAAAAAGGATCTTTTTATAATATTCATTAAAAGGCGACCGTTGAACCACTGCACAGATGCTTCCCATTCCCAGGACAGCAGGGTCGGCAGCACGGAGGGAAGTGGTTTTGCCAGACGTGGAAAGAACATGGCCTGGTTGTCAAGCATCAGCTTCTTGGAGTCTCTCCGGACCTCTCACGTGTTCTCCTGCATCTAACTGAGATCACAGCTCTTCCAGCGCATTGTTTATTTCCCCAAGCACACATGGACCATCTTAGCAGCACAGAAACTTTCTAAAGCAGGTGCAGGCCTGGTGCCCCACCTTGTAGGAAGCGGAGGCGGCAGGCAGAATTTGCACAGGCCCCCCCAGACTCCCAGTGCCTCCCCCAACAATCTGTGATCACAGATTGTCTCCCAGATATGTGATCAACACTAATCTAGATACTGCCATGCCTGGATCTTGTAGGTGAGATTAAGATCCCAAACAAATTAACTTCAAGACAGGGAGATTCTCCTGGGTGAGCCTGGCCTAATCAGGTGAGCCCGTAAAAGGGATGGAGCTCTTCCTGAAGCAGGAGACTTGAAGAGTGGGGGCATTAACACCAGGGAGAGTCCCCGCTGCTGCCTCAGGAGAGGAGGGATCACACGGCCGGGAGTGTGCACAGCCTCTAGGACCTGGAGTCCTCAGTCCTACGACCATGAGGAAATGAATTCGGACAACAGCCCGCATGAGTTGGAAGCTGAGTCTTCCCCCGAGTCTCCAGAAAGGAAGGAAGCACGAGCCAACCCTGATTTCACCGAGTGAGCCCCTGAGCAGAGGACCCAGCGCACTGTGCTGGGTTTCCGCCCCGGAGGACTGTAAGCTAACACGTGGCTATTGGTCTATGCCATTAAGTTCTGTCACTTCACGCAGCAAAAGAAAACTAACAAAATCTGCCATGCAGTCAGCAGATGCTGACTCTCGCGCGGGCGCCTCTGTCCCACGGCCACGGGACATCAGCATTCTCGGCAAAGAGGGACGATAAATCGTATCCTGCACTCCTCACTGGGGAGCGGGGAGGGCTGCCACGAACACGAACAGAACTCACTTGGGACAGTGGAAACCGCCACCAAAGACAGAGTGGATTGTGTTCTCGTGGTCAGTGATTATCATTAATTATAGCTGTTTTCTTTCACTCCGCTGGCGACATTTTGTCTTTTTCAGCTTTGTTGGAAAAATAATAGCATCCGGCAAATGGTGCTTGCCAGGCTGCAGAGCGCAGACAGCCTAGGGTTGACTGTGCTCTTGGAGGAAGGTGCCAAGGTCTAAGAACCGTCACACTCTTGGAGAGCCACAGGACATGAACAGATTAAAGGTCCTGAGAAGTCCTGCTGCAGAGAACCTTGCTCAACATGGTGTAACGGGGCATTTTCTAACCCTCCTTTTCTGAAAGAACTTTTCTCCAGCCACTCTGATAAATCTCATGGGCCTGGAGGAGCCCTATTTGAAAAAACCAGCTCAGAGGTTAATAAAAACAAACAAATACAGAGCTACTGAGTCCTCATTGCAAACACCCTGATCACGCCATGGCAATAGCACAGGAGCGTCTGTTCTCAAGTGCCCAGATGCCCTCCCTCAGCCGATTTCCGGCCCCCCCCCCACCTCCGTGATCCTGGGCCAAAACGTTCCCAGACACTCCAGCATAGGAAAACCGTGCCTGGTAAGAACATTTAAGACAACTGGCACGGCCTTTCACTCCACACAGGGAAATTCCACGCCCTCCAAGGCTGCACAAAGAAGTGAAAATATCTCTTTAATAGAAAAATAGTTGGTCCGATAAGAGAATGAAAAATGACTATCCACAAAAAAATAAAAAAGAACACCTTTTTACTTATCTGAATTCTATACCAACAGTCAGTCTACCATTTGCAAATAAAACCGTGACATTTGGAATGAAAGCCACTCTGGCAGATAAAGAAGAGTGTGATGTATCAGGAGTGATTCACACGCTGTGGCCTGGGGCCAAGACGGCAGGCAGATCGAAAGAATAGAACAGGCAGTCAGGGAACAGACTCTTCACGCAGAGACCTCCCTTCTGAGCAATCGGACTTGAAAACATGAACAATTCCACAGAGCCAAGAAAACTGGCTGACTCTTCGGGGGGAAAAGAAGTTGTATCTCCAACTCTCATTGTTCAGTAAGGGGCTTTGGGTGGAACAGCAACTTAAGTATAAAATAATAACTTCTGCATATCTTAGAAGGAAACATAGGTGAAGACTTAATCTCAGGGCTGAGAAAGGGCTTTTCAACATAAAATCTCAGACGCGAACCCATGAAGGTAATAGATACCGGTGGACCGCATTCTGTATCGATTTCTCTATTCAAGGGAAATTTGGAAAAAAAAAAAAACCAGTTCTAATATTTATAAGAGGCAAATGATACACAGATAAATGGGTTTCAAGTGTTATGAGGACAGTGGGACTCTCTCAAAGGAAAATGTATAAAGGACATGCTGGCAGAGTAAATCAGAGGGGAAATGGCCCATAAATGGGTGAGGGCATCCTGGAGCTCACAGCAGTGAGGGAGGGGGAGAGAGGATGCGAGGCACCTGCCGGGAGGGTGACGTGATGGGCGCCCCAGGAAAGGAATGCCCCTCCCCCTTGCAGGTGGTGGCTGGGGGGAGCTTGCATTCGAAGTGTCAGGAGCCTTTGCACGATGTCAGGAAGGTGATGGTAAGAGAGAAAAGAATCAAAACACAGAAATAGGCGAGAGGATGGGTCTGTCTTTTCAAGGACACATGGCGTGTGTGCCGTAGCCTCCCCGGAGCTATGAGTCCTCAGGAGTACCTATGTTTGGTTCGACTGGTCGTTTCCACTGATTGGCATGTTTCAGAGCCTGCGGGAGTCCATGCTGACACCTGGAAGGCTGACCGCAACGCAGACGAACCGGCTCTGGCTTCTCGCAGAGGACACAGGCGACAGAGCTTCCTTGTGCCTGTGATTGAGCACCTCCCTCCAGACTTTTCCCCATGCCCTCGGGCACCTTCTCTGTGCTTCATCCGGAACCAGCCTCTGCAGCCGTGGGATATCTCACTGAATGAGAAAAAGAATTCTTCGATGTAGGCTCCCTAGATAGTGAGCGAGGCTGTGCTTTTAACTTTTTAAAAATGACACTTGGATTGACATTTGGTAAAAATGGGTCAGAGTGCTCAACGGTTGCATCTTCTCTGCAATAGTAATTTAGCGTCTGGGAGGGTTCCTCTGGGTGTGCTTGGATCGAAGCAGAGAGAAGACTGTAAAGAGATTCGGGCTGCTTTGTGCGATGATCGTCAAAGCAAAAAACCAAAATAAAACAACTTATGCTCTCTCTCTAAAAAATAACTAAAATCTTAATTTTTTTTTTAATTGGGGTGCCTGGGTGGCTCAGTAGGTTAAGGGTCTGACTCCTGGTTTCAGCTCAGGCCACGGTCCCAGGGTCATGGGATCGAGCCCCACATCGGGGTCCACACTCAACGCAGCCTGTTTCTCCCTCTTCCTCTGCTCCTCCCCCTCCCCTAAAAAATAAATAAAATCTTTTATATTTTTTAATAATTTTCTATTATGTTAGTCACCGTACAGTACAATGTTAGTTTGAGATGTCGTGTTCCATGATCCACTGTTTGTGTTTAACACCCAGTGCTCCATGCAGTCTGTGCCCCCCTTAATACCCATCACCGGGCTCAAAAAAATTAAACAAAAAAAAAGCAACTGACATCTGTGGTTCTCAACCTTGGGTGATTCTATGTTGGGGGACATCCAGGCATGTGTGGAGATCGCTGTGATGGTCCCACTGGGAAGGTTGCTCCCAGGATCTAGGGGACGGAGGCCAAGGATGCTTCTCGATGCTGTGCACTGGACTGCCCATTGTACGTGATGATGCAGACCCCAGAGCCCGGAGTGCAGCCTGTCCAAGGTCCACAACTGCAGAGACGAGGTCGAATGGATTAAGTGGGTGTTTTGCAACCATCAGGAAGACCTGTTGTTCATACTGATGCTTAGAGCTCTGCGTTAAGTGAAAAAATGATTATAAAATTATATCTGTGACAGTCACGTGGCTAGCGAATATAAACATATTAATAGAATATACACATATTTGTAGAGTATTATTTCACATTTTTCATGTATTTTCATTGATCTCTATAGAAAATAGCACATGAAAGAAATATATATATATAATATACACACATATGATAGTATTTATTCTTTTATCTTTTATCCTTTTCCAATTTCTCTCTCTCTCTGTCTCTCTCTGTCTCTCTTTGAGCTTTCTTGTAAGGTGTGATGACGCCTGGGGTCCCAGCACAAAGTGGTCTTGTCTCTAAAGGAAGACACCAATAAATCTGTAATAATGCAATAATAATGTAATAATGTGTCAGTGGGAGAAGGCCCACTGACCCCTTACCGGCTGGGCGCCCCGCCTCTGAAGCCCCTGATTGGACGGCTGGCCTGCCCGTCACTCGGCACCGCCTCCGGAGGGGCAGACAGGTGGGGCCGTGCGCTGGGGCCGGCCCCTCGGCGGGCGCTGCTCCCGAGAAGGGCCCAGCTCCGAGCAGCACAGGGAAACAGGGAAGAGGTGCAGTCGGTCCCGCTGCCTTCCCCGGAGGCCAGCCCTGTCTGTCCACGCACTGCGTCCGCCCACCTGACGGCAGAAGGCTCAGAGGGGCGGGGAGAGAAGGACCGTCTCTCGCAGATCTGGCCTCCAACCCTGGCTCTGCCTCTGATCCCAGGCTCCTCATTTGCAGAATGAGCGCATCGACCAGGCTGCCTCCAGGGTGATTCCAGGGCTCGGATCCTGCCAGTTCTTCGTCTTGAGTCCATCCCCGGATTTCACAACGAACGGATGGTTTACATCCTTACTGCTGCTGGGCCTGTTGAAATCATCCCCTCGGCTTGACAGCTTTCTCCTGTTACTTTTGAATGATCGCAGACCCCAGGGCGGAGAATTGAGGTAAACCTCTCTCCAAGTGCTGGGCCCCAAATGTCCCAAAGAAATGTCTTCCTACAAAGCATTCTCCAGGCCTGGGATGTGAGCGTAGAAATCCAGAGGGCCGGCGAGCCCCACAGCTCCCATGGGAAGAAAGCAGTGGAGGAGGCCGGCTCTCATGCATTTTCTAGTCTGGGTTGGTTCTGATCTATCACTCGATAGCATAATTCTCCTTTTATTCCTCCAGGCCCAGCAAATTTTTTCCCACTCTGCAGCACTTACAATTGCAGCCTCAGTGGCTAGCGAGGGTGAATGTCTACCCAAGGTTGCTATGGGATTTAAAACCTGCGGAGTCTGCTAGGTGCTTTGCGATCAGTTGTCAGTGTTCATTTCCATCAGGTTGCGCTACGAGGAGCATGACGGAGAGAGAAAGGAGCACCTCTGTCTGCAAACCCGCTGCCTGCCCCGGAGCACGTCCAGCTTCACGTCCTCATGTCAGGATTGAGACCAGGCGTGTTTAGCCTCCGCGCCACAGATGTGTGAGGCGGGCCAATGCTGTGCGCTGTGGGACACTTTCCTCGGCATCCCTGGGCTCTACCTACTCGATGCCAGAAACCCTCCCTCACCCCGAACAGCATGACAATCAGAAATTCAAAAATGTCATCACCTGGGGTGCCGTTGACCCAGTTGGCCAGAGCTGTCCACTGGCAGGTGGAGAACGGGCTCCAGAAGTTTCTCTGCCTGGTGAAGACGGAAGCCTCCTCTCCGTGCCCTACAGTGGCCAGTCCCCGACTATATTTGTGAAGGGCCCTCAGTCACACTGAGCAGTAAGTCACGACTGATGGAAGGCCTGGCACGTAAGTGTCATAAGTGACTATCTCTTCATGGTCGGAATAGTAGTAACTAGGGATGATTTTATTTCCTTCTTTGGATTTACTCATGTCACCTACCTTTTCTATATTTATTCCTTTTGTAATTTTTCGATGCTTAAGAAATGGAAAGGTTTGCTTAGCTGTTTATTAGACTCTTAGGCGATGTGGTGGACACACTATGAGGCGACCCTCCCCAGTGACTGGTGTCTTACATATTCCCCACCCGTGAAGATGAGTGGGGTTCGTGAATTATACTTTGGATGACAGACTATGGTAGAGGTGGTGGGCGGTCACATCCGTGGTTATGGGCTGTCTAAGACTTTGAGGAAGAGAGACCCTCTCTTGCTGCCTTTGAAGAAGTGAGCTGCCATTTTGTGAGGCCACCCTCGAGAAGGCCATGTGACGGAGAGTCCCCAGGAGCTGAGAGTGGTCCCCAAGTGACAGCCAGCAGCAAGGTGGGGACTTCCGTCCTGCAAGCCCAGCCAACCACCTGAGACAGCTTGGAAGCTGATCTTTCCCCACTTGGGCCTCTGATGAGACGCTGCCCCTGCCCAAGGCCTGACTGCAGCCTGGAGAGACCCAAAGCAGAGAAGCCCCAGCTGGGCCATGCCCGGACATCTGACCAGGACAGAGTAGGAGATAATTAACGTGTGTTGTTTTAAGTCACTCAATCTGTGATGATGCGCTATGCAGCAATAGATTTAAAAAAATGTGGGAAGCGTCTTTCTCCTTTGAGAACACATGAGCCAAAAACATCCTTAAGTATTGTCGCTATCTCTGTGTAGAGGGAATAGTGGGCCCTTGATTATCCAAGACCTGATGGATCATAACCTACACATATGTCAGAATAGAAAAGCGGCCCCCAGGTGCTGGCAGACTCCTGGCGCCCTTGGCCATGGTCCCTGAGGTTAGACAGTGTCTCAGAGCAGCAGCGTCACAGAAGGCCACGCTGTGGGCATGGCAGGGCAGAGCAAAGTGAAGACCCTTCTGAAATCAGTCTGCACACAAGCAAGGAGCCCTGTCCCAACCACAAACATGACTAACTGTCCCTGCACCCTGGCTGATGTGAGTGGCTGCTGCTTTTTAATCAGAGAGCATTTGCCTCACGCTGCTCTTTCACCTTCTAGTTGAGAGTTATTATGACATGTAGTCCCAGAATCATGTGACCCGATTCCTTAAAATCCCTCTCCCTCCTGCCCTCTCTCTCGATAGAATATATGCATGTATGTATCTATCTATCCATCCAACCATCTATCCATCTATCCCTCTGTCCATCATCTCCTCTTGGTTCTGTTTTTCTGGAGGACCCTATATTACTCAGAGTTTCATGACCACGGGTGGGACAGTTGAATTACTTCTCTATCACCTTCAGCCAAGTGTCCACATCCGGCCCCTTCCCTTCCTCACTTCTTCTGGCCCCTTCCACTCGGTGACAGCTCAGACCATGTCTCCTGTCATCGGGCTACACGTCCAGGGAAAATTAGTTGTGGAAGACTAAGACAAATTGAGGGACACCGTCCTCTGGCCACTAACATTATGTAACTAACTGGAAAGCTGAATAAAAGCCTCAGAGGGGCACCCACCTGGGTGGCTCGTGGATTAAACCCTCTGCCTTCACCTCAGGTCATGATCTCAGGGTCCTGGGATCGAGCCCCACATCAGGCTCTCTGCTCACCCTTAGATGACCCTTAGATACTCCTAGCCCTGGGTATTTGCACTAGTCCTTCTGTTCCTCTGCCCTTGCCCCACTCGAAATAACCCCTTTCTATTTCCTCCAGTTGTCCTCACTTGAGTGTGTTGAGTCCCTGATTGACATACCTTCCTTTGGCTGTATATGCAAATTTTAGATGTGTGTGGGGACCCTGCTTTCCTCTCTCTCTCTGCCTGCCTCTCTGCCTACGTGTGATCTCCTCTGTCAAATAAATAAATAAAATCTTAAAAAAAAAAAAATAAAACAGCCTCAGAGTTTTGTAGTGTTTGGAATTGTCTGTGCGGTTGCTTTCTTTCACTAACCAAGCATCTTAAGGGCTGAACATCTTGCCTGGTAGAGAAAGCGGTGTATCATTCAGTGATCCGATGGTCAACAAATAACTACAGAGGCTCTGCTGGCCTTTGTGTCCCAGAGCTGGAAGGCGCGGATATCCTGCCCACAGGCAGCTTTGCAGATGTAGCAGGATGCGAGGTTTTCGAGAGAGATACAATAGGTGCGGTATTTACCGTCTGACACTGACCTAAGTGCTTTATACGAACTGACTCACTAGACCCTTGTAAAAGCCCCTGGAGACAGGTTCTCGCTCTACACACACTTTAACTGTGAGAAAACTGAGCGTATTCATTCGTTTCCTGCGGCTGCTGTGATGAATAACCACAAGCGAGTGGCTCAAAACAAGGCAAATTTACCCCCTTATAGCCGGGAGGGCGAAGTCCATGATCAGGCTCCCAGCCGGGCGGGGCTGGTTCCCTTGGGAGACTTGGTTTTCCTGCCTTTTTCAGCCTCAGGCCACCTGTCCTCCTGGCTTGTGGCCTTTTCCTCTGCCTTCGAAGCAGCTGACTCCCGACTCCGCGCTGCGCCCCTTCACCTGGCGGCTCCTCTTTGCCGGCACTGCCCCCGTAGTCCGCGATTTGTCTTGGGGGGGGGTTGGAAAAAATGACATGTTTATGAAGTTTCTAAGGTTTGGTCTGAGGCCAGTCTTCCAAATGGAAGTGGGGTGGATTACGCCTGGTGAAGAAACATGCTATAACCCAACTGACCCTTGAACGACATGGGTTCCAACCCTATGGGTTCACGTACATGTGGATTTTTTTTTCAGCAAATATAATAGGGGCGCCTGGGTGGCTCAGTGAGTTAAGCCTCTGCCTTCGGCTCAGGTCATGATCTCAGTGGTCCTGGGATCGAGCCCCGCATCGGGCTCCCTGCTCAGGGAGGAGCCTGCTTCCCCCTCTCCCTCTGCCCCTCCTCCTACTCATGCTCTCTTTCTCTCTCTCCCTCTCCCAAATAAATAAAATCTCCAAAAATAAACAAATGCAGTAGAGTGTTTTAAATGTATTTTCTCTTCCTTAATATTTTTTTCCCTAGCTAACTTTATTATAAGAGCACAGCATATAATACCTGTAACACTCAAAACACATGGGAATCCTGTTTATGTTACCAGGAGGTTTCCAGTCAGCAGCGGGCTACGAGGGGTGAGGTTTTGCAGGAGACAGAGCTATATGGGGGACTGCCGACTGTGTGGGGGTCAGCGCCCCTGGCCTCTCCACTGTCCAAGCATCCCCCCTGTAGTTTAGGAGAAACAGGCTCAGAAAGCCTGGAGAGCATATCGTCATGCAGTGCTGTTCATCGTAAACGGAGTGCCCTGGTACCCATTTAAATTAATATTGGGGAAGTTCCTGACACTAGCAATGAAGTTATTTGCAAGTTTTCTCTTCCTGGGCAAGAGTTTTGTAGGGTAGTGAGGTCAGATTGATTAAGACAATGGGGTAGTTAATAAATGTTACTGTTGATGGTCAATTACATGGGTGTAGATGCTTTGGTTCTCGATACTCAGTCCACCCAATATTCCTGAACCCAATTAAGCAAAGCATGTCTTTGGGAGGCCTGTGTTACACAAAAAAACCCGAAGTCACCCCGGCACATTGAGATAGTCCAATGGTGAGGACGGGAGGGGTCACCTGGGTAGTTTGCAAGGAAGACAGCTGTCAGAGGTGAACATTTTCTCTGCATGACTTCCAAAAACCCACACCCTGAATGACTTCCAAGGGTGTGTTCAAATGACAGGAAGTGTGGAGCTGAGCCAGAAGGGGGACAAATTCTGTAAGGGACAAGGGCATCTGCGGCAGCCTAGCCACAGACCTGTGCTGCCCACCAGCTAACCATGGAGGGGGACCTTCTGCACCAGGGAGCGGGGGCGTCAGGGACTCAATGCTGGGGCGAGTTCAAATGTCGGCAGAGTGCGAGCCCTTCTCGTCATTCAGAAGAACAAGGGGAGCGTTTCGGCAGCCGTGCAGACCCGTTCCCAGGGTGATTGCAGCCCATGGCAAAGGGGTGGAGAGAAATCCACAAGTACTGAACTTCCGATGAACATGATGTGTCCTCATAGCTCAGCATCTGTCACTTCCTAAGTACTAAGTACCTAAGTACCTACTTGCTGGCCAGGTACGTTCTCTATGCAGCCGAGTCAACACAAGACTCGTGCTGTGGCCCCATCTTATAGCTGCATGAGGAGCCCCTCCCCGAGGCTGTCTGACCTTATTTCTGTCCCATAGAAAAGAGGAGTCCATCTCAAGGAATCTCTCTTGCTTAGAAGTCCATTAGAAGATTGCCATTCAAAATCCTTCTTCTCCCCCACTTCCCACAGAGTACGGTGTCTTTGGTGCCCAAATTCTGTTTCTGGGACTCAAGGAGCCCTGCAGCCCATCTTTGCTGAACCCGCTCTGTGCCCTGGCACAACCTTCTTGGCTTTGCGCTACCATTTAGCTCCCCTCCTGAAGCTCCTATCTCTTCCAACGCCGTCCCTCCGCCAGGAATGCCCTAGACCTCGTGGCTCTGTTCTTGGCAAAATCCTTTCTTGGGGTCCACCTCAAAGTCCTGGGCTTGTCTCCTTTGTGAGGTGTTCCCGGATATCCGGGGAGATTCCTGTCTCTGACCAGGTGGAACCTCTCTGTTCCTCGAGTCTTATGCTCGGGCTGAGCATCTCAGCTCAAGAGCCCTTAGTCCACCAGGGGCTCCAGCCCCAGCACCCCCACGACCCAGAGCAGTGCCCTCCTGAGCACACACTCGGTCTGCACCGCTCAGGAGCAAACGCAGGGCCGACAGAGGTTCCAGCGTGAGCCCTGGGTCGTGGGGGAGCTGTTTACACGCGGAAATCATGCATCCTACTCCTATAGCATATGGAGGCCTCATCAACCCCAGCGCAAAATAGGAATTCCCCTTCCAAAAGAAGAGGAAAGACTCTCAGATAAATGAATTAAAAACATAAACTCTGGCAGAAACAGGGATTTTTGGATTTCTTTGCTAGTTGGGTTCAGAGACAATAGATCATGTTTGTTAAGTTTAAGATTGATTAAATTCCTTTTGCTTTTCCCAAATTTTAGATGTGTGTCCTAAACATACTTCATAAAGAAAATTACACTGTCCTCTTCATGTGGCTAGTTATCAGTGGGAAACAAGGTACTTTATAAATAACATTGCACTTCACAGGATTCCTATTAAGTGAGTCAGTATATTGCTCCCATCTTGGGGGCAGAAAATCTGAAGCGCAAGCGAAAAAAAAATATTTTTAGGCACACAAGAAATGTACAACCAAGTTGATAGTAGACTCAAGCTATTTACCACCAGCATCCAGGTCTGATCGCACGACTTGTACTTGCCATCCGTCCTTCCCAAGTATCCACACCCCTTGTGTGGTTACAGACTAAAGTCTGCTTAGGAGCTGGTTTGCCCCGGGCACTGTGGAGGACGGTGACATTACACAGTTCCAAGGACCTGTGTGCCCTCCTCACTGACGAGTTCGGGGCTGCCTGAGAGGAACTCTTGATGATGGAAGGCAGGCAGTATTTAGCACAGGGCTCAGATGGATGGGGCACAGTGCTGTTCCGGGCTAGATAAATTAGGGAGGCAGCCCCCTATCCTGCGGGACTGGGGCAGGAAGTCAAAGGCAGCAGCACTTGGATGAAGTTTAGAACGAAAGGTGAGATCATCCAAGGC